>ML663582.1:1497666-1550375 GCA_007570785.1 Antilocapra americana
TGTATGTGTAAGAGCATGAGTGTGTATGAGTGTGAGTGTGTATGTGTTAGAGCATGAGTGTGTATGAGTGTGAGTGCATATGTGTAAGAGTATGAGTGTGTACGTGTGTATGAGTGTGTATGCACACATGTATGAGTGTGTGTGTATGCATGTGTATGTGTGTATTTGTAAATGTGTGTATGTGCGTGTATATGTGTGTATGAGTACGTGTATATATGCATGTGTATGACTATGTATGTGTACATGTATGTGTGTGCTTGTATATGCATGTGTATGTGTGTATCTGTGTGTATGCATGTGTGTATGAGTATGTTTATATGCATGTGTGTATGCATGTGTATGTGTGTGTATGTGTGTATGTGTGTGTGTGTGTGTGTGTGTGTGTGTGTGTATGCATATATGTGTGTATGAGTATGTGTGTGTGTATGCGTGTGTGTGTGTGTGTGTAAATGTGTGTATGTGTCACATTTCCCATCAGCCATCCTGTACCTTCGGGCTCCTGTCCTCACCAGGACCCCCCAGCTGACGTCCTTATGGCCTGAAGGTGGAGCCTGCCCACTGTGCCCTGCAGCCTGCTCTGGCCTGGGCCCTGGGGAGCTTGCTGGGGCTCACCTGAGGTGGGCACCCGGTTCCCACTCTGCTCCCAGAGGAGGAAGGCAGCCAGCCCCCAGAGCCTCCTGCATCCCTGCGCCTCCCTAGAGTGGACAGAGCACACAGCTCTCTGCTCCTGTGGCCCCCATCTCCCCCACGCATGTTTACACAGTGACTGAGGAGGGGAGACCTGTGTGCACCGCTCTCTGAAACATGGTATCTGAGGAGATGGTCAGGGGCTAGGTCGTCTGTGCCCTGGGCTGTGCGCTGGCCTCTCCAGGACGTGGCACATTGCACAGGAGGACAGTACGCTCTGCTGGGGGCGGGGAGATCAAGGTCAGCATGTGGAACATGTGGAGGTACACACAGCTGGGACCACTTCAAAGTGTGGCTGGAGCAGGAAGGGAAAATCAGTGCTGGGCTAAGAGAGTACTGGCAGCTGCAGCTGGGGCATGCAGGGACCCGCTGGGTGCCCCAGGTTGCTGCACCTCCCCCATGGGAAACTGGGGCTGCTGGAACCCAGGGCGCTATCTACCTGGGCCCTGCACGCCCCTTGGTGGCCGGGCTCCTGGCCCAGCTGGAGTAGAACTGCTGACTGTGCACAGGGATGGATCCAGACAAGAGCTGGAGACCTTGAACAGCGACCCGGAGACAGCCCAGGCCCGCGCCTACACCCTGACTGAACAAGCCTCAGAGCCCCGGTAAGCCTGGGGTGCAGGGAGCTGGTGAGGGGCCGGCCAGGGGCCCACATGTCTGTCTCTGACCTTCCCTGATTATTACACACCACAGTATAAGCTACACAGTTATTTTATGACATGTTTACTTTTGCAAAAAATGATGGCAACTCTTTATAAAAATAGGGCAATTGATACAAAAACATTACCATAAAAGACCCTGCTTGTTGGGATAAAAAGCTCCAAGTGGGAAGGCATGTAAAGGAGCAACGCTGTGTCTGTCCTGCTGCACCCCTCCCAGGAGACCCCACTGGGCTCAGGCAGAGGCTGTCACAGGCTGCACTCATGTCCCTGGAGAGGCCAGGTGGGCCCCCTGGAGGAGCCAAAAAGGGCTGCAGGTCAATATCACTGGGCATGGCCAGCCCAGTGTCACCAAGAGTCCCGGCTTCTGGTGGACCCCAGGGGACCAGGTGGCGTGTCTCTCACATCCCGCTCAGACTCACGGGTGTGGGGGGCCCCCAGGGAGGGCTGCAGGTTGGGGTACTGAAGTCACAACTTCGCTGGACGGCCTTGCCTCTGAGACTCAGCCCAGGACCTGCTGACCATCCACAAGGTCCAGGCCCTGGTGCCCAGCTGTCACCCCTGGGGAATGACCATCATACAGGAAGCTCTGGGTGAGGGGGCACTTCTAGGTCCATGTGCCTGGGACAGGTGCCGGCAGGGTATCCCCTTGCACACAGGAGCCCTGCCTGCCACCTGCTCATCACCAAGCCCTGGGACCCCCTGGGTCCCCCTGGCCTGTGGGAGACCTGGTCTTGGAGACTTCACCAGCCCTCCCAGGGGCCACCTGCAGCTAGGAGAGCAGAGCTCTGGGTTGTCCCATGGGCCCGGGGCTTGTGCCAAATGCCCTCAGAACCCACTGAATCTTAGCAGTGACCCTGATGGCGGGGGTGGGGTGGGGGTACTATTACTCTCATCTTCCCGCGGAAGAGGTCCCAGACCCTCTCTGGCCCAGAGCCATGGCCTGTGGCCTCATCCTGCAGTCTCTGAGCTCCTAGCGCAGGCCTGCCCGGGACGCAACCCGAACTGGGTCACCACTGGCTGCTGTTTCCCTACCACATCATTTCAGTCTTTCTTCACACGACAACCCACCCTGTCCTGTTAGAGGTGTCTGCAGCAGAGCATACAGCCCTGTCCCTGGGCAAGCCCTTTTCTGACCTCAGATGCCTAGGCTTAGTAGCCTGGCTGTGCTCTCACACTCTCCCTGATGATACCAGGGGCTGCAGGACCCCTTTGAGGCCTGATCCAAGGCAGGCACCCCACATGCCGGCCTCTCTGGCCTACAGACCCCCAGTCTTGTGCGGTGACCCTTCCTTCCAATCCTGCAGTAGTCCCTAGGCAGGTTGTTCCTTCCCGCTGGGTCTCCGTTACTCCTGCATAAACCTCGTCAGCAATCACAGCTCCCCATGGCTGTGATTACCATGCTTGTCAGCACGTAGAAGACAGTTTTTACAGAGAAAAATTTGGGGTTGGGAAATCTGAATGCCTTTCCTCACACATATTGAAGGGCTTCTCTGGTGGCTCAGTGGTAAAGAAATCTATCTGCCAACGCAGGAGACATGGGTTCGATCCTTGGGTCAGGGAAGATCCTCTGGAGGTGGAAATGGCAACCTATTCCATTATTGCTGCCTGGAGAATCCCATGGACTGAGGAACTTGGCAGGCTGCAGTCCATGGGGTCACAAAGAATTGGACAGAACTGAGCGAGAGATGGAGCACGCGTGCATGAGTGGTTGAAAGTTACCAGACAGAATGGCCATGGGGTGAAGAGTGGCGCCCACATAACACAGCAGTGTGTTCTGGGATGGAGCAGACAGTCTTAACATCAGGGGATGCAGTCACATCTTAGTAGCTGAGAAAAATGACAAATCCCAGAGTGAAAGAGAGCTCAGGCAGAATCTGGGAGTGCCAGCAGGGAGCGGATAAGGGGATGATGTACCCAGGATAGAATTTACACTCCAGAGGAGCAAATACTGGCACTGTTTGGTACAGGATGATAAGAGGAAGACAAACCCCAAATTAAACAAATGTGAACGAATTCCTCTGTGTGCAGACAGAGCAAATATATTAGTAGAAATGGGTGCAGAGCAAAGCAGCAAGCTGTCATAAATCAGAGTGAGTTCCGACACGGAGCTGTGATTTGGGCAAACCAATATTTCAGGAAATGTGGGTAAGAAGCAGCTGGCAAAATAGTAACTTTGACAGAGTGTCAACGTCCTGCTCACTGAAGAAGGGGAAACAGAGCACTCCCAGGTATTGGTAGGAGACAACGAGGAGCAGGCGACTTCCAGAGGACGTGTGCTCTGGGAACAGTGGGGCACACGATGTGGCAGAGGGGGGTGGGTGAGTGTCCTGAGCCGCTGAGCTGGCCGCCCACTGGAGTCATCACCTAGCTGCTCTCTCCCAGAGCCCTCAGCCTTTTCGACTGGCCCTTCCCTAGGGCTGACCGTACGGTGACAGCCACACTGCCGAGATCCCAGGGGTCTGATCCTGTCAGATCCGCCTCAACTAAGCTGGGCGATGGGAACCAGAGCTGGAAGGTGGGAATCCGGAAGTGACATAGGACATGAGCCCCATGCGGAAGGCAGGCCCCGGGGGACTGGCCCAGGTGGATGGGGCGTGGTGCCGGGCCCAGCACTGATGGCCGCACGTCTGTGCCGCCTGATCTGTGATTTGCCTGGACTTCTGCTTTGTCAACTGTGTTTTGCCCTGGACTCTACCCTCTATTTCCTGAGTCAGAGCAAGGTTGGAGCTGTCGGAGGACAGGGGCACAGGAAGTTCAGCCCGTGAGCAGACCTGGCATTTTACACGTGCCGTCATTTTGCCCAAGTGTGTGTGTGATCAGCCTTCTCCACTCTCAGCGCGGTGAGCTATGGGACCCTGGGATGCCAGTGAGCCCCCTACCCTGGCCCCTAACACAAGCTGCACTTTGTCCTGGCCACAAGCAGGGGGCTGGGAGCCTGGTCCTTTGCTAGTAACTGGGTGCAGGTGCTCAGCTGGGCAGGGGAACACAGCCCAGACCAGCTGGGCAGGTCCAGCCGAGGAGAGACTGGCACCAGCGGGGCGTCTGCATGGAAAGCTGGAGCCAGGGTGCCAGGCAAGGGCTGGACACACTCCAGGGCAACCCAGGGTTCAGGGCGGGGCCTGGAGGACGAGTCCCCAGACCCGTCACCAGCCTGGAGCCCAGCATCAGACTTCCCATGTCAGACATGCTCCTTCCTTCAATAAAGACACATCAAGAGGCAGTTGAGGGGGGCACACAGGTGCCTGGGTGTCAAGGGCAAGAGGAGGGAGCTGGGGTACAGCCAGTGCCCAGCTGGTGATGTGTGTGCCTGCTAATGGGCCTTGAGGAAGAAGGGACAAAGGAAGGGGGCTGGGTGCAGGGGCAGGCAGTGGGGGGCTCAAGAGCAGCAGACAGCCCTCACATGACCCGGAGCTCAGGGGAGGGCCTGGCAGACTGACCAGCATGGCAAGAGGTAAGGTGGGAGTAGAGGGGCCTGGCCTCTGGGGGCCGGTGACACTGGCTGAGCCAGCAGCCTTGTCTGGATAGCAGCAGGGAGTTCCTTAAGGGTTTTGGGGAGGAGGGACGCTTATCCGCAAAAGGAAAATGGGGCAGTCTGTTGGCCACGGCCAGCTGTCAAGGCTGGCCTACTCTTGGGGAGCTTAGTTTCTTTCTTTCTTTTTTTTTAAAATATTGCTTTCTTTGGTTGCACTGGGTCTCAGATGCAGCATGAGGGATCTAGCTCCCTGACCAGGGATCAGACTTGGGCCCCCTGCTCTGGGAGTGTGGAGTTTCCACTCCTGGACCCCCAGGGGAGCTCCAGGGGAGCTAAGTTTCTGAGCTGATGGAAGGACCCTCATGTCCCTGCCTCTTGGGCCTTGACTCCCCCGTCCCCTGTGTCTCCCCCTTTTTGTCTTCAGCTCCAAGAGGGGGAAGGCAGGAAGAGACCCGTGACGCCTCCATCCATGTGGGTGTGATGATGTCCCCTGGGGATATTAGCAAAGTCTGGGGGAGGGGTGCTGCTGGCATCTGGCATGGAGAAGCCTGGAATGGTGCTGCTGAAGATCCTGTGACGCACAGGACCGCCGCACAGTCACGCAGTCCCCAAGTGCTGGACGGGTCAGAGCGTCCAAGGGGAGCCTGATGGTCCACGCCTGCCCCTTGGGTGGCCGGTGGGACCAGGAAGGCAGGAGAGAACGGAGTTGGCAAGACTCCTTCCACGCTCCAGCCTTAGGCCGGGGAGAGGACAGGTCGGTGGGAGGGTTTCCCAAAGCGCCTCTACACTGGAGGAGAAGAAGCATCACCTCGCCTTCCCGGACTCTCCGCAGACCCGGCGTCTCGAAGCCCAGGTGTGCAGGTGTGCAGGTGTGCAGGTGTGTGGGGTGGGCTCCGGCAGAGCAGGAGAAGCCAGGGTGGTCATCCAAGCAGGCGAGGGCTTCTCCGCGGCTCAGCCTCCTGCTGAGAAGGCGGGGCTCGGGTGCGAGTGGAGTGGCTCTGTGGGCGGGGCCTGACAAGGACCGGCTCCGGGGGCGGAGCCTCGGGGAGGGGCGTGGCGCGGAGCTCGGGGCGGGCTTAGAGGGGGCTGGGCCGCGAGGGCCTGGTAGGGGCGGAACCTCGGAGGGGGGCGTGGCGCGGAGCTCGGGGCGGGGCCGTGAGCCGAGCTGGGCGGGGCCGAGCGGGGGCGGAGCCTCGGGAGGTTGTGGTGCGGAGCTCGGGGCGGGGCCTGGCGGGGGCGGGGCCGGGGCGCCTATTTAAGCAACCCCGGCGTGGGCAGACAGCAGCCATGGGGCTCAGGCGAGCGCGGTGGTTACACCTCTCCGCCCTCTGTCGTCGCGCTCCGCTGTCTACCGCGCCGGCGGCCCGAGAGCAGCCCGCCGCGGGCCCGGGAACCGAGCTCGGGCACGGGCCGGCAGAAACCGCGCGGCCGCCGGTGCCCACCGTGGACTTCAGCAACACGCAGGAGGCGTACCGGAGCCGGCGCAGCTGGGAGCTGGCGCGCAGCCTGCTGGTGCTGCGCCTCTGCGCCTCGCCCGCGCTGCTGGCTCGCCACGAGCAGGTGTGCGGGGCCGCGAGGGCGCGGGGCGGGGGTGCGGCCGGGCCCCGCGGACCTTCGCCCGTCTGGGAGACGTTACGAGGTTTCAGGGTGGAGAGCCGGCACTCTGGAGCATTGCCCGTGGCCAGAGAGTTAGGAAGGGAGGTGTTTCCTGCACGCGGTTTTCGGGCAGTGAATTTTATTACATGTCAGTTGTGGGTGGTTGTTGAGTCGCTCAGTCGTGTCCGATTCATTGCTACCCCATGGACTGTATCCCACCAAGCTCCTCTGTCCATGGAATTTCCCAGGCAAGAATACTGGAGTGGGCTGCCATTTTCTACTCTAGGGAATCTTCCCGACCCAGGGATCCAACCCAGGTGTCAGGTATTGCAGGCGAATTCTTCACCATAGCAACTAAAAACAAAAACCAGTCTAAAGTTTAAGCTGTATAGTGCTTGCAGGAATACACTGTTCACTTGAGATTAAAACTGAATGTCATCTGCTTTGCTGAAAAGGGAGCCTGGCCGTGTGAGGCTCATAGCCTGGAACCCCAGAGTTCTTGGAAGCTGGGGTCCCCACACATGGCCACTGTGAGTAGACAGTGTTGAGAGAGAATGGGAAGCTGCTCAAATATCCGACTTTCGAAACTTGAGCACAATGACTTTGAAAAGCGTGAGGGATTTGGGAAATTAAAAAGCAAAAGTGTCTTAGCCGCTGTTGGTTAGGGTGACCCTGGGAACAGTTTAAAAGCAAGGGTCCAGTTGGTGCTGAGGGTCCTGAAGGCTCTGCATGCGGGTGGTGTTGACATCTCAGTGAGGCTGTGTGGAGGGCACCTTGGCTCCAGGGAGAGGCTATGGAGGTTGGACTCAGGAGGAGCACCCAGCCACACCTTGGGCAGAGGTGCAAGTGAGGCCACGATGGGTGAATGGTGAAGGGGAGAGTTAGAGCTGGGCGGCTCTGGAAGGGCTAGGTTAAAAATCAGCAGAGAAGCCCGCACAGCTGGAGTCTCCGGGCCCTGCAGGCAATGACAGGAGCGACAGGCCAGCTCCACTGTCCCTCGGGCATCTGCCTGGGGCTGGTGTTCCTGTGGATGCCTGGAGAGCAAGGTGGCTTCTCCCCCGGCGTTCTGCCTGTGCCCTGGGGACATGCTTAAGGAGCCAGTCACTGTGCGTGGTGCTCTGCCCACCCTCCGAGGGGCCTGTCCCACTGTCACCCTCGCTGGTGGTCCTGCTGGTGACAGTGATCTTGGTGCCTGGTGCTGGAGGAAACGGAGCAGAGGCTAGACTGGAGCTTGTGGGCTGCTCCCCAGACCTGGTCCTTCTTGTAGTCTGGCCTGCAGCAGAAATTCCTGCTGCCCAGCCAGTGCAGGTCTGTGCAGCTCCTGCCCCAGGGAGTATCAGCTTGCAGGAACCCAGTTTGAGCTGTGGCATTGGCTCCAGACCCAGTGGGGGCCCACACTTGCCCACAGGGAGGCCTTTTTGAGAATGGTTTAGAACATCCAGGTGTTCTGTGATGAAAGCCTCTGTGCTTGGGTGTGAGCCAGCGCCAGAGAGCCTGGGGGAAGGGGCGTGGGCAGGGAGGCGAGGGAACTGGCCTTACCCTTCCTCACCGCAGTGTCTGTGTTCCTGGTGCAAGTTTCTAAATCCACGAAGGATGCTGCTACCTGGGGAAGAGGTGGGGCTACCTGGTCTCGGGCGGAGCCACCCCAGGGCACACTGGGCACCAGGAGGAGCCTACAGGGCACACTGGGCACCAGGATGAGACTCAGGACACATTGTGAACAGGACGAGCTGCTTTGCTCTGGGCTTCAAACCGCCAGCCCTGCCCCAGTGCTTCCATCACCCTCTGTGACAGGCTGGCCTCTCCTGTGCCAGGGTAGGACCTGGTGGGGCCTTCATGTTGTTGCCCCTACAACACAGGGGCACAAGGGGACCAGGAGGTCCCTGGACCACACCTCAGCATCAGCCCTGCCCCTGCTCCTTCAGGGAGCGTTGGCTGGGGCTCTTCCACAGTAGCTGGGTGGCTAGGACGGACTATGTGGCCTGCACAGCCTAGATTATTTACCACGTGTCCCTGGGCAGGCAAGCTTGCCAGCCCAGCAGCACACAGTCAGCCCATGTCCACGCCGTGTTTCTGGCAGGCCTCGGAATTGGTATGTGTGATGTCAGGGGTTTCCCACAGCTGAGTGCTGGCTCTCAAGTCCCTGATTCTGCCTCGTCGGCCTCTGGGTCGAACTGGGATTTGTCCGAGACCTGACTTGCCCTTCTGTGAGGCTGCCTAGGCCCACAGACTCCCTGACTTCTGGCTGGGGCTCTTGGGAGGCGGGAGAAGGCTGCCCCCTCCTAGCTTGGTGCTTTCACTTTCCATTTCCAATCTTCCCTATAAAAACAATGAGACGCAATAAAGTCAGACACTGGGCAGAGGCTGCCACTGGGCAGAGGTGATGGCCTAGAAACCTTTGCCCTCAGGGTGCCGTGTGGCCCCCTGAGTGTCTGTTGGAGCACCAGGCACAGGGCAGCTGTGTCAGCCTTGGGGTGGCGTGGGCTGTTTGTCGCTGGTTTGGGGATGAAGGCGGGTGACTCACCCATGCTTTTGCTTGGAGCGGAGATGGTTCCCCAAGGCCTGATCCCCACACAGAAGTGGGGTTCTGTCATTCACTGGGGCTGAGAAACCATGGGCGGTCCCGGTCTTGGAGCTGGACGTGGCGCAGGGATTCCCGGACAGGTCGTGGTGGGTGTGTCCTCCAGCAGTCACCCCTGCCCCCCATCCTGATTCCTTCCTGCCTCGTCGCCTCCTTGCCTGGCAGAGTCCCCCTCTTGCCTTGTCTGGCACCCCCTTGCCCCCATTCTGAATCCTGTGAAGGACCTTGCTCCTCCCACCTTCTGGGTCTCCCCGCAACTAGGAGGGGAGCCCCTTCTCTGTTTCGCTCAGCCTAGAACTGCGCTGGGCAGAAGGCACCTGCTCAGCCCATCTGAATGAAGATGTCAGGAATCTGGGATGTGGTGAAGGTGGGTAGAGGAGAAAGCTGAGTGCTCTGGGTGGCTATCTTTCCCTCGGGCCCACAC
This sequence comes from Antilocapra americana, assembly GCA_007570785.1. Lineage (NCBI taxonomy): Eukaryota > Metazoa > Chordata > Mammalia > Artiodactyla > Antilocapridae > Antilocapra > Antilocapra americana. Next base: position 1,507,089 of record ML663582.1, read on the forward strand.
GCCTGGGCTGCTGGGCTGTGGTGGTCTGCATCACTGTGCTGAGCCCCCACTGGCCCCCAGTTGGCGGTCATCTCTCGACCCTTGGGAGTGGTTATCCAGTTCACTTCTGGCCCATGCTGCCTCCAGTGGAACTCGTGCTTACTCGGAGTTCTGTGTGTTCATCTGCTCAGCACCCACTGCAGGCCCGGCCCCTTGCCAGGCAGTGTTTTAGGGACTTGGAATAAGCAGTGAGCAAAATATTGAAAACTCTGGGTGCTTGCCTCCGAAAAAGTCACACCAGTCCCCATCATCCCCAGTCGAGGCATGGATATAGACAGTGCTGTGAACTCACCGCTGCTGTTCCCGGAGAGGCCCGCCAGTCACTGTATCCGTCCAGCGGTGGTCAGGTGGCTGCCATGTGCCTCTGGGGTCACCTGTGAGCCCGCAGGGCAGGAGGGGGGTCAGAGCAGAGCTGGGGACTGGCCAACTCCAACAAGGAGTGGGGGACGTTTGACTCCTGCCAGTGGGAAGCCAGCCATTCTGGGTGGTGTGGCCATAAAACCAGGACCATGAGCTGCGTGTGGCCCTGGGGAGTGTATTAGGGCTTTGGGTGACCGGGGAGGAAGCAGAGAGTCTTGTGGGGCACCGGGGAGTCCAGGTGGCCCCGGACAGCCGCTCCCCTTGCCTTTCAGCTGCTGTGTCTCGCCAGAAGACTTCTGGGGCAAAGGCTGTTCAATGCGCTGATGAAGATGACCTTCTATGGGCAGTTTGTGGCTGGCGAGGACCAGGAGTCCATCCGGCCCTTGATCCAGCACAACAGGGCCTTCGGCGTGGGCTCCATCCTGGACTATGGCGTGGAGGAGGACCTGACACCCGAGGAGGCCGAGCGAACGGAGCTGGAGTAAGGGCCGTGGACACCTGTGGGCGGGACTGGCCAGGACTGCTGGGGGGGCTCCGCTGCCGACCTCCGACCTCCGCAGCCCTCCTGGGGCTGCCTGGGGTTGGGCCCTCGTCCTGTGAGGACGGCGGCCTGAGCCTTCACCAAGGCCTCGTGTGCCTGGGGCTGGGGCTGGCCAACCCTAGTTGCCAGTCTGATCTTCCTGGTTTTGGACAGTCTGCAGGCTAAGGATCATGGCTGTGGTTTTAAATGGTTGAAGCAAAGCAAGAGTGATACCTTGTGATATGTGAAAATCATACGGAGCTCAGGTTGCTGTCACCCTGTGGGGGGGCCTGCAAAGTCGAGTGGCTGTGGCACAGACGACTACGCTGGCGTTGGTGGTCCTCTGGCTTCCTGGTGAAGCGTCTCTTCCGAGGATTCTGACCCTCAGGGCCGTCCCTCTGCCTGGCCCCTGAGACTGTTTCCCGATTAGTAGCTGGGGTGCTCCTGGTAGGTGTGGAGCCTGCCCGGGGGCATCCGAGGAAAATGGAATGTGCTGGCTCTGTGTGGCAGGCCAGCCCAGCGGCTCCTGGCGAGGTCACTGATGGGCTGCAGGGGTCTGTTCTCTGGGCAGGGGGTGTGGGGACAAGTGGGCAACCCCCTTCCCCCTTCCTGGGCCACAGGACGGGTTCCCCATTGGAGACCCAGGCAGATCCAGTCCTTGCTTTGCAGAATGCCTGCTTGGTTGCTGGGCTGGTTCCTGCTCCCCTCCAGGCCAGGCCACACTGAGTCCTGAGGGCAGCTGCTCCTGAGCCGAGCTGGTGAGGCTGGAGGCTGGGGAACAGGCTCCTGAGTCGCCTGCCTCATCTCTGGTCTGGTGTTTTCTCTGGCCAGGGGCGGGGAGGGGCCGGGTTATAGGAGACTCCGGCCCTGGAACGGAATGTCCCGGCAGAGCCGCTGCTGGTTGGCTCGGGGAGCCCAGCCCCTGTCTCTCAATTTGCTGTCGTGAAGGTGGGGTTCTCCAGCTCTGCACCCCGTGTTCCTGGGGGTGGTGGCTGCTGGCTGCCTGGGGCTGTCATTTGAATAACTAATGGGCCATGTCCCACTGGGTCTGGGTGGGGGCTGGTGGTTTCACAATGAAAGTTCTTTCTCTGGTATGAAAAGCCTCCTTTCCCCAGGCAATTTGCCCTGCAGGGGAGCGTTGGGAGGAGGGCCAGCTCGCTGTGATGTGGGCAAGGAGCCCAGGACCCTGGGCCGCTGGTCCTGCCGGAGCCCTGCTAGCTGGCCTCTGGGCCGTGAGCTGCGATACCTCCCTGTCCTCACGTGGTGGCCTCTCTGCAGCTGCCAGGCCACCCTGTGTGCTTGGCAGGGCCAGGCTGCGGGTACAGAACCTGGCTCATGGGCGCCGACCCCACATCCAGCCATCAAGCTCCTGCAGGGGGAACAGAGCGGTGACAGGCCCCTAGACCCTGCCCTGGGAATGATGCTGATGCCCCTGCCACGAGTCAGGGCACAGGAGTGTGTGTGTGGGGTGCAGGTGGGGGCCAGCCGGCTCCCTGAGGACAGGCCCTGGGGGGCTTCCCAGGGTGAGAAGCAGGAGGCAGAGTGGCCATCCAGGCATGGTGGGGCAGTGGTTCCCAGAACACTTGTTAGAAGGCAGAGGCCAGGGTCCTCACTCCAGGAGAGGAGGTCCCCAGGGCACCCCCAGCAGGCTGAGCACCACGGGGCCGGGGAGCAGGCCGAGGCTTCCTCCCGATGATGGGCTGTGATGGCGGCTGGGACAGTGAGGATGGCAGATGTGTTTTTCCTGGCTGTGCCAGGCCTGGCCTGGGTCCCCAGGGTGAAGGTCGCAGCCGGGATTGTGTGCGGGGTCTTGGGTGCTGCCTGGAACCAGGGCTTGGGGCCACCAGGCTCTTCTATGCTTCTCTCTTGCCTCCCACAGAGCTGGTGTGGGGTAGCCAGCGTGGTCCCTCCTCAACTCATGCATGTGTGTGTGCTCAGTCGTGCAGTCGTGTCAGACTCTGCAACCCAAGGACTGCAGCCCACCAGGGTCCTCTGTCCATGAGATTCTCCAGCAAGAATACTGGAGTTGGGTGCCACTTCCTTCTCCAGGGGATCTTCCCCACCCAGGGGTTGAACCTGTGTCTCCAGAGTGTTCTGCACTGGCAGGCGGGTTCTTTACCACTGTGCCACCTGGGGACTCCCCCTCACTTTTAATTGTTTCCTAAAAGGCATCTGGCCAGCAAATCTCCTGATGCAGAACTGAGCTTAGAGATGGTCAAGGGCGCGGTCCAGGGCCTCCTGTCATTCCTGCCATTCTCTCCTGTGCCCCCCTTTCCCGGTGCACTTTGTTCCCTCCTCTGCATCCTAGGCCGTGCTTGTAGATGTGCGTGTGTCGGCACACCCATGTGTGCATGTCTGCACATGCGCACGTGTCTACACGTGTCCACACACACATGCACATGTCACAGCTGTGTGCGCACAAGGCTGCATGTGTGTGCGTGCACGGAGTGTGCTCCCCCTCCTCCCCGTGCTGAGATGACAGCCCCTCCCCCTAGCCTGTCAGCTGCCCCCTTTGTCCCCTGGAGGCCCCACCCACTCGCAGGCCTGCTCGAGAACCACTGCGCTGTCCTCCCAGTGCTGTCTGCTCAGGCTGGGCCCTGGCCCCACACCATGGCTGTGTGGCTGGTTGCTCCCCGTGGTTTTGGAGCCTGGCGGGGGCTTGGAGGGCAGGTGGCCAGCCGCTACCTGGGACGGTCACTGGCCCCCGCCCCGGCCCCGGGGGCCTCTGAGCGACGGTGTCCCCTCTGTGGCAGGTGGTTGCCTGAGAGGTGGACTCTTGGCTGGGCGCTGACGGAGCATGCCTGAGCCCCCACAGCCTCGATGTGGATGGGGGCGTCCCTCTGCCCCGCTGGGCTGCAGCTGCAGGGCCTCCTCTAGGGTGGCCTGGGGTCCTGCCCTCGGGAGGACCTGGGTGTTCAGGTGTGATGGCTGGGGCGACCAGGGGAGGGTGTACACTGGAAACACATCTTCCGGCTGCGGGTTCGAAAGTAATCCTGTGGCGGATGGGTGAGGTGGGTGGCTGTGAGAGGAGGGTAGGGTGGGGGGCCTTGCCTCCGCACTCAGGGCTCAGAAGCTGGCAGCCACCACATCTCCAGTCAGGGCCCCGCCTTTTCCTCTCAGGAAGACCCACCCAGGCCTAGGCTGTGTGTTGCTTTGCTTGCCCCTCACCCGCTGTAGGGAGGGGCTCCTGGGGGAGCGGGGCGGGGGGGTGAGGTGGGGGAGACTGTGAGGTGCAGGGCTTGTCTGCCGGGCCCTGTCTGTCTGCCTGGCTCAGAGGAGGTGACCCTGGAGGGTAGGGTGGGTGGGGCAGGGCGCTCCCACCGGGCAGGTGAGCCGCTCAGCGTGGCCCCGCCTGCCCTCCTCAGCGGAGGCCTGACCCTCCCTGTCCCCTTCCCCCTGCAGGTCCTGTTCCTCAGCCTTGGAGCGGGATGGCCAGGGTGAGTCAGGGGAGCCCGTCAGGAATGAGCTCTTTCCCCCACACACACCCCTTGTGTCCCCAGGTGCCTGGGTGGGTGGCATGCCTTCCGGGCCCTCCGAGGGGGTCTAGGCTCTGCCTTCCGGGCCTGGGTGTGACCTGGGCTGAGTCAAGGAGCGGGCGCGGGCTGCTTTGGAGGCAGAGGGGGTGCAGCTCCAGTGGGGGCCGTGTGCAGGGTGGTGGGGGCGGGACTCAGGCTGGCACCCCTGCCCCCAGGCATCAGTAAGAGGGAGAAGCAGTTTCAGGCACACCGGGCCTTCGGGGACCGCAGGGACGGGGTCACCAGCGCTCGCACCTACTTCTATGCCAACGAGGCCGAGTGTGACAGCCACATGGAGACCTTCCTGCGCTGCATTGAGGCCTCAGGTGAGGCCCACCTGGCCCCCACTCCAGGGACGTTGGGGGGCGAGCTCAAGGCGGGGGCTGGAGCGCTCACCCAGGCTTCAGTCCATGACTCGGTGGCCTGGGCTCACACACCCAGTCTGGCCCCTTGCTTCCCGAGGAGCCTGGCTGCCCCCAGGAGGGTGCCTCCTCCACCTGGGCCCCAGGTGCCCAGACGTGGACCTGTCGAGGGGCTTGGATCTTGTCACATGGCGCCTGGCTTTGCCGAGGTCAGCACCGTCCCAGGGGCTGGGGCCGCCCCCTCCTGGATGGAGATGCTGCCCCGCGTGGACCCTGGGCAGGACCACCCACTTGCAAGGCGAGCTCAGATGGAAGACACACAGGCCTCAGTGTGCTTTAGTCTCCGAAACCCAGCGGGTCCCCAGCAGCCCTCCTGTTAGGGCCCTCCCTCCACTTTATGAACACTTTAGGGGCAGGAGTGAAGACTACTCAGAGGCAGCCCACTGGGGTCAGCATTGGGCAGCTGACTGGCCACATAGACAGTAGCCGCCTGGTGTCCAGGGCCCAGGGCTGGTTCTGGCCTGGGGACGGACAAGCAGAGGTGTGATCATGGGCTTCCAGCAGCCAAACAAGAGGGAAGGGGGTGGTGGAGCACCGTCTGCCTCCTGCTGGTGCTCTGCAGGTGAGTCTGTGCTCCGTGCGCCCTCAGGGCGGCCCTGGGTGCCGAGGCCACCCACCGGAGAGAAACCTGGCTGGGCAAGCATGGGCAGATCTCCCCTACTTCCTGGCCCCCCGCCGTCTTGACCTCACATGGCCAGCTCCAAGCCCGCCGAGTGGCCTGCCTGCCTGCGGGGGCATCAAGGGCAGCGGTGCGCAGGGTGTTCGCGGGCCTTGCGGGGTTGGTGTCCTTCTGCCCTGGCTGGTCACCCGGCTCAGGTGTCTGGGTCCTCGAAGGGCCCTCCCCTCCCGCTGCCACCCCCGCAGCCTGAAATTGCCAATTGAGAGAGTTAGGTGGCTCGCCCAGGCCTGGGGGCGAGGGTGGACAGGTGTCCTCCCAGGAGGATGGCTGTGCTGATACCACCAACTGTCTCACTGGGTGGATCATTCATGTGAGATTGTTCGCATTTCTGGGGGTCTCAGGGCAGGGTGTCTGGGTAACCCGTGGAAGGTATGGCCCCCGCCTGCTGCCTACAACCTCCTGCGTGTTGGTGAGACGTGTCCTGATTGGAGTGGCACAGATTCTGGGCTCAGGATCCCCCCAGCCCCCAAGGCCTGATGGCTCTTCCTGTGGCTTCTCATAGGTGGAGCCAGCGAGGACGGCTTCTCAGCCATTAAGCTCACGGCGCTGGGGAGACCGCAGTTTCTGGTGGGTGTCAGAGCCCCCCCCACCCGCAGAGGGCTGGCATGAACGTGGGGCACTGTGAGCATTCAGCGAAGGTGCCTTCCCTCATGTGCTGGTGCCTGGGCTCTGGGCACACCTGGGTGAGCTCGGGGGGCTCGGGCTGGGAGCCAGGCTCACAGGTAGGGCTGGAGGCTTGGGCTGCAGGGGGTCCCGGGAGGGCCTCACTGGCACCTGGGTGGAAGCTCAGGGCTGGCGTCCACAGCTGCAGTTCTCGGATGTGCTGACCAAGTGGAGACGCTTCTTTCACCACATGGCTGCTGAGCAGGGCAAGGCCGGGCTGGCCGCCGTGGACACGAAGCTGGAGGTGGCCGCGCTGCAGGTGGGCACCCCTCCCTGGTGGCTGTGGGCAGGGGGGCTGTGAGGAGCCCTGCCCAGGAGACTCGGCTGTGTCTGAGCCCTGGTGCTGCTCCAGGACCTCTGTGCAGGCGGGGAGGGACTCAGGGCGGGTGCTGGGTGTGGCGGGGGGCCCACAGGGGTGGGCAGGCATATGGAGCCTTGGGGGGTGGCAGGCAGCAGGGAGAGGCCATCTGTGGAGTGGAGACCCAAGGCAGAAGGTAGCTGTGTCTCGTGCTGGTGTGAGGTCAGCTTGGCATCGCAGGCTAGTAGGCAGGGCAGGAGGTGATTGTGAGCGGGGCCGGGAGGAGGGCGGGGAGGGACCAATGCCCTCCCCCCTGCCGCCCCCGCCGCTTCTGCAGGAAAGCGTGGTCAAGATGGGCATCGCGTCCCGGGCGGAGATTGAGGACTGGTTCACCGTGGAGACGCTGGGCGTGTCTGGGTAGGCAGAGCCCTGCTGAGGTCCCTGAGGGTGGCTGTCTGCGTCCAGGCGGGGTTCTGGATGAGCCCCAATGGCCTCTCCTGATCCTGCTCGCTCTCTCCTAGGTCGGGGGACCCCTGAACCCCAGAGTTTCCCAGGGAATTGTCTGGGTTCTTGAGTGGGGGTGCTGTCCCTGGCAGGCGGGCGGAGAGTGAGGGCAGCTGAGATCCTCTGAAGGGGCTTGTGTCTCACTTCCGTTTCATAAACAGAAGATATAGTGTTTGCATTTGTATCTGTGTTTTGAGGCAGGCCCCTTGGGGGTTGGTCTGGTGGCGCTCCCGCAGGGAGGGGGCTGGTACGGGGCCTGGGCATGCTGCGGGCACGGGCAGCCATGGTCAGGCTGCCGCCCGCTGTTGGCGCACTTCCTCCCATAGCACGCTGGACCTGCTGGACTGGTGCAGCCTCATTGACAGCAGGACCGAGCTCTCCAGGCACCTGGTGGTCCCCAACATGCAGGTGACACACCCCAGCCAGCCGGTCCCCACCTCACAGTTCCCACACGGTCGTCGTGGGGGGCCCCCATGCACAGAGCCGGGGTTTCCTCGGGGAGGCATGGGGGTCACCTAGTGTGGGGTCAGACTCCTCGGGTGCAGGCCAGGCCTGCACAGGAGCCGGCGGACTGGGGTCAGTGCGGTCCTGGGTCCTGGTGGCCGGGGGACCCTGGGTGGGCCACTGGCCTTCACGCATGGACATGGTGGGGTGGGGAGTGGGGCCTGGGCACCAGGCCCAGAATGTCAGGAGGCCCTGCACAGGGCACAGGCCGCCTGCGGGAGTGGGCCGTACCGGCCTAGGCGCCCAGGCACGGAACCCACTGTGACCGTTCGGTCCTGCCCGCCAGACGGGACGGCTGGAGCCCCTGCTGTCGCGGTTCACAGAAGAGGAGGAGCGGCAGATGACACGCATGCTGCAGAGGATGGATGTGCTGGCCAAGGTGGGCACCCAGGACACGCTGGGGTCGGGTGAGGGGAGCTCCAGATGCACGGAGGTTGGGGGAAGTCACGGGATGCACTGGGGTCAGTGGGGAGCCTGGGACGCGCTGGGGTCTGGGGCGCCCCGGATGCACTGGGGTCGGGGTGGGGTGCCCTGGGACATGCTGGGGTTGGGGAGGCGCCCGTTCACCCGCACCTACGCAGACCCCCTCTCCTGCGTCCTTCAGAAAGCCAGCCAGGTGGGTGTGCGGCTCATGGTGGACGCGGAGCAGACATACTTCCAGCCGGCCATCAGCCGCCTGACACTGGAGATGCAGCGCAGGTTCAACGTGGGGAGGCCGCTCATCTTCAATACATTCCAGTGCTACCTCAGGGTGCGTGCCCGCCCGCTGCGGAGAAGGCGGGGACCCCGCTGCGGGATGAGGGGCTGCAGGAACACAGATGGAGCAGCTTTCTGAGTCCTTGTAGAGTGCCATGACTCCAGGCTTTTTTTTTTTAATTAATTATTTTTTTCTTTACATTATCGGGTTGGTTTTGCCATACATTGACATGAATCTGCCATGGGTATACATGTGTTCCCCTTCCAGAATCCCCCTCCCACAACCCCAGGTTTTGAGTGGCTGTTTTCTCTGGCCCTTTGCAGCTTGGTTCTCTCTAAGCATCTGACGCAGTTCTGGGCCCCCGCCCAGACTTGTGCGTGTGCTTCAGAGACCCTGAGTGCAAGCCCTGGCTGGCCGCTCGGGGCCCTGCTGGGTGTTTGCAGAGGCCAGGGATCGGTGTCAGGGCTTCGGGGACAGGGCAAGTGGGTGGGTGGGGTGCCGGCAGGTGCTGACGGCTTGCAGAGCCGCCACCAAGTGGCTGCAGCTGCTGGCTACACGCTGGGGGCACCTGGGCCCCAGGGAGGCTCCGCTGGGGGATACAGGCCAGAGGGAGCCCATCCCGGTCATCCTTGACCTCTGGTGCGGCCCGCAGGATGCCTATGACAACATCACCCTGGATGTGGAGCTGGCTCGCCGGGAGGGCTGGTGTTTTGGGGCAAAGCTGGTGCGCGGCGCTTACATGGCCCAGGAGCGTGCCCGCGCGCTGGAGGTGGGCTACGAGGACCCTGTCAACCCCACGTATGAGGCCACCAGCGCCATGTACCACAGGTGGGTGGCCTCAGGGTTCCGGGCTTGAGGGGCTGGGCCTCTGTGCTCTTGGCTGCACGACCCCAGCTGAGCGGGACACTCGCTCCTCCCTGTGGTCCCAGAACCCCGGGCCGGCCCACGGCCTCTGCTCCCGGGGCGCTGTGCCAGCCTGGCTCACGCGTCCCCTCCCCAGGTGCCTGGACTATGTCCTGGAGGAGCTGAAACACAACACCAGGGCCGCGGTGATGGTGGCCTCGCACAATGAGGACACTGTGCGCTTCACGCTGCGCAGGTGGGTCCCTCCCCCCGCCGCCCGCCCAGTGCCCTGGGCTGCGCTGGAAGCATGCAGCAGGCAGGGGTTTTGGGGGACAGCTGTGGCCCCTGGACCCACTGGGCCCGGCTGGGCTTCTCGCTGCAGGAGCAAAAAGGCTGCCTGCATTTCCTATGGCTTTTAGCATTAATACCCAACTTTCTCAGGTTTCTGGTTAAAAATAAATGTCACCAGGTGATTCACACAGCATGAGATACTGGCGACCTGAGACGTGTCGCCACGTTCATAGCTCCGCAGCACTTAAACTGCGCTTGGGATTTGACATGGTGTGTCCCCAGGGGCAGCCATGTAAGGCACAGATAGGAATGAAGTGAAATACATTCCTTTTTTTGGGGGGTGTTGATTCATGACTTGTGGGATCTTAGTTCCCCAGTGCCGTGCTCAGTCGCTACGTCGTGTCCGACTCTTTGTGACCCCCATGGTCTGTGGCCCACCAGGCCCAGCCCGTGGGATTCTCCAGGCAAGGATGCTGGGGTGGGTTGCCATTGCCTCTTCCAGGGGATCTTCCTGACCCAGGGATTGAACCCCAGTCTCCTGTGTCTCCTGCATTGCAGGTGGGTTCTTTACCCGCTGAGCCATCAGGGAAGCTCCCTAGTTCCCTAACAGGGATCACAGCTGTCCCTCCAGCAGTAAAATGCTGAGTCCTAACTGTGGGAGTGTCCCCATCCTATGGTCTCGTATCTCGTATCTCAACCGAACGTGGACCCCACCAGGTTCTGGCTCCTCCACCCCCACAACAGGAAGCTGGGTGTGTGGTGGCCTGTGCCTTCCCCAGGAGCAAGGCGGGCCCCTCTCCCACAGCAGGCACCTCTGGCCCGGGGCCTGGGTCCTGGAGGTGTCGGGGTGTGCCCGGGGCACGAGTGCTGCCTGGGGTGACAGGTGTCCTGAGCGATTCAGCAGTGTTCTGCTTGGCCTCCTGCCGGGGCTGCGTGTCCACAGCCTGAGTCTGCAGCTCAGAGCCACAGTGTCTGACGCCCGCCCTCGCAGCAGCCTGGCTGGCAACAGGGACGCGGAGGCTGTGGGCAGCCAGCGCAGCCTCTGGGGTCCTGTGGGGGTCAAGTGTTTCCTTGGGGCGGGGGGAGTCCTACTGGTGGCCCAGCGGCGAGGGCTGCTCCGCCTTCTTCCCTCCACCCTTGGGGCCTCCTCGAATGCCCCGCCCCTTCCTTGGATGTGGGGTGGCCAGGGGCACCCTTCTGTGCTCAGGGGAGATGAGTTCTAGCTTCCTTGACTTTGGAAGGAACACAGGATTGAGTTGCAAATTCTAAAAGCTGGTTTTCACTTAGGCTTAAAACGCAATTTTGTGCTGGAGCCTTGATTGAGGCTGATCCCTCTATGCCCAGGGTCCCCCTGACGGCGTTCAGAGGCCTGCCGGCGCCCACCTCCTTAGCCGCCTGTGGCTGCCCGTTTGCAGTTCAGCGTTTGGTCCCAGGCTGGTCTTCTCAGCCTGGCTAGGCAAGGACCACGAGACTGCTGAAGGTGTAACTGTCCTCAGAAGGCCTCCTTTCTTCTAACTTCTGGATCGTTCCACGGGAGCTGGTCTGGCCTCCCATCTTGGCCTGGTCCTGCCGCCCTAGATGCGGCTTCCCTGACCCGAGTGCCCTGCTGTCCCGGGCCCCGCAGCCTGGCCAGGCCCTTCTGGGGGAGCCTCTGCCCTGCAGGCAGGCTGGGGTCTTGCGTCCTGCTCCAAGGGCCCCGGGCCCGGAACAGTTTGGGCTGGTTTTCCTGGGAAGTGCTGTGGCTTCTGGTGCCACACATTAGGGACCCCGTCAGAGAGCCTGGGTTATGCTTATCCAATTCATGAGCCCACCCACAGCTCGGGGGCCTGTGCACAGTGTTTTGTGAGCCAGCAGGGTGGGTGGGCCTGGCCTGGGGTTGTCCTGCGTCCGTGGTCAGCTTGGTCCTGTTGGCCCTGAACGGCTTCATCTGTGGCTGGGGCAGCGAAGGGCCCTGGCTCCCAGGTCAGGAGTCCAGCAGGCTGGCTCAGCCTTCCCCACAGGTGGTCTCAGGCTTCCAGAAGCCCTGGAGAGAGCAGGCCTTTGCCTGTGTCACGTTTGCTCTGGTTCTGTGGGCCAGAGGGAGTCAGGCCCAGTTCAGGTGTCGCCGGTGGACGGAGAGCCTCTGCTGTGCTGTGGCAGCTGCAGTCACATGGCTGTGGGCATGGGCTGGCATAGAACGGGCCGCAGCGGGGGGTGGGGAGGGGCAGATTTCACAGGATACCACATGCATGTTCCCAGACTGGGGCCCGACCTTGGAGCCCAGCCCCGGGAGAGGGAGAGAAGGGTCTGTGGGATGCCCCTTGTGTGGATGTCCAGGGTGAGGTGCAGTGAGTGCTCTGGGAGCCTGGGGTGAGGCAACAAGAAGGGTGGTGGGCTCCAGAGATGGGATGTGGGTCCCATGATGGGCCCAGCCTGGGTGGGTGTGAAGACCCACGTGGAGGGAGGCTGGTGGCTGCGGATTTGCATGGTCAGGAGCCAGAGGTAAAGTGTGGGCATCACCAGTGCATAGGTATTTCGAGGAGGGTGTGGCCCGAACTTGGGGCCCCCACCTCAGTGTCTGAGCGGCACTAGGAGAAATGTGAGCCACAGGCATTAATCCCAAACGCTTTGCAGTCACCTTAAAAAACAAGCTTAATTTGATACATTTCAATTAACCCCACATACCCAAAACAGTACCACTTAAACACATTTTCAGAAAAGCTGTGAGATACCCGCATTACGTTTTCACACTATCTTCAGAGGCCCACGTGTGTTTGACATGTGCAGCGCGTCTCAACTCAGACGGTCCACCCTCCGAGGCTCGGAGGCCACCAGTGGCTGGCGACTGCAGTGTGCACGGGGCAGCCAGCGAGGGGAGGGTGAGGGGCTGGTGGCGGGGCTGTGGGGCTGGGAGCACAGCGCTGGTACCAAGGGTTTGGGGCGGCATGGTGGGAGGGCTGAGCGCCTCCTGCGCCATCCCGAGGGCTGGCCGCTGGGTGAGTCTGCCTCTCTGGGCAGCTGGGGGTGAGCACAGCAGGAGGGGAGGCTGGCTAGGGGAGGGGACGCTTGGTGGCCTTGGCCTGTGGCGGGAGCAATTGGATGGAGGCCTGCAGTAGGCAGGACAGAGCCTATGCCCTTACCCTATCCTGTGGGTAGGGGTCTCGGGGTGAGAGGAGATGGGCTCAGCCCGTACCCTGCGCGTTTACAGGATGGAGGAACTGGGCCTGCACCCCGCCGACCGCCAGGTGTACTTTGGACAGCTTCTGGGCATGTGTGACCAGATCAGCTTCCCACTGGGTGAGGGGCCTCCCGGGAGCAGGGCTCGGGAGCGGGGGCGGAGCTGTAGCACAGGGGCGGAGCCTGGCGCAGGAAGCGGAGCTGTGGCGTGGGGGCTGGAGCTGGGCCTGGGGGGGGGGGGGGAGCCGGATGCGGGGGGCAGGGCCTCACCACTCCCGCCTCTGCGTGCAGGCCAGGCAGGCTTCCCGGTGTACAAGTACGTCCCTTACGGGCCCGTGATGGAGGTGCTGCCCTACCTGTCCCGCCGCGCCCTAGAGAACAGCGGGATCATGAAGGGGGCTCAGCGGGAGCGGCAGCTGCTATGGCAGGAGCTCAAGCGGAGGCTCTGCACCGGTAGCCTGTTCCACCAGCCGACTTAGGCTGCCTGCACCCACACCCGGGAGGCGACCTCCTGGGGCTCCAGCCAACCCCAGCCTCAAGCCGATCACCTTTTACTTTCTGAGCTGGGAGAACCTGCAGGCCCTGCTCTGCTCATGGGCAGCCAGGTGCGGGCTGAGGCCCACACCTGCCAGAAGAGCTGGGAGCTGTCAGGAAATGCCCTGCCCACCCCCACGACCTTGGACCTTAGGAACCACCTTCCCAAGAGTCCAATCCTGGTGCCCTGAGCCCCACGCTGGGCACCAGCTGGCTGCGGAAGCTAGCCTGTCAATAAACCACTTTTCTCTAGCATCCAGCCCTCACTTGCAGCTGAGGGAGTGGGTCTGATGGCCTGAGAGGCCTTAGGGTCAGGCTCAGCCACTCCAACCTCAGGCACCCCGTGCAGACCCGGCCAGGCAGGGCACTGGACACCCCTGACCCCAGACCCAGAGCTGGGCTCAGAGCAATGCAGCTAGACAGCACACTCCAATGGCAGGTTTTGTGTTTGCCTGGCCTTGGTCTCTCCCCTGAGACCCTCCCTGCCCCGTGCTCTTCACTCCTGACCCCCAGTGACCCACACCAGGCTCCTGCTGCTCTGATAGCCTGTGGAGCTGGCTGGCTGTGGCCTGAGTGCCCTGAGACTTGGCCGGTGAGAGGTCCCTCTGACTTGGGGGGTGGGGGTATCTTCTAAATTCTGTAGACCACGGAGCCCCCAGATGAGGGCTGTGTGGGCCCAGTCATGACAGGCTCTGTAGAGTGTCACACAAGCCATGTGCAGGCCACACTGAGGCAGCTTTATTTCTCGGGGTCACACGCAGTTTGGAAGCCTGTCCCTCTCAGGGGCTGCACCTACCGAGGGAGGGGCCAAGAGGAAGGCCATGGAAGGCAGCTGGACAGCTGGGCCCACTGTGCCCTTTGCCTGCCCACCCTCACCTGGCTGGGTGAGGGTGGGGGGCAGGGGTGGCATGGTCCACCTGGCTTCTCTTCACAGGGTGCCCCTCCTGCAGGTTCTTGGGAGGGTGGTGGCCAGGCCTCAGGAAGACCAGTGCCATGGGGCTATCTGCTGCCTGTGGTCACTGTGGGATGGGGCGGTGGTCACTGTGGGATGGGGTGGTGCTCCCAGCTGGGGCGGTGCTCCTGGCTGGGACAGGTGGCGGTCGTGGGTGGGCAGGTAGGTTCACAGGGCCGCCTTCCCTGCCTGGCGGCCCCTCTGCTGCAGCTTCCGGATGAGCTCCAGGAGGTTCATCTGCAGGGTCAGCTCCTGGGGTACAGATGGGCCCAGGGGGTCCTCCTCAGCCCTGGCAGAGCCCGAGGAAGCAGCCTCCTTTCCCCAGGCACTGGAGGCAACCATCAGGGCTGAGGGGGCACCGGGCAGGAAGCCCGTGGGGGAAGTCTGGCTGCTTCCTGACAGAAAGGGGCTGAAGCTGGAACTCTGCCTGCAGCAGGGTCTGCAGCTGCCCTGGCTTGGCACACACGGAGGTGTGCAGGGATGTAGGGAACCGCGGATGAGGGCTCTGTGGGGCACAGCAGGCCTGAGCAAGGTGGGTGATGCCCCAAAGGCAGCTGGCTTGTCCTCTGGTGGCAGAGGCCCCCCAGCGACCAGCTAGACCCCCAGAGGGGACATGGCCTTTGGGGACGAGTGGCCCCTAGGCTACGCCAGGCTAGGCCCGTGGCACTGACCTGCGGGTTGGTGGTCACATAGAAGCCGGCCACCCCTGCCTTCTCCAGTGTGCTCTGCTGGTCCGCCACCTTCCGGTCCAGCTCCAGCACGATCTTCTGGTCCATCGCCCGCTGCTCCTCACGGATCCGATGTTCCACCGCCTGCCACAGAGAGGGCAGCTCAGGGCTCAGCCTCCTGCCCGCCCACGGATGCCACAGGCACATTCCTCGCCTGCCAACTCCGGCCCCTCTCCCCTCCCCCATCACTCCTGCTTCGAGACTACGGATGGTGTGTGCACCGCGCCCGCGATCCTCCCTCAGAGCCCTGCTCCTTCCCACCTCTTGCCAGGTGTCCTCCCTTTGCTCTGCTGGGTCCCACTGACACTGACCCCTGTGAGCGGCCAGATGCTGGCCCCACTTCTGCCGGCTGTCCAGCTGACCACTGTCTCTCAGCCTCTGCATGTCTCCTCCCACTACCCCACTCAGCACCTCCTTCCTGCATGCCCTGGCTTTGGGCTGCCTTGGGACCCTGTGCAGGTCTGGGCATGCCCCTTCCCCTGGGGGTTCTTGATTGTGGGTGGGCCTCTGGGTTGTTCCTGTCTACCTGGGAACAGGACTCGGTGGCTCCATCCTCCCACCACTGTCCTCTCATCCCCAAGGCCATGGGGCACAGTGGCCCCCACTCACACCTGCCCTGCACAGGCCCAGGCTGAGAAGCTGTGGTCTGAGGGAGCAGGTGGAGGGAGTGGAGGCACCACACACTCTTCACCCATGCCAAGTGCACATCCCCCAGCAAAGAGCAATACATGGGCACATCAGGCCTTTGTGGTACCCATGCTAAGCACACCCCCGCAAACAGCAACACGCGGGCGCATCAGGCCCTCACGGCCCAGCCCAGGCCGGCTCCCATGCCACTCTGATCTCCTCCACACAGCCCTGTCAGCAGAGTACAGGTGGGCCCCCACTGCCCACACCCCTACCTCGAGCTCACACTGCTGGGCCGCCTGGAGCACAGGCAGGTTGTGGGGCCGGCAGGCCTGCTGGGCTTCCTGGTGCTTCTGCCGCAGCGCCTGCCTGAGCACTGGGAGAGGAGACCAGAGAGGCACCGTCAGGTGGCGGAGGGTGAGGAGGCGAGGGCATGCTCTGGCTGTCCCAGGCGGTGGCCAGTGGTGGGATGTGGTGGAGGCCTGCACCAGGTGCTGGGCACAGCTCTGGACACGCTGCCCCAGCCCACTAGGGCCTGCCCTCACCCAGGGTATGGTGGTCTGCAGCAGCAGGGCTCCAGGGTCCTAGAGGAGGGGGAGGCCAGGAACGTGGGGTGAGGGTGGAGCCAGGGCCACAGCCTGAGTGCAGGGAACTGGAAGATGGGGATGAGGGAGAGACTGCAGGCTGGAGGTTTCTAGACCCACATGGCTACAGGCCAGTCTGGCGTGACCTGCCTATCATCCGGGGGATATCCACTGAGATGTCCCAGAGACCATGCAGTCACAGGCCAGGGAAAGGAGGGCAAGCAGGATGGCCTCTGCCCGGGGCACGGCAGTCTCTCCTCCTCCGCTGTCCTTGGTTGGTGGAGAGGCGGGGCCACCCTGCCCACCTTGTCCACAGCTCCCAAGGAAGGAGGGTGGCACAGACCCAAGGGGGCCCAAGGACATGATGACCAAGAAGGATTTATCCCAGGAATGCCATTTATCCCAGGAATTTAAAAAATACTGTTAATTCACTCTAGTCACCAAAAAGCCACTTGATCATTTCAAAAGATGCAGAAAAAAGCTTTGAAAAAACCCAACATCCATTCCTGACAGAGATACACTCATCCGGGGACAGACATCCATCAAACCCGCCCCACAGGGAAGGGACCTCATGTTACCAGGAGGCGCTTTTGCCACAAACGTTTAGTGGGCGTATCATCACGCTGTTCAGGTCACAGGGAGCGGAGAAGGTGGACAGGGAGGGAGGATGTCAACATGAGGCAGTCCATCAGATCCAGAGTGGGGATGTTCTAAGGCAGAATGCCCTGGACTCTTCAAAAAGTCAGCACCACAGTGAATGGTGGGAATTCTTTCAGAAGCAGAGGTCAAACCGTAATGTACAAGCACACACTGGATCCTTGTCAGTGGGTAATCTGAGACAAGTGTTGGTGTGCCTGAACGTCAGAACACACCCTGGAATGACTGATTTCTATCCATTGTGGTTACACAGCAGTCTTCTTGTTCTAGATCGCTGGTTCTAACATTGGACCAAGGCTGACCCCAAGGATGTCCGGAGACATTCTTGGCTGTCGGCTCTGGGGGAAGGTGCCACTCTCGTTTAGTATAGAAGTCAGGGATGCTGTTTAATGTTTTGAAAAGAACTATGAAAACCTGTCCAGCCACAGATTCCAGCAGCGCTGCTATTGAAAACCTCAGAGGAAGGCTGAGGGCTTCTGGGGAAGTCCTGCGGTGTTGCATACACTGATGGACAAAAAGAACTTGGTCAAAACTTTAATTACTAAGTGGAGCTGAAGAACGTATGGGTATTCATTATAGTGTACTTGCAACTTTCCTGTTTATTTTTAAAATAAAGTTGGGTAAAAATAAGATGACAAAGGTAAGAAATCTGAGGCGGCCGGAAGAGCGGCCCGGCATAACCCGCTGGAAGGGGCTCCGGAGGCCCCTCACCCTCGTAGGGATGAGAGGGGCCGAGGCTCAGGAGGTTTTGCCCAGCGTGTGGCTCCAGGGGACGAGTTTTCAGGGCTCAGAGGGTGCCTCCGGGCTCCAAGCGTGGGAACCTGAGGCACCTTGGAGGGGAAACGGGCCCTATCAGGCGCTGCAGAGCTGCAAACGCTGCGGGTAGCCTGCCGCCACAGCCAGAGCTGCCCGCGGGCTGACGGATCCCCCCTGGGAGTGGGTGAGAGCGTCTCTGGGGGTCCCGCGCGAAGGTGACACTGCAACTAAGTGGAGCTGACTGGATCCCATCTGTCATCAAGCCCCGCGCCCTCAGTGAGGTCGATTTCAGGAGCTGCCGCCAAGCGGAACCCGGGGAAGGGCTCCGCCCGAGACCAAGCAGCCCGGGAAGGCCGTCCCCGCCCCCGCGCACCTCGGTGCTCGTTCTGCAGCCGCAGGCGCTGGTTGTACAGGCTCTTCTCGGTGAGGTGCTGGATCTCCAGCAGCCCCTGCACGATCTCGAACACGGTGCCGTCGAGTAGCGCCAGGGCCAAGTCGCTGAGCGTGGTGTAGGACAGGCGCTGCTGGAAGGAGCTGGGGGCCGAGCGCGGTGAGCCCGCGGCCCGCCCGCCCGGCCCCCTGGCCCGCCCGCCCCAGCGGCCGCGCACCTGGGCAGCTCCTTGACCAGCCCCTGCAGGGCTGACAGCAACTGGTAGTGTCGCTCCTGCTGCCGGGCCCCGTCCGCCGCCTCCTCCAAGGCGCCCGAGCAGCGCTCCATGGCGCCCTCACCGCCGGCCGCCGCGCAAGCCTCGCGCTCCCGTTACGTCAAAGCGCAGCGCGGCGCGCCGCGCCCCCTTTCACGACAGTTCCAGACTAACCGCGGCCTGCTCTCGCCTCACCGGAAGGAGGCCGGCTCTGCTCTGGAGGAGGCTCGGAGGAGCAGCCCGCATTGGCCCCGCCCCTACCCGGGCTCGCCTCTTACTCCGCCCCGCCCACGTCCCGCCCCTTGCCCTCCGCCCCGCCCCTTACCCTGCAGCCTGGCTGTGTACCCTGCCTATTATGAGTAGGTATGCTGGGTGTAATTGCATTCTTGTTTGAATTTGGAGGTAGATTTTCAAAGCAGTTAACTATAAACTGAAAGCATGATTGTTGGATCGCGTTGTTTAGCTTTAGAAAACACCA
Source organism: Antilocapra americana (assembly GCA_007570785.1). Taxonomy (NCBI): domain Eukaryota; kingdom Metazoa; phylum Chordata; class Mammalia; order Artiodactyla; family Antilocapridae; genus Antilocapra; species Antilocapra americana. Next base: position 1,525,540 of record ML663582.1, read on the forward strand.
CCCAGCTGTCTTATGAAGTGGCTGTACCTACATCCCTCCAGCACTGAGGGAGGTTCCTCACCCCTCCAGCGGTTGATATGGTCATATATTTGAAGTTTAGCAGTCCTAATAGGTGTGCTGTGAAATCTCATGATTTTAGTTAGTAATTTCCTAGTAGTCTGATATTTCTGTATGAGTTTTACTGTGTAAGTCTTTTTTTGGCCAGGTGTCTGTTTGATCCTTACCGATTTTTAAACATGGGTTTATTTTAGAGGTTTTTGTCTATTTCTGAAACGGAGCAGGACCCGATGGTCCTTGCCCTCCCCCACCATGTCCCCTGCCTGCCTTTAGTCTGTGGCAAACTTTAGTCAAAGAATAAATTTCACCAGATAAAAGAGAAATTCTGAAACAAAGGAAAACAGTCAAAGGAGACTAAATCATAGTAATGTAGTCATTAAGCATAGTCAAGGACCTTTACTTATTTCTCAAGGGCCATCGATAATATTCTGAGCCATACCCTGTGAGCTGTCTTACAGATACTGAAACCCCAGGAAGAGAAGCTTGCCATCTACCTGCACAAGGATTAAATCATGTGCAGCCTTCAGAATGGGAGAAAATAATAGCCAATGAAGCAACGGACAAACAATTAATCTCAAAAATATACAAGCAACTCCTGCAGCTCCATTCTAGAAAAATAAACGACCCAATCGTTTATTAAAAAGTGGGCCAAAGAACTTAACAGACATTTCTCCAAAGAAGACATAAAAATGGCTAACACATGAAAAGATGCTCAACGTCACTCATTATCAAATCAAAACCACAATGAGGTACCATTTTACACCAGTCAGAATGGCTGCCATCCAAAAGTCTACAAGCAATAAATGCTGGAGAGGATGTGGAGAAAAGGGAACCCTCTTACACTGTTGGTGGGAATGCAAACTAGTACAGCCATCATGGAAAACAGTGTGGAGATTCCTTAAAAAACTGCAAATAGACCTGCCTTATGACCCAGCAATCCCATTGCTGGGCATACACACCGAGGAAACCAGAATTGAAAGAGACACGTGTACCCCAATGTTCATCGCCGCATTGTTTGCAATAGCCAGGACATGGAAGCAACCTAGATGCCAGTCAACTGATGAATGGATAAGAAAGCTGTGGTACATATACACAATGGAATATTACTCAGCATTAAAAAAAAATTCATTTGAAGCAGTTCTACTCAGGTGGACGGAACTGGAGCCCATTATCCAGAGTGAAGTAAGCCAGAAGGAAAAACAACAATACAGTATAGTAACACATATATATGGAATTTAGAAAGATGGTAACGAGAACCCAGCATGCGAGATAGCAAAAGGAACGCAGACATATAGAACAGACTCATGGACTCTGTGGAAGAGGGCAAGGGTGGGATGATATGGGAGAATGGCATTGAAACATGTTAATTACCATATGTGAAATCAATCGCCAGCCCAGGATTTATGCTCGGGGCTGGTGCACCGAGATTTCCCCGGGGGGAGGGAGCCGGGAGGGGGGAGGGAGGGGGCTCTGGAGGGGGAGCATGTGTAGACCCATGGCGATATCACGTCATTGTATGGCAAAACCAATAAAAAAAAAAATCATGTGCTGCTGCAGCTGTTGGCCTTTAACCTTCCCTGAGAGAAGCTCAGGGTGAGAGCAGGAATGACGCCCTCAGAGCTGGGGTCAGGGAGGAGGAGGGAGCCTCACTGGACAAGTCTTCAGACAGACATTCTCAGGGACTGACTTTATGAGCCCAGTTCTTGTATCTCCTCATCTCTAGAAAAGCAGTAAAATCCTCCATGGTGGTGACTGTTCCTCGTGACTAGCAAAGGCTTCATGAGACCAGCAAAAACCTAGTAGAAACCACATATTTGAAAAGATGTGTGCTTGATTGCTCGTATTTCCCCTTCACCCAAATCACACATATATACTGACCTCCTTGCCTCCCTCACCCCCCAACCCCTCTCTTTGGAGCAGTTTCTCAGACTTACCTGAGGTGCTGTCTCTTGGGCTGCAGGCCTCATTTTTCTCCAAATAAAATTTGACTTGCAATTCTCAGGCTGTGCATTTTTTTTTAAAGTCAATACCTTTCTTAGTAGACACCTTTAACTTTATACAGTCCACAATGATTTTTCTCACATGGACTGGTTTTTTGTGTATTAAAACTCAAAGCTTATGATCTACGGATCAAACCCCACATCATGTAGATTTTCTTCTGTTTCTTTGTAATTTTGATGATTTTGTATTACAAATGTCTTAATCAGCTTCAGTGAATTTGGTGTAAAGTTTTAAAGTTTGTATTTACAGTAATTTCATTTAATATAGTTTCCAATTAATTGTTCCATAACTATTTTGGAAAAGTCCTGGGATATTTGGCTTGAATTTAGTTGGACTTCCCTCGATTTAATGGAGGCAGCAGAAGTGTTTTGAGGGCCCAGGATTTCTGCTGACCTGAGAGGGCAGCTTGGTCTGGATTCTTACACTGGATGGCAACGTTGACTGAAAACAATATTCAAACCCCTAAAGTTGAGAGTTGTTTTATTCGGCAGAAACTTTTAGGACTCAAAGCCCGGGAGACAGCATCTCCAGTGACCCCAAGAGAACTGCTCCACGGAGGAGAGCCAGGTTACATAGAAGTTCTGCAACAAAGGGTAGGTAGTCTAACATCAAAGGATGACTGCTAATTAGAGAAAAGCAGATATCCCAAGTTAAGGAATGTAGCGTCTCTCTATATATGGGAAGAGGCAAGAGTCTGGGCTCACTGAAATAGTTTCCTTCATGTACATCTCAGCTATCTTGGGCCAGTATCCTGTTTTTCACATTCTGAGGTCCCTTGGGCTCACCTTAAAAGCGGCTGCAGCTTGATGACTGTTTTGTTCTTGTTCAGTCTGTCAGTCCTGTCTGCCTCTCTTCAACCCCATGTACTGCAGCATGCCAGGCTTCCCTGTCCTTCACTATCTCCTGGAGTTTGCTCCAACCCACGTCCACTGAGTCAACAACGCCATCCAACCATCTTATTCTGTCACCCCTGTCTCCTCCTGCCCTTGGTCTCGCCCAGCATCAGGGTCTTTTCTAATGAGTCGGCTTTTTGCATCAGGTGTCCAAAGTATTGGAGCTTCAGCATCAGCATCAGTCCTTCCAATGAGTATTCAGGGTTGATTTCCCTTAGGATTGACTGGTTTTCAGTTCAGTTCAGTTCAGTTGCTCAGTCGTGCCCGACTCTTTGTGACCCCTTGGACTATAGGATGCCAGGCCTTCCTATCCATCACCAACTCCTGGGCTCCAGGGGGGTGACTCTGGTCCAGCCCAGATCACTGTGCCTGAGGGAAATAGAATCAGCACTTTTTCCTTTACCTTTTCTTGCTTCTATCTGATAATTTTAATTGGAGTGTATCCTGGCAGGCAACAGTCCATGGGGTCACAAAGAGTCAGACACGACTGAGCATCTGAGCACATACAGGTGGATTACAATGTCGTGTGCTTTTTCCCTTTCCTTTTGCAATCTACAGCAACTTGAGTCATTTATATATAGCCGTATTTACATTCTTTCTCGGGTTCTTTCCCCACATAGGTTATTGGAGAGTGTTGATCGAGGTTGCTTGTGCCACACTATGAGTCCTTGTGGCTTGTTTTTACAAACGGTAGTGTGATATGTTAGTCTGAAACAGCTCATTTCTCACCCCCCACACCTTTTGTTTTTGGTGACTGTAAGTTTCTCTTTGGAGTAAAGAGAAACAGTGAGGCTGTTTCTCTTTGGTAAAGAAGTTCATTTGTGTCCATTTTTAGATTTAACTGAAAGTGATACCCAATGACCCTTGTCTCTCCCTGTCTCTCTCACTCCTCTTGGTGGGGCTGTCTGCTTTCTTCCCTGTGGCTCAACTTGACATGATTTCCTCCCTCTTTACGGCTGAGCAGTATTGCGTTGTGTGTGTGTACCCCATCTTTGGTATCCATTCAACAGTCCTTCTGTGCTTAGGTGGTTCCGTGTCTTGGCTATGGCACCTAGCGCAGCCGTGATCACAGGCCTACTCTTGTGTTTTAAAATGTTGGTTTTGTCCGTGTCTCTGCCCAGGCTTGGGACCGCGGGGCCCTAAGGTGCTTCTGTGCTTAGCTTCTTTGAGAGCCTCCACACTCTTCTCCCCAGAGGTGCCCACATGCATTCTCAACAGGAGGGCAGGGGGGCTCCCTTCTCTCCACACCCTCTCCAGCACTTATTGTTGGAGATGTTTGGAGATGGTCATTGTGACCGGTGTGAGGTGATACCTCACTGAACTTTTGATTTGCCTTTCTCCAAAAATTAGTGATGCTGGGAGCGTCTTTTCCTGTGCCTAATGGCAATCTGTATGATTCCATCACAGAAATGTCCTTTTTTGATCTTAGGCACATATTTTTCTTGAGTTGTTTGTATTTTTGATATTTAGCTGCATGAGCTGACTGTATTTTCTGGAGATGACTTCCTTATGGGTATCTTTATTTAACAGAAGCAGAAGATATTAAAAAGAGGTGGCAAGAATACACAGAAGAACTATACAAAAAAGATATTCATGACCCAGATAACCATGATGGTGTGATTACTCACCTAGAGCCAGACATCCTGGAATGTGAAGTCAAGTGTACCTTAGGAAGCATCACTACAAACAAAGCTAGTGGAAGTGATGGAATTCCAGTTGAGCTATTTCAAATACTAAAAGATGATGCTATGAAAGTGCTGCACTCAATATGACAGCAAATTTGGAAAACTCAGCAGTGGCCCAGGACTGGAAAAGTTTTCATTCCAGTCCCAAAGAATGCTCAAACTACCACACAATTACACTCATCTCACACGCTAGCAAAGTAATGCTCAAAATTCTTCAAGCCAGGCTTCAACAGTATGTGAACTGTGAGCTTTCAGATGTTTAAGCTAGATTTGGAAAAGGCAGAGGAACAAGAGATCAAATTGCCAACATCTGTTGGATTATCAAAAAAGCAAGAGAGTTCTAGAAAAACATCTACTTCTGCTTTATTGACTATGCCAAAGCCTTTGATTGTGTGGATCACAACAAATTGTGGAAAATTCTTAAAAAGATGGGAATACCAGACCACCTGACCTGCCTCTTGAGAAACCTGTATGCAGGTCAGGAAGCAACTTTTAGAACATGGAGCAACAGACTGGTTCCAAATAAGGAAAGAAGTACACCAAGGTTGTATATTGTCACCCTGCTTATTTAACTTATATACAGAGTACATCATGTGAAATGCCAGGCTGGATAAAGCACAAGCTGGAATCAATTATTTTTGGTTTAGTTTTCATTACTCTAAGAGGTGGACCCAAGAAGAACTTGCTGTGATTTACATCAAACCCTGTCCTGCCTATATTTTCCTCAAGAATTTAATAGTATCCATTCTGACATTTAGATCTTTATATTACTTGGAGTTTGTGTATGATGAGAGGGGGCTATTCCAAGTCATTTTCATTTTTTTGTTTCAGTAACCTCCACACTGCCCTCCACAGTGTCTTTTACCAGTTTATATTGCTAGCATCAGTGAAGGGATATACCAGCCTTTATGGTTTGCAGAGTTTCTGACAAGGGCCATTTTGACTGGTGCGAGGTTATACCTTGCTGTTGTTTTGATTTGCATTTTTCTAATTTTTTGCAATATTGACATCTTGGCATGTGGTTTTTTTTAAGGGTTGTTAGAGAAGTGAAAGAAAGTGAAGTTGCTCAGTCGTGTCCAACTCTTTGCGACCCGATGGACTGTAGCCCACCAGGTTCCTCCATCCATGGGTTTTCCAGGCAAGAATACTGGAGTGGGCTGCCATTTCCTTCTCCAGGAGATCTTCCTGACCCAGGGATTGAACCCGGGTCTCCCGCATTGTAGGCAGATGCTTTACTGTCTGAGCCACCAGGGAAGCTCTACGGATTGTTAGATAAACTTTAAAAAAAAATCACATGGCTTAAATAAACCTTAGGCGCTTCCTGGATAGCTCAGTTGGTAAAGAATCCGCCTGCAATGCAGGAGACCCTGGTTTGATTCCTGGATTGTGAAGATCTGCTGGAGAAGGGAAAGGCTACCCACTCCAGTATTCTTGGGCTTCCCTGGTGGCCAACAATGCAAGAGACCTGGGTTCGATCCCTGGATTGGGAAGATCCCCTGGAGAAGGGAGAGGCTACCCACTTCATTATTCTTGCCTGGAGAATCCCACGGACAGAGGAGCCTGGTGGGCTACTACAGCCCATGTGGTTGTGAAGATTTGGACACATCTGAGCTACTAGCAATTTTACACTTAGATAAACTTGCTTCTTGAGATGGCTTCTTAAATGTCTGCTCTGTTTTAAATTCTTTTTGATGATCACCTCTAGGATATCTCTTGAGGAAAGGTGATGTTACTTACAGCGCCTCAGACCTTCTGAACATTAGTGTCCAACATTTCAGTTTTTCAAGTTCTTATGGAAAACAGCCACAGGGTGGCATCAAGGGGAGAGAATATGGGGGTGGGCACACTGCCTGCCATAGTCTGCCAGCTCCCTGAGACCTACAACAGTGGAGCCTTGGGACCTAAGTCTGCTCAGCCTCCAGAAATGTGACCCCAGCCCAGGTCACCAGGGCATGAGGGGCATAGAGTCAGCTTTTGCTTTTCCTTTTTTTTTTTTGTTGAGGGTGGTTTTGCTTCTGTAATTTTCGCTGGAGTATATAGGGAAATTACAATGTTATGGGTGAGTTTTTTTCCTTTTTGACCAGTAGCAACAAGATTCGCTTAGACAGGGATCTATATGTGTTCTTTCTTTTTGGTTTTCCCCAAGAGGTTATGTGTTAAGTAGGGAATCCTTGTGTTTCACAGCGGATCCTTGGTGCTTATTTTATAAATAGTAAAGTGCCTCTATCAGTCTGAATCAGCTCACTTCTAGCCGCCCCACTCTTTAATTTTCTGGGGACATAGGCTTTCCCCCCATGTATGTGGAACTGTGTCTCTTTGGTCGGGAAGCTCATTTGTGTTCATTTTTAGGTTTCACCTGAAGTGACAGAATGTGTCATGCGTGTCTCCCTGTCCCCTTACTTCACTCGCTCCGATCTTCCCTACTTCCTTCCCTGTGACTGGACTTGGCATTGTTTGCTCAGTCTATATGGGTGAGCAGTATTGAATTGTATATGAGAAGCCCCCATTCGTTGTCCATTCGTGCATTTTTGTTCACTTAGTTGCTTGTTAACATGGCATCCACGCCTGAGTTGCACTGGCAGTGCCTGTTCATAAGCTAGAATAAGTGAGAAGAAGCCATTGAAAGCGTTGTTTCTTTAATCCTTTTGCTTCTCATAATAATGTGTAGCTTTAATTGGAATAAACATGACTTACAAGTGTTGCGTTTGTTTTAGGTGTACAAAATCTTGTTCAGTCATACTTATTTCTTTATCTAGTCATCTTTCTTTAACATATAGGTTATTACAGTGTGCTTCGTCCAACACCCTTTTTAAAGTTGGTCTGTCCTGATCATTTATTTTTTCATGTATGAATTAATCCCTTCCTCCTAATTTACCACTTCTCCCCACCATTCCCCTTTGATGACCATAAGTTTGTGTGTTTCACATGTCAATAAATTCATTCCAGTGAGTACCTCTTTCGCACCTGTACATGATTCAAACAATGTTTCCCTGTCTCAATCTGACTTACTTCACCTTCTAAGATTACCTCTAGATTTATCTATCCCTTCGAATGGCATTACTTCATTTCTTTAAGTCAGTGTAATACTTCATTGCATACCACGTTTTCTTTATCCACTCACCTGTCCCTGTTTCAGTTCAGTTCAGTCGCTCAGTCGTGTCTGACTCTTTGAGATCCCATGGACCGCAGCACGCCCGGCCTCCCTGTCCATCACCAACTCCCGGAGTTTACTCAGACTCATGTCCTTCGAGTCGGTGATGCCATCCAGCCATCTCCTCCTCTGTCGTCCCCTTCTCCTCCTGCCTTCAATCTTCCCCAGCATCAGGGTCTTTTCCAAGGAGTCAAACCTGCCTGTCCCTGTATAGCCTGCTAACTTCTGTGTCATGGTTACTGTACGTACTGCTGCAGGGCAGACTTCAGTGATGCGGTTTATAAAATCTGATTTTCTCCACATTCACTCCCAGGAATTGGACTGTCAGATTGTATAGGGGTTAGGGTTAGGGTTAGGGTTTAGGGGTTAGGGGTTAGGATTTAGGGTTAGGGTTAGGGTTAGGATTTAGGGTTAGGGTTTGGGTTAGGCTTAGGCTTAGGGTTGGGCTTAGTGTCATTGTTTTTAGGGTTAGGGTTAGGGTTAGGGTTAGAGTTAGGGTTAGGGTTAGGCTTAGGCTTTTAGTCTTAGGCTTAGGCTTAGGCTTTTAGGTTTAGGCTTAGGCTTAAGGATTAGGCTTAGGCTTTAGAGTTTAGGGTTAGGGTTGGGGTTGGGGTTAGTGTTAGGGTTAGGTTTAGGGTTTAGGGTTAGGGTTTAGGAGTTAGGGGTTAGGATTTAGGGTTAGGTTTAGGGTTTGGGTTTGAGTTAGTTTTAGGTTTAGGCATATGCTTAGGCTTGGTTAGGCTTAGGGTTAGGATTAGGGTTGGGCTTAGTGTTTTTGTTGTTAAGGTTAGGGTTAGGATTAGAGTTAGGGTTGGGTTTAGGCTAAGGCTTTTAGGCTTAGTTTTAGGCTTAAGCTTTAGGCTCAGGCTAATCGCTTAAGAGTTAGGCTTAAGGCTTAGGCTAGGCTTTAGGGTTTAGGGTTTAGGATTAGGCTTGGGGTTGGGGTTAGGGTTAGGATTAGTGTTTGGGTTAGGCCTCTATTAGGGGCAGTGTCAGAGTTAGGGACTGGCTTATGGCCTTCAAAAGTATAGTTAAGGCCTTAGCTAGGGACAGTGTCAGGGCTTAGTTAAAGACCTTTTCAAGGCTTCATTTAGAGATAACCTGAGGTCCTTAAAGAAGTTCAGGCTGTATTTGGCAGCATCTCAGGACCTTAATAGGGCTAGCGTCAGGTTTATAGTTGTGACCAGTGTCAGAGTGTTAGTCAGGGACAGCATCAGAGACCTACTTCAGTACATATTCAGGGCCTTAGTTATGGACAGGATCATGGCAGAAGTAGGGATATTGAGGGCTATCAGGGACACCATCAGGGCATTAGGATGAGTCTCAGGGTGTTATTTAGAGGCAAAATGAGGATGTTAGTTAGGGAAAGAGTCAGAAAATTGGTTACAGACAGTATCAGCCCCTCAGGTAGAGACTTCTTCAAGGCCTTAGTGCCTTGAAGTGAGGGAGTGAATCAGGAGTGCATCTTCAGTGCCTCAGAGAGGGAGTGCATCAGGCCATCACTTAAATACAGAGTTAAGGGCTTAGTTAGGAAGAGTGTCAGGGCCTCGGAGAAAACTTGAAGACCTTAGTAAAAGACACTTTAGACCATTTGTCCCAGGGATATTGTCAGGGTGTTCGTTACAATCAGCATCAGGGCCTTAGAGTTAAGAGGACAGTTTGGGAAAGCTCAGGCCATCATGGACAGCTCAGGGCCATAGGGTCAGGGCCTGGTAGTGAAATCGAGCAGGACCTGTGGGGCTCCTGGGCCTAGAAGCCTTTCCCATGTCCCCTGTTTCTTTGTTGGGAGTAGACTCCCAGCTCCATGACCTACCCTGAGCTCCAAAGGGCAGATGGGAAGAGGTGCTAATCAGGGAAGGGAGAGGATGCAGAGAGAAGGAAAGAACACTCAAGAAAGAGTATTTTGTCTTTGGTCAGGGTTCTGTTTCTGTCAAAAGGAATACACATAAAAATATCTCTAAACTTTTAGCCCAACTAAACATCGTCTCCAGCAAAATGGAAAATTGTAGCATTCTTCATTCCAGAGAAGCTCACCAAGAGACCACCTGAGGTCAGATGAAGGGAGTTCAGGCCCTGTACACACCCTAATACAACAAGTCTGCCCTTTAACTATTGCTATAAAGTGAAAGTCACTCAGTCCGACTCTTTGCGATCCTATGGACTATATAGTCCATGGAATTCTCCAGATCAGAATATTGGAGTGGGTAGCCATTCCCTTCTCCAGGGGATCTTCCCAACCCAGAGATCAAACCCAAGTCTCCCACATTGCAGGTGGATCCTATACCAGCTGAGCCACCAGGGAAGCCCAAGAATACTAAAGTGGGTAGCCTATCCCTTCTCCAGAGTCTTCCCAACCCAAGAATTGAACCAGGGTCTCCTGCATTACACGCAGATTATTTACCAGCTGAGCTACCAGGGAAGCCCATAGCTATAAAACTCCTAAGCAAATCCTCCTGCCTTGGGGCAGGTTTTGAGGGCATGAGTTTTCTGTGTCCCTCTTTGCTAGCAAAGCAGTAAAGCTATGCTTTTCTACTTCACCTGAAACTCTCTCTCTGAGATTCGGTTTAGCACAGGTGTACACAGGTGGTGTTTTGGGATCAGATTTGGTGCTCAGTGTGGGGCTGACTTGGGGATGGCTCCTGTGGGTCCTCTGACTTGACCAGATGCTCCAAGATTTTCTCCATGCCAGCCTCCTTCAAGAGAGTGGAGGGTTGGAGAATTCCATGAGAGGGTAGATCACCTGGCATTTTTGCCTGGAAAGGCCAAGACTGAGTCATACCCCATCTGGCAATTGGAACTCCAGAGCAGAAGCAGACAGCGAAGAGGGACTGCCCTAGCCGCTGCCAAGGCCAACTCTGCCTTGAGTACGATCCTCTCTTCATCCTGCCTGGACTGTTCCGAATGTCCTACTCCAAGGAATTAATCTGGGAAACCAGGAAAGTAGCACTTGGGGTGTTTCAAGAACTCAGACAGTGTGATAACATGCCAGCATGTGCTGTGGGGTTCTGTAGACTGTTCTGTCAACTTAGGGTAATCTTGGTTTCCATTTTGGTGGTTGTTCATTCCAGGAAATCTCATCTTGAAGGTGCTTCTGAATTCCTTTGCTTTGAAGTGATCTGTATTTGTGTTTAAAATAACTGCACTGTGTTTATGTAGGTACTGTATGGCATATTTTAACACTTCCTTTAGAGTCAGGCCCAAGTGAGGACCAGAGACAGGGTTGAGTGAGGATCAGAGTCAGGGCCGCAGTGGGGCCCAGGTCTGGATGCAGAGTAAACTAAGTCAGGATATAGTGAGACCAGAGTCAGCGCAATGTGAGAAGCAGTGTCAGGAATTGAATGGAAGGGTGTCAGGACATAGAACCAGAATCAAAGTGTAGCCAGGTCCAGAGTAAGGGCATAGCGAGGACCAGAGTCAGGTCGTAGTGAGGTGGAGAGACGTGCCATAGTGAGGACCGGTGTCACAGAGTAGTGAGGATCAGCAGTGGGCCAACGAGAGGACCACTGGCAGGAGACGGGAGGGGACCTGGGGACCCAATTCTGGCCGATGAGAGGCCCTGGGGGGTGGGAACCCACGGAGAGAACCTGGGAGGCGGGGAGTGGTCCGCGGAGAGGACCCTGAGGGGAGCTGGCAAGCAGACCAGGGGTGGGGAGTTGTAAGTCGATGAGTGGCGGAGCCTGGGGTATGAGGAGAGGACCTGAAGGGGGCCGTCTCAGGGCATAAGAGAGAAAAGAAGTCAGGGCAGCGTCAGCCCTAGAGAGGAAAGACATCACGGAGCAGTGAGACGCAGCTTCAGGTTCTAGAGAGGACAGACGCCATGGAGCAGTGAGAGGCTGAGTCGGGTCCTAGAGAGGAAAGACGCCAGGGAGCAGGAGAGGTGGCGTTGGGTCCTAGAGAGGGCAGATGTGAGGGAGCTGTGAGAGGCGACGTCATTTCTAGAAAGGAAAGACATCCTGGAGCTTAAGAGGCCATGTCAGGTCCTAGAGAGGAAAGACGCCACGGAGCCATGAGAGGCGGCGGCGTCAGTCCTAGAAAGGACAGACATCACAGAGCAGTGAGACGGAGCTTCAGGTCCTAGAGAGGACAGACGCTAGGGAGCAGGCGAGGTGGAATCAGGTCCTAGAGAGGACAGACGCCAGGGAGCAATGAGAGGCCCTTTCGGGTCCTAGAGAGGACAGATGCCAGGGAGCCATGAGAGGCGACGTCAGTCCTAGAGAGGAAAAACGTCAGGTCCTAAAGAGGAAAGATGTCAGGGAGCTGTGAGAGGCTTGGGAACATACACTTTGGGTGTAAGAGGTTGTCCCCAAAATTGATTGGGGGTCCCTGGCTAAAAAGGAAACGGCCTCGGCCGGCCGGTGTAACAAACTGTACTTTACTCATGCTGAATAGGTGTATTTTGGGGTAGCGTTTGCTCCCCCTCAGGATGTATCCTAGTTTGCTACCCAGTCATCTATGGAAGATACCCTGATATCTGAAGGTGTGTAGTTATTACAGGTATCAGACACCTTTTCAAAGTCATTTCCTAAATATTAGATGTGCAATTTCTGGTCCTCAGGTGAGCCTCGTTTAGCTCTGGGGAGGGACGGCCGCGTTGCCCTGTGATGTGTGGACCTTCCAGGTAAAGGGTCAGACGTGCGTCTCTCACACTGTCAGGTGCGTTCTTCACCTGAGCCACCAGGGGAGCCCCTGGGCTTGTTTTGGTTTAAGTTTACTGGTTCTAATAGTGTGCAGTGCTACTTCACTGTAGTTTCAGTTTGTAATTTCCTAATGATAGTTTATTTTTTAGTATTTTTGATGTGTTTATTTACTAGCTGTATTTTTTTTTCGCCAGGTGATCAGATTTATACATCTTTCATGAGGTTGTTTGTTCCAGATTTTTTCGTATTATTTGAGTACAACCCTTTATCGGATATGTATTTTGTAAATGCATTTCTCTGTTTGTGGCTTATGTTTAGATTTTCTGAATAAGGTATTTTACAGAGTTCAAATTTTTAACCTTTTAAAGGTCATGGTATGTATTTTATATCCTGTTTTCGATAGACTTTAGTTTTTGTTTTTTGCTAAAATTTATAATTAAAACTGAGGTACTGCATATACAGCTTTGTATTTTGTTGAGAAGTTTGAGTGAATTTGGTGTAAGTTGTAAAATTTCTTTCTACTTTCATTTGATTGCATATGGTTTCCAATTATTTATATAACAATTTTTGGGGATGTCATTGGAAGTCAGTTTCCTGAAGTGAAACTGCATCCGTGAAACATCAACTCTTTTCAACCAGTGGGAATCACTTTCTTCTTTTTCTATCTTTGAATTTTATTTGCTCTGACATGAGTCCACTATCTCATACTAGATGAATCACAAAATGTTTGTCCTTTTTTGGTCTAGTTTGTCTCCCTTAAGATAATGACTATAATGCTTCTCCTCGTTGTAGCACTGTCAGAATTACCTACTTTTTAAGGCCGAATCATGTTCCATTGTGTGTATACCACAGTTTATTTATGGAATTGTCTGTCCGTGGACACTTGGATTCCTTCCATTTTTGGCCAGTGTGAATAATGCTGTTGAATAGGAGTGTAGAAATATGTTTATTTCTTTCAGCCCATTTTTTCAAACCTTTAAAGTACATAATCTGAATTGGGACTGACATATTGTATGTTAATTCCATTCATTAGTTTTTGAGGAATTTCTGTAATGTCTTGCAAAGTGGTTATACCATTTCACTGCATTTTTTGTATGGTAGAATATTGTTGACGCTTTTGCATGTATCCTGTTTTGCATATTCATTCATCCACTGATGTACAGTGAATGGGTTCTACCTTTGGGCTGTCGTGAATAATGTTGCTATGAATGTTTGTATTACCAGTTGTTGTTTAAAAAAATCTGTATTCAGTTCATTAATGAGTATATCCAGGAGTGGAGTTGGTGACGTAAACAGTAAGTATATTTTTATCTTTCTGAGGAAATGGCAAACTATTGTACATATAGTCTGTACTATTTTCCATATCCACAAGCAAAGTGTAAGGTTTCTGATTTTCTACATTGCTGTTAATATTTTGATCTTGATTGTAATCGTTTAGTGAATGTGAACAAAGATTGCGTTGTGATTTTAATCTGTATTTCCATCATTACAGGAAGGAAACAGAGAGCAATGACACATAGGTGCGCCTGCACACTTCAGATAAACAGTCTGTGTAATCAGTTCAGTTCAATTCAGTTGCTCAGTCATGTCTGACTTTGCGACCCCATTGGACTGAAGCACACCAGGCTTCCCTGCGCATCACCAACTCCTGGAATTTTCCAGTCAGAACTGATTCATTGGAAAAGACCCTGATGCTGGGAAAGATTGAAGGTGAGAGGAGAAGGGGACGACAGAGGATGAGATGGTTGGATGGCATCCCCGACTCAGTGGAGATGAGTTTGAATAAACTCCAGGTGTTGGTGATGGACAGGGAGTCCTGGTGTGCTGCAGTCCATGGGGTCACAAGAGTCAGACATGACTGAGTGGCTGAATGGATAACTATATATAGTAAGACTCTATTGAGTCATGTGACAAATATATTGCCCTTACTTTTCTAACCCAAGTTAGAACTACGACCTCGATTTTTAAATATACTAAGCAAGTACTTGGATACGTAAGGGTCATAGAGACAGACAGTCCCTAGTGTTGACATTTACTTGGAAGAAAATTAAAACATGAATTTTAAAGAGATACCACCTCACATCCATCAGAATGGCTGTCATTAAAATGTCCACAAATAAATGCTGGAGTGGTTGTGGAGAATAAGGAACCATCCTGTACTGCTGGTAGGAATATAAATTGATGTCACCAATATGGAAAATAGCATGGAGATTCCATAAAAAGCTAAAAATAAAATTGCCATAGGATCTAGCAGTCCCATGTCTGGCCAAACATCGGGAAAAGACAGAAAAAACCCAATTTGAAAAGATACATGCACCCTTATGTTCATAGGAGTACTATTTATAACAGCCAAAACATGGAGCCAACCTAAATAACTGTCCATTGTCAGATGAATGGATGAAGAGGATGTGATGTTTTTATGTGTTTCCATGTACAGATAACCACATACACACAGTGGAATATTTGAGCCATAAAACAGAATGAAATGTCTGTTGCAGCCACATATAGATGAACCTACAGATTGTCATTCTAAGTGGAGTAAGTGAGAGAATGACGTATATCATATGGTAGTGGTTATATGTGGAATGAATGTTTAAAAAAAAGATACTAATGAACTTATTTACAAAACAGATTTAGACTCACAAAAGTAGTGACATGCAGCGTCAGTTCCTAGAGAGGACACGTCAGGAATCTGGAAGATGCAGTGTCAGTTCCTAGAGAGGACAGATGTCAGGGATCAGTGAGATGCATTGTCAGTTCCAAGAGAGGACACGTCAGGGATCTGTAAGATGCAGCATTAGTTCCCAGAAAGGAGGGATGTCAGGGATCAGTGAGATGTAGCGTCGGTTCCTAGAGAGGGCCGACGTCAAGGAGCAATGAGACGCAGCATCAGTCCTAGAGAGGACAGACACAGGCGAAGTCAGGGATCACTGAGATGCAGCACCAGTTCCTAGAGAGGGCACGTCAGGGAACAGTGGGATGCAGTGGTTCCTAGAGAGGAGAGACCGAAGGGAGCTTTGAGAGGCGGCATCTATCCTAGAGAGGACAGACGTCATGGGGCACGGAGACACAGTGTCTCGACCTAGAGAGGAACGATGTCATGGATCAGTGAGAGGCGGCCACATTCCTAGAGAGGACAGACGTCAGGGAGCAATGAGACTCAACATCAGTCCTAGAGAGGACAGACACAGCCGACGTCAGGGATCAGTGAGATGCAGCATCCATTCTTAGAGAGGATAGACGTCAGGGAGTCGTGAGAGGCGGCGTCCTAGAGAGGACAGAGGTCATGGATCAGTGAGAAGCAGCCACATTCCTAGAGAGAACAGACGTCAGGGAGCGATGAGAGGTGACGTCACGTCCTAGAGAGGACAGATGTCAGGGAGCCATGAGAGGCCATGTCGTGCCCTAGAGAGGAAGGACATCAGGGAGCCATGAGAGGCTTGGGCAGGAATACTTTGGGTGTAAGAGATTGTCCCCAAAATTGGTCGGGGTCCCTGGCTGAAAAGGAAATACGGCCTCGGCTCGCAGGTGTAATAAACTGTACGTTACTCATGCTGAGTAGGTGTATTTTGGGGAAACATTTAGGATGTATCCTAGTTTGCTACCCAGTCACCTGTGGTAGACATCCTGATATTTGAAGGTGTGTAATTATTACAGGTATCAGACACTTTTTCAAAATCGTTTCCTAAATATAAGATGTGCAATGTCTGATCCTCAGGTGAGCCTTCTTTAGCTCTGGGGAATAACAGCCAAGTTGCCCTGTGGCATGTGGGGCCTTGTTTAGCTCTGGGGAGAGACAGCCACGTTGCCCTGTGATGTGTGGACCTTCCAGGTAAAGGGTCAGATGTGCGTCTAGCACTGTCAGGTGCATTCTTGACCTGAGCCACCAGGGAAGCCCCTGGGCTTGTTTTGGTTTAAGTTTACTGGTTCTAATAGGTGTGCAGTGCTACTTCGCTGTAGTTTCAATTTGTAATTTCCTAATGATGTTTTATTTTTTAGTATTTTTGATGTGTTTATTTACTAGGTGTATTTTTTTTTTCTCCAGGGGTTCAGATTTATACATCTTTTATGATGTTGTTTGTTCCAGAGTTTTTGGTATTGAGTACAACCCTTTATCAGATATGTATTTTGTAAATGTATTTCTCTGTTTGTGGCTTATGTTTAGATTTTCTTAATAAGGTATTTTACAGAGTTCAAATTATTAACCTTTTAAAGGTCATGTTATGTATTTTATATCCTGTTTTTGATAGACTTTAGTTTTCGTTTTTTTGCTAAAATTATAAGCAAAACTGAGGTACTGCATATACAGCTTTGTAATTTGTTGAGAAGTTTGAGTGAATTTGGTGTAAGTTGTAAAATTTCTTTCTACTTTCATTTGATTGCATATGGTTTCCAATTATTTATATAACAATTTTTGGGGATGTCATTGGAAGTCAGTTTCCTGAAGTGAAACTGCATCCGTGAAACATCAACTCTTTTCAACCAGTGGGAATCACTTTCTTCTTTTTCTCTCTTTGAATTTGCCTTGCTTTGACATGATTCCACTGTCTCATACTAGCAGAATCACAGAATGTTTATCCTTTTTTGGTCTGGTTTGTTTCACTTTACATAATGACTGTAACGCTCATCCACATTGTAGCATTGTTAGAATTACCTACTTCTAAAGGCCAAATCATGTTCCATTGTGTGTATACCACAGTTTATTTATGGAATTGTCTGTCCGTGGACACTTTGATTCCTTCCATTTTTTGGCCAGTGTGAATAATGCTGTTGAATAGGAGTGTAGAAATATGTTTATTGCTTTCAGCCCATTTTTTCAAACTTTTAAAGTACATAATCTGAATTGGGACTGACATATTGTATGTTAATTCCATTCATTAGTTTTTGAGGAATTTCTGTAACGTCTTGCAAAGTGGTTACACCATTTCACTGTGGTTTTTGTATGGTAGAATTATTGTTGAAGCTTTTGCATGTATCCTATGTTGCATATTCATCCATCCACTGATGTACAGTGAATGGGTTCTACCTTTGGGCTGTCATGAATAATGTTGCTATGAATATTTGTGTACCAGTTGTTGTTTAAAAATCTGTTTTCAGTTCATTGATGTGTATATCCAGGAGTGGAGTCGGTGAAGTAAACAGTAAGTATATTTTTATCTTTCTGAGGAAATGGCAAACTATTGTACATATAGTCTGTACTATTTTCCATATCCACAAGCAAAGTGTAAGGCTTCTGATTTTCTACATTGCTGTTTTGATTATAACCATTTAGTGAATGTGAACAAAGATTGCGTTGTGATTTTAATCTGTATTTCCATCATTACAGGAAGGAAACAGAGAGCAATGACACACATAGGTGCACCTGCACATTTCAGATAGTCTGTGTAATCAGTTCAGTTCAATTCAGTTGCTCAGTCTTTGCGACCCCATTGGACTGAAGCACACCAGGCTTCCCTGCGCATCACCAACTCCTGGAGTTTTCTAGTCAGAACTGACTCATTGGAAAAGACCCCGATGCTGGGAAATATTGAAGGCGAGAGGAGAAGGAGATGACAGAGGATGAGATGGTTGGATGGCATCCCCGACTCAATGGAGATGAGTTTGAATAAACTCCGGGTGTTGGTGATGGACAGGGAGGCCTGGTGTGCTGCAGTCCATGGGGTCACAAGAGTCAGACATGACTGAGTGGCTGAATGGATAACTATATATAGTAAGACTCTATTGAGTCATGTGACAAATATATTGCCCTTACTTTTCTAACCCAAGTTAGAACTATGACCTAGCTTTTCAAATATACTAACCAAGTACTTAGATACGTAAGGCTCATAGAGACAGACAGTCCCTAGTGTTGACATTTACTTGGAAGAAAATTAAAACATGAATTTTAAAGAGATACCACCTCACATCCATCAGAATGGCTGTCATTAAAATGTCCACAAATAAATGCTGGAGCAGTTGTGGAGAATAAGAAACCATCCTGTACTTCTGGTAGGAATATAACTGGATGTAGCCAATATGGAGAATAGCATGGAGATTCCTTAAAAAGCTAAAAATAAAATTGCCATAGGATCTAGCAGTCCCATGTCTGGTCAGATATCTGGAAAAGACAAAAAAATCTAATTTGAAAAGGTACATACACCCATATGTTCATAGCAGTACTATTTATAACAGCCAAAACATGGAGCCAACCTAAATAACTGTCCATTGTCAGATGAATGCATGAAGAGGATGTGATGTTTTTATGTGTTTCCATGTACAGATAACCACATGCACACAGTGGAATATTACTGAGCCATAAAACAGAATGAAATGATGTGATTTGCAGCCACATATAGGTGGACATACAGATTGTCATTCTAAGTGAAGTAAGTCAGAGAATGACATATATCATATGATATCAGTTATATGTGGAAGGAATGTAAAAAACATGATACTAATAAACTTCTTTACAAAACAGATTTAGACTCACAAAAGTAGGAAACAAATGTATAGTTACCAAAGGGAAAAGGTAGGGAGGGATTAGTTAGGTGTTTGGCATTCTTAACAGAGGCATACTACTATATATGAAAGAAACCACCAGGACCTACTATATAGTATAGGAAACTATAGTAATATCTTGTGATGATGTATAATGGAACAAATCTCAAAAGGAATATATGAAAAAGACATGGAACAATTATATCCATTGTGCCAATACTAACAGTTGTCATAATACTATTCAACACATATTTATACATGGCACTAAAATGTTCATATCAGTAAATATATTGTCACTAATCAATTACATAAAAGTAAATAGAGAATTCAAACACAGAGTAAGATAAACTTCCTGTCATTACTTGCCATAATTTATACACTTCTTGTAATACTCATTCTGTGCTGGAGTAGGAATTTAAGTTACTGTACACTAAGAGATTTTGAAGGTGTAAGGAGGTATAATTGATTTAATTCCTTTTTTTTCCCCTTTGGTTTTGATTTTCATTTTATCTCAGAGCTTGGCCAAAAGAGGGTCTAACCTGTTTTTAGAGGTACATTCCAGGGCTTGTTCTGGCATTTTACATATGTTGACAAACTGCTGATTATTTTCAACAAATGACAATGATCAGTGCTTTATATTTACTATTTGGTGCTTGAGCTGGAATAGTAGGCACCCCTTTAGGTCCAGTACTTCATGCTGAAGTGGGCATACTTGAAGCAGTACCATAAGATGAACAAATTTATAATGTAGTCATCACATCCCTTGAATTTGTAATAATTCTTCATATTTTTATGACCCATCATAATTGGAGGACTTGGAAACTTATTTGTCCTGGTAATGATTGGAGTACCCAGTATAACATTTCCTTGACTAAATATATGCTTGAGTACTTCTTCCAGTGTTCTTACTCCTACTTCAGCCATGAAGAGTAGAAGTTGATGGCAGTGGATTTTGGAATGAATCTTGATCCCTAGGAGATGCAGTTGGTAAAGAATCTGCCTGCTAATTCAGGAGACACAAGAGATCCAGGTTCAATCCCTGGGTCAGGAAGATAACAATTCATACACTATTTTTATGTGAACAAGTTTGACACTCATGGCGTTTTTCTTCTGTACACATAAAAACCAATGGTATTCAAGGACATTAAAGAAACCTGGTATGGAAAATCTGATCTCCACTGTGAGGAATGCTCAGAAATTTGCGTGTCAAAATAGTTTTATGCTTATCATCATTGTCGTTGCCTCTGAAATATTTTGAGAAATGCTCCTTGTTCATGGTTTAGATTCATGTAGAAGCTAAATGGCATTAATCCTTTATGCTGACAGCTGGGAGTTTAAACCTCCTGTTAATCATGTGTGACAACTACATACACCAACATGGTTTATTAGTATTATATCAATATTTTTAGTCCTATTGTATTTCAATAAAAATATAAATATATAATTGTACTTGAAGACAAGGTAGAAAATCCAAGCAAATACAAAATATTCCGTCCTCTGATAAAGAAAGTGAATGAAAAATCTATGTGCTTTGCCTGATGCTATTTTATGTATTAGATCCTGAAGTATCTTTTCACCACATCCAACTAAGTGATTAAGAAATGTTTCAGAGAAGAAAGGATCATTTCTCTTTAACAATGAGTAGTTAAGTTCCTCTTGAAGCAAACACTGGACATGAATAAGTATAAAAGACCAATAAGATATTATTTATTTATTAGCTTGACACACTAGATCTGTTACCACATTCATTTATCATCTCCATGCAACTCTCCAGAAATTTGGAAATAACAGTCTATTTGTGAGCAGGATGTGTCATAAGCAGCTTCTATGATAAAACAAGGGTATCTATCAGACTCTCTTCTACAAGGAACAGTAATTGTAATTCTTGTGGTAGTAAACATTGAAAGTATTAGGTTGTTTTTCTAAGTGAGAGTTACAGTGATACAACTAATTGCTAATAGCACAACTGGCCATGTATTTGTGTACTTAATGGGAGAGGCAATCCTGGCCAAATCAGTGGTAGCCTGCATGAAATTACTGATTGTCATTCTAGCCATTTTTCTTGAATTTGCAGTGTTATTTGCTGTTTTATTTGAGAGTACATATTCTCCCTGTTTGTAAGCCTCTATTTACATAACACATAGAGACCCACTAAGCTGATGCGTATCATGCAGTAAATCCCAGTCCTGAAATCTTATAGGCGCCTCTCAAGCTATTATCATCAGTTAGTCTAATTGTGTGAGACCATGTGAACTCAATGATTTTATTATGCTTGTGCTTATGATGGGAGATCTGAGAAGGTACTTTTAAAGCCTTATTTCATACCAGTTGTTCTCACTTTTGTCCACTTTTTAAAGGTTTGATCACTTGGGTGTTTCTTCTGCACTTGTTCTAGGCAGTTGCTGAGTACCAGCATGCCCATTCTCCCTAAGTGCAGGAGAAGTCATTACTGCTTCCTTACCTCTCTGTCTTCTGTCCTTGGGAGTATGTATTGTTTGAGCTCTTCACAGAATGGTAGATGGAAATTGTCAGAATATCCTTCAAACCTGTTTTATTGCAGTCTCTTCAGGCTACACTTCTGAAAGCCTCAGGATGTTACAAAGTGGCTTTTACAGTAAAATTCATGACAGCCACAGACTTCCACGGTCTGTACATGATCACTGGCTTTGCTTTCATAGTCATCATCTTATTACACCAATTAAAATTTCACTGTATTTCTTATCATCATTTTATCTTTGATGGTTTTTAGATTATCATGGGTTTTCCTATACATCTCCACTTATTGATGAGGGCCTTATTTTAGTAGTAGTTATTAAAATTGACTTCTAGTTAGTTAGTTTTGTTAGAATAGGGAAAAGAACGATCAATTTTATATTATTAGCATTAGTTCAACATCTCAAGAAAACTTGTACTAGGCACAGAACTGTGTTATAGGGGTCCACTTTCCATAAAACCTCCTTATCCCTTTCTGTACCCATTCCTTTGCTTCTCCCAGCCTGAAACTGCTACCTGTAAGTCAGAACTACTTCTTTTTCCTTCATAAAATACAATTTCATTCCTCATACCTTCTTTAATAACAAGACATATATTTTCCTTAGAAACCAAGAACTGAGTTTTATATTGGCATTCTATAGACTGGTGAACATACGCATCAGTGATACTATCTAACAAAAAAAATTTGCTTTCTTATAGTGAACATCTTAGGATGGCATCAGACACTATTCATGGATAGTCACAAATCTTAGTTTCTGTGTAAGAGGAAATTCCTGTCAAGTAGTGAATGTTTCAGAACCTTAATTTATTTGGAAATGACCTAGCTATTTAATACACTGTCATCACTTAGTTCAGCACAACAATAGAAATTCAGGTAACTAAAGTCTGGAGAAACTATTGTAAGTTCAGTTCAGTTGCTCAGTTGTGTCTGACTGTTTGCCACTCCATGGACTGCAGGACGCCAGGCTTCCCTGTCCATCACCAACTCCTGGGGCTTGCTGCCGGGAGCCGTGAAGATGCCCCTTTGCTCGGATTACAAGGTCACGAGACTAAGAAGGAAACTGCAAAGCAGACTTTATCGTGGCATCCCGGGCAAGGCCCCTCCTGGTATTTTTCTTGGGAGTTCTGTTCGTGCTTGGAACATTAGCTCATCTCAGTAGGTCAGTCCCATTTAGAAAGCGTCTTAAGCTAATTCCCCTAGACCTTATTGACTAGAGGGTGCAGGAAGGTGAATTCCCTTCCCTGAGGACAAAGGAGGAATAAAAGGGACATTTAAATAGATTACTACACTTCCTACTCATTACTGGAGAATTTACCAAGAGTTCTCTTGGGGTCATGGCAAGGCCACCACCAGAAGGGCTCATACTTGGATCACCTTTCCACCTCCCACTCCCCTGACCACTCCACGGTGGAGGTTCCCTTCCTTGAAGAGACCAGGGTGGAATGGGACTTAGGAATGCTCATATCTGTGGCCAGCATAGTTGGAGACACTGATTGCTTTAGGATAGTGTAGACATAGGAATTCATTCAAGTAGTTATATAAGGTTAATAGGGTTTTATTGCTAAAGCAGTGCTGCTAGATTGTCTCTTTGTCCTCTTTCCTCATAAGAACCGGAGTGTCAGAACAGAATGAGACAGGTAGTGGTTGAGGTTATTAGAATAAAACAGTTTCAAGCTTAAGCCCTTCCCTCTAGCTTCTACATAGCTGCACCTGATAAGAGAAATGTAACCTTTCTACTTAGATTGATGTACTTATGATTGAAGTATGCTGAAGACATTCGAATAGTAAACATACTATTGTTAAATCTAATTACGCAGAAATCTGACTTCTGCAAGGGGAATGTTTCGATGATAGATTGAGGAATGAGCTCAATGATAAGGTTGCTATGGAAGATAGAAAATAAAAGATTGTATAGAATGATAGGTGATGTAATGATGTAACAGGGACGATTTTTGGCTATAAAACTGTAAACCAACAACAATAAATGAGAGAGACTGCTTCATCAACACATTGACTCAGCTCAGTACTTCACCGACGCCACTCATCCCTCAAGACCCCTAGACCCACCAGGGCTGGACCCTGGCAGCTTGCTCAAACTCATGTCCATTGAGTCAGTGATGCCATCCAACCATCTTATCCTCTGTTGTCCCCTTCTCCTCTTGAAGAAGGAATTCATAGGGCCCGATCTCCATTTCAGGCCTGTTCATGCTGATCATGCTCAGGCACCTCTCTAATGGACTCTGAACTCTGTGCTTAGTGCCTGTGGAAATTACAATGGAGGGATAAGACCCCCCTCTGGACAGAAGAATCTCAAAGATTATATCCAGGATACTCAACACCTAAGAGAAATCATGCATTAATCACCCCTGGCTCTGGACAGGTCACAAACCGTGGCTCCAGACAGGTCATAAACTTTCTGATAGTAACCTTGGGCTTATCGACTATTAACTATTTGGAATGTAACCTCAGGCTTATTGATTATTGACTGTTCGAACACATGATACTTGAATGATGGCATTATTGTGATTGTATTTACCTTTCCTTTGTTGATGTAAGTTCCCTGTGATCTGGGGTGGTGGGTTTAGACACGTACACATGGGTATAAAAGATCCTCACAAAAAGACTCTGCCTTGGGCCCGCCGGTGTAATAAACTGCACTCCACTATCTGCATTGTCCTTCTGAGTGAGTTTGCTTCCCGGAGTGCGTGGCTACAACACTCTGCCTTCAATTGAGACTATTATAGACAGATATTTTAAAGTGTAATTATTTTTAATAGCTTATCTAAAAGCTCATATTGCATTTACATTTTTAAGGATGTGTTTGTTTTTAGAGGTATTTTCTTTGTTGACAAGCTTGTGACAGATATAACAATATAGCAGTATTTAACTTATAATAAACCTAGGCACTATGAAAATTTTATGCTTAATGTTAATGACTCTTAGACATGTCTATATTAGAGTGGTGAAAAAAAATAAATAATAGAGATTTAATACTGACTATTTCCCAATTCACATGAATGTAAAATTCATTTAGGTCGATTTTTTTTTCTTATATTTAGAACTGTTTGATTTGTAAGGGCTTCCTTTTCTTTAGATTATTTAAATAAGAGCTCACTTACAACTTCAGCAATATTATCAAAAAACAGAAGACTCATACTGAGACATACATAAATCCACAGACAGGCAGAGATCTTCTAGTTGTGCACCTAAGATTTAAAATATCCCTTTGAC
This sequence comes from Antilocapra americana, assembly GCA_007570785.1. NCBI lineage: Eukaryota > Metazoa > Chordata > Mammalia > Artiodactyla > Antilocapridae > Antilocapra > Antilocapra americana. The sequence continues at coordinate 1,550,166 of ML663582.1, forward strand.
CTCCGGTTTTTTTTTTTTTTAATTGGGGGGGGGGGGGGGGAGGCTTGAAGTTCTCATTTGCCCAAGGCTGAGCTAGCTCTCAGGCAAAGTGGTCACTGATTTTCAAGGAAAGGGTTAACTTCAAGCCTTGCCCTAGGCAGTCCTTTTTAACAAGATAATTGTTTTTAATTGCATATGCAAAAGAACCAGCTTTACAATTTCCAAGGAAAA
>SRVM01037357.1:0-12119 GCA_007570785.1 Antilocapra americana
GTGAACTCAGGACACGAGGCACGGCTGTACAGGTGGGGCAGCAGGGAGGCCTCGGGGCCCCCAGCCACCCAGAAGCACCCAGACTCAAGGCCCTCTGCTCACCACAAGGCCGGCCTTTGGATTCTATCCTGTTTTGTAAACTGTTATAACTGTCAAGACGCTGTCTAAGGAAAACATCTTAAATATACTGATGAGATGAGAAAAACTCAAACATTTGTCCTTGGACCACTGTCTCACAACCAGCCACTCCTCACACGGTATTAAGTTCAGAAGGAAAATGCAGATCTGAGTGGGCATTTGCCAACCCCAAATCCCCAGCTTCTCTGTGGCAGGTGGCTTTTCACCAGAACGTGGGAGGCTCCGAGGGACACGAGGGCGAACCCTCAGTGCTAGAAGGTGCACGGGCAGCAGAGGGACACCGCCTCGGTACCTCACCTATCTTGGGGCTCAGAGCTGAGGGGGAAACACCCCACAACATGCCCCCAAGGGTGCTGACACCACACTGTGGACAGAATGCCCTGGCTGACTGAGCTCTATAATCACGGGCGATCTTGGAACGGAAAATTCTTGAAGCAGATTTGAAGTCAGTTTTCTTATGAGGGAATACACAGATTTCTCCAAGGAGAAGACAACTGCTCAGAGATGCCGAGTTTCCAAGGAATGTGGCTCGGCACCCACCAGATCTCTTCGTTGATGGCGTCCAGCTGCTCCTGAAGTATCTCGGCAAAACTCTTGGAATCAGCCTGCTCGCCGGGCGACAGCAGAGCGGCCGAGCTAAAGAGGGTGACCTCGTCACCCCTGCCGTCAGACATGTCCACATCACTCTCCAGCGCCTGGGCCATGCTGGCTTGCTGAGCGCGCTCCCAGTCCTGCTCCTTCGGGGTCTGCACCTGGGCACGAGAGGACCAGCCTCATCAGCGAGATTCAGGGCCGCTCAAGTCTATGGGAACTGAACATAGTTTGACACAGAAGCCCTGACTGGATAAGTGGCCCATGCTAGTGAGACTCTGCCATCTCTTAAGTGAGCGGTGCTGAGGGAATGGGCAGGAGGAGAATCCAGTTCTTAGAAGGCCTGGTGACATTCAGGTTTTAGCTGGATGGAAGGCAATCCTATGAGGTTATTCACAAGGGTGGGCTGATGGAGTCAGAGACAAAAACCAAAAACTAAAAATACATCCATGCCTCCATCAGCCAGGCTGAGGAAAAAGACGGGAAAAACAATGCTTCAGCTCCGCAGCCGCTGGGTCCACCTCAGCGGTCATCACTGTGCTAGCTCACCGAGGAGTGCCGTCCAGCAGCGCCGCCCGCCCAAGCTGTCTCCGGCCCAGACCCGGCCGCCCAGTCAGCGCACGCACCCGCTGCAGCTCGCTCTGCTTCTCTGCCAGCTGGGCCTCCATCTGCCGCAGCCTCTCCACATCTTCACCGTGTCTCTCTCCCTCCGGGAGAGAAAGAACAGCCTCAGCTCCGCCCGCACCGACCCGTCCTGAGGGCTGTGATGGCAGGGGCGGGAGTGGGCCGGGCTCCGTGCAGACCAGGCTCCGGGCTCGAGGGGCATGCCTGCACGCCTGTCACGCCCCTGCGCGGCATCGTGTGTGACACGCGGGTGACGGAGGGTGCTGGTGACCGGCTCGTGGGAGGACACGCGCCATCCCGCCCCGGCCTGCACCCGCGGCCGCTGCGCCCTCCTCGGAGGCCTGAGGCAAGGTGGCGTGGGCAGCGGGAGCACAGGACGCGAGGGCGCACGGTCCACCTTCCTGAGCTGGAGGGGAGCCCGACCCGTTTAGCCTCCTTTGCAGCAGCGCTCCTGGAAGACACAGGTCAGACTGCACGGCCTTGCGGGCACAGAGGTCAGAGACGCCGGGCAGAGCAGAGAGCAGCCTGAGGAGGCGCGCGGTCAGAAGGGCGCCCTTGGCGGCTGACAGTGACCCTGCTCAGAGGGGCGCCCCCTGGCGGCCGACAGTGACCCTGCTCAGAGGGGCTGCGGGCGCCCTACATGCTGGCCTCCGCGACCAGCAGCCCTCAGCCGCGCCCCAGCTCCGGCCACGCTCCCTGACTCTGCACAGGCACAGGCCCGACGCCTCTCCATGCCCAGCAAGTGCCCACCGGCAGAGCAGGGCTGCGTCTTTCCCACCAGAAGGACGGGGTGGCGGGCTGGTGTGGGGACAATGCCCCAGCAGCACCATGTCTCCAGGACGCGGCCTCTCACCCACGGGCTCCCGAGATCGCGAGCTGGGAGTGGGGCCCCAGGTCTGCAGGTGCCCCGCTGTGACTTCCTCAACAAACGTATGAATAAACACTTCAACTGTGTTCATTACAGCGGTATTTTGGTGACCAGGGCTTCCCCAGTGGCTCAGATTCTAAACAATCCTCCTGCAATGCAGGAGACCCCCGTTTGATCCCTGCGTCGGGAAGATCCCCTGGAGAAGCACATGGCAACCCACTCCAGTCTTCTTGCCTGGAGAATCCCAAGGACAGACGAACCTGGAGGGCTACAGACCACGGGGTGGCAGAGAGTTGGGCATGACTGAGCAGCTAACACTTTCTAACATTTTCTTTCTTAAATGAGAATGTGAATTTTCTAGGTCTCCATCCTGCTAGGCTCTGAGTTGATGACTGAACTCTGAGCAGCACTAACTCGGAGCTGAAGCACCCTGAGGACACACAGAACACAGGACAAAACTAGAGGGATATTAACGCAGGGATGACACAGAGCGGGGCCTGTCTGACACTCAGGGAGCGCTCCCATCTCAGCTGGGCATCATGACCCCCGCGTCTGCGCGCTTTTGTGGACTGAGCTGAAGAGGCAGGAGCACGGTGGGGTGGCACGGGAACAGGCCCTCCCTGCGCCCGCCCCCTGGGGACCCAGAGCGGCACCTTGGAGAGCTCGGCCACCCTCTGCGCCAGCTTGGCCTGCATCGTGCTGAGCGTCTCCGCCCTCCTCAGCGTCTGCTGCAGCTTCTGCTTCGCCAGCTCCAAGTGCTCCTGAAACTGGTGGTTTTTATCCTCCGTCTACAAAGGGAGAGCAGAGCATCAAACGGGCCAGGTGTGTCGCCTCTGCTGCTTTTATGAAGCTGAGACAAAACCTACATACCCGTGTCAACTGGAAGAGTTCGGTTTCGGAAGCTGCATCACGCTAAACATTCTCTCAGTGTTTCTGGGCTTGGTCTCAGTGGGCAGAACACCTCCTGCCAGACTATTTGCTTTTCCTAAACATCCCCAAAGAAGTCTTTTTTTTTTTCTTTAAAAAATAAAGGTCTTATATACTAAAGAAGATGAGTTTTCTGTAGAATCTTAGTCATTGTTTACAAGTTAAGGGAAGAAGGGTTCAGTACTGACCCTTCTGAAAACATCACCAGAACCATCATTTGAAAGGAACCCTACTGACAGCAGATGGCCACGGCATGTAAGCCAAACTATGGCTTTCCTCTCCTCTGAAATAGACCTGATAAGAGTGTGCCTCATGAAATGCCACTCAACTAATATTTGTAAATGCACAATTATTCTTTTAACAGATTTTCTTACTCTGAAAAACTTTCAATGTAGAACATGTAGACAGATTCTTTGCTAAAAAAGAAATAATAAATTATCTATAAGCTCATGTTCCTGAGAGGTTAGCATTTGTTTCTAAGCAGCTTTCTTATTTTTTCTGTGTGCGTATTACTCTATGTACATACACAAACAATACAATATGCTTTAAAACCCTCAGAAAGCAACATCATATGGTATGTAGTATTTTCTGATCTGTCTTTTGCAGCCATTATTTTGTGTATCATAATGCTCTAAATTAGCATTCCACTTCATAAATTTCAATGGCTTTAGAGTGTTATTTTTGTGGTAGGGCCACTGATACATTTTGTCACACACCAGACCAACTCACTTTGTTTTTGAGATGCCACATATGGTTTTCCTGGTTAAGTCCTGATTATCTGAGACCACTCGGGAACAGGAGCGAGGAAGGCTCACCAAACCACAGGAAGTACAAACCCTCATCTGCCTGGAGCTCTAACCCTGCCTGTTGTCACAGTGACCCCAGCTCCCAACAGGCAGCCAGCTGCCGAGAAGTTCCCCGCTCGGGAACTTAACGCTCTGTCTGGGCACTCGGTTTACCAAGATTCTTAACTACATAATAAACCCAGCAGCAAACAAAAAGTATACTAAACAACCCTGTTATTGCAAGAATTCCAAGAGGGAAGGTATCCGTCAAGAAGTCACAACCTCTGTCTGCTACACCATAAAGCCAGGCTTGACCCAGAACAGGGAGGGACCTTCAACAGATCCAACAGGGAGCTCTGGGCTCATTTCCTAGGGTAAAAGTTGGGAAAATCTCAGGCAATTTCCTCAAAATAAAAGAATACTAATGAGTGGAAACAGAAGTCAACATGTAACACAACCAGAAGCAGCCTTCTCAAGCCTAATTCTTCTAAAGCAGAGCTCCTCCACATGTATGAAACACTCAAACCAGGACCATAACTTGCTGCCTGTGCGACTCCTGTCCACCAGCTCAAAATCCAGGTCAGGGCCCTCCGGAGTCACTAAAGTAACCAATGTTGGCAAAGTCCTAACATTAAAATGGAAAAGTCTTAAAAACGCTTTTTCCAGAATTCTCTACGTATTAAACTCTGCCCCCTAATCTCCTGCTGCAAAGAGTAGTGTGAGTAGGTTATACAAACATGCACAAATATTTCTGTTCAGAGTTCTCACACAGAATCATTCACACCAAGCTACTAAACAAGTACACCTGCTGGAACCCATGCTGGAGGGCTTCTCTCTGAGACGGTCTCATGGGGGGGGGCTGGCACTGGGTGGGCCCTGCCTGTGTCCAAAGGAGAGGTGAGACTCACAAGAGGAGGCCTGAACCCCCGAAATTTCTGCTGTTTTCACACTGACCATTAGGTAGTTTTTCTTAAATCATGACACCCGCAGACACGACCGCTAGAAGCATAGTGATCCTACATGGTGACACAGCACGGGCCTGAGGATATGAATGTGAGCAAACACTACTTGACTTGTCTGACTGCCAGTACCAATGTCACACATCCCTTCAAGGAGCAGAGCCTCAGAAAACTAGAGAGGATGGCCAGGCAAGCTGCCTCAGTGGAGCCCACACGGCATGCTCCCCCTACTCTGAGAGAAAGGGCTCCACAGACATCACCAGACTCGCCTAAGTGAATCAGAGGAAATTTCAGCATCATCAGGAATATATTCGACAGGCAGGTGGGGGATGAACTGGGAGACTGGGGTTGACATATATACACGACTGATACTATGCATAAAGTCAATGAGTAAGGACCTACTGTACAGCTCAGGGACATCTACTCAGTGATCTGTGGGGAAGAAAATGGGTAGGAAATCTAAAAAAGAGGGATATATGTAGCTATACACACACACACACACACACACACACACACACACACACACACACATATATATATATATATATATATATGTATGACTGATTCACTTTGCTGTACAGCAGAAATTGACACAGCAGTGTGAAGTCATCATACACCAATAAATGAAGGAATGGATGAATGAATTTTTAAAAAAGGAACACACTGAGCCTCCGAGAACTTGAAAAAATGAGGAATCCACATCCAGGGTGCAGCACAGCGCAAGGGAGGCCCTCATGTTGGTCCACTGCCAGTGGACCGCCTGGACCAGGCCTCTTCTACCCTAGAGCTCTCGACGTGGAGGCAGGGAGGCAGCCAGGCGCGGTCTCGCCAGTGCTCTGCTCTTGCTCATGCAGACTTCCCGAGGTGGAGATCACCATCTCTCATTGATCTTAACATCAAGAAAATCTGCCTGTTAACAGCTTTCAATTCTAAGTTTGAAAGGACAATAAATGATATCCTAAATCAATTCTATGACCCAGTTTTTAACTGAAAATTGATATACAGAATAGAATAAATCTTGAGACATTTATGTCAACTAATACTTTTTAACTGGGGGCTTCCCAGGTGGCTCACTGGTAAAGAATCTGCCTGCCAATGGAAGAGGGCAGATTCGATCCTTGGGTCGGAAGATCCCCTGGAGTAGATGATGGTCACCCACTCTAGTATTCTTGCCTGAAAAGTCCCATGAAGAGAGGAGTGTGGTGGGCTACAGTCCACAGGGTGGCAAACACTCGGACATGACTGAGCATGTACGCAGGCAACTAGTTTTAACCATATAAAACTCAGACTTCTTAGAGAGAAACTACATTTACAAGAATTCAAGAAGCTCAAAAGTCAGCTAGTTACATAAATACGTGCATCATCCACCTAACAAGGCAGCAAGGGTGCACATCCACGATGGCCGGGTGGCTGGTACCTTCTTGTCCAGGGCCTGGTGGTGCTCGAACAGTAACTTCAGCACCCTCAGTACCTCCACCTCGCTGGTTGTGCCGGCTGGGGACTGTGCCTGCTGCTTGCCTGCCTTCATCTGGAGGGATGGCAAATGCAAGAAGACCCGGCGCTCCACGTGTTCCAGCAACAGCTGCAGGGTGTGGCAAAAGGAGCACTTTCAACCTCACACTGGAGTTCAGGGCCGATAACTGCTCTCAGCCTCACGCTAAGACTGAAACCATGCTAACTCAAGTCGGAATCCCACCAGTTCAGTGTAGAGTTAGAGTGGGCTTCCCCAGGGGCCCAAGAGATAAGATTCTACACTTCTGCAGGGGTCATGGGTTTTAATCCCTGGTCAGGGAACTAATATCCCACACAAAGTGTAGCATGGACAGAAGTGTAAGTTAAGAGAAATTCCCCCCTCAAATATACTAAAATTACATTAGCTCTCATCATAAATTTGAAGCAAGGTATGAGAACCCTGTACTGATCCACCTCGGTCTGCTCAGTGGGAAGATGTGAAAAATGACTTAAAAACCACACAGAGTTTAAAGACAGCAATATGGAGCCCAGCGGGGCCCCCCGCCACCCCCACCGTGGGGCAAATGTCAACACCTGAGAATCCCCCTACTGACCCTGGTGTTGTTTCTTTCCGCTTTCAGCTCAGCTATTTCTTTATCTCCTGCAAGCAGCTGCTCCCTCCACGTATTCAGATCTTCAGGAACTGCTGTCAGCTCCTAGAAAACAGTTAAATGAGTAACTAAATGCAAACACAAATGAAAGAGAGCCAGACACTGAAGACTGACCCTGTCAAGTCTCAAGGCTCCACTCAGAGGGTCTCCTTGGCCCTCCAGAGAAGAGGCGGTCGCCTGACCCCAAGACCACAGAGACCACCATAACTCAGACCGGCCTTCAGCCTCCACCTCGACCTGGCAGGCATGCGCCAGAGGAGAACCTGGAATCCAAGCTTGCCTTCTCAGGACCCAGGGAAGATTGAGAGATTTCCAAAAACTGACAACAAAGTGGATAAAAAAGATTCTTAAACAACACACAATGACCTAGAACCACTGGGGACAGTGAAGAAAAAAGGTCTACAAGGCCACCAGGCTTTGGGGTGTTTATCTGGGAAAAAGGCAGATGGCACCCCAAAGCCATCTGTTAGCCTAACTCCCCTGAAGTCACCCAGTCATTCAATAAACAGCTTAAAATGTTAAATTCATGTTATATGTATTTTGTCACAATTTGCGCGCACGCAGGGCCGTCCACTTGGTGAAGCTGCTCAAACTGAACGACATGGAGTCTTTCATTCTTCTGTGTTTCTTTGCACTAAAAAGAAAATCCTGAGCTACCTATCCCCTACTACATACTGAGAATTCAGAACCTAGAACAGCGCCCAACACTTGTAAGAGGCATGTAGTGGACATGTGAAGTATGAGGGTGTACGTTATACAGATAAGCAGTAGGGACCTGCCATTAAGATACTGGACACACTGGTCTGTGCTTTGTAAGATGGGAGGCGTTAAGGGGCTGAGCATTTCTGCTTCAAGGACTGACTCTCTAGCTCGATCCACATGCCCCAGAGCCTCCTCCAGCCCGTGTTTCCCTTTTGTGGGTCCCCCGCCCATCCTTCACAACCCCTTACGAGGTCAACGTGCTGGGGTTGATCCTGCTCACTAGGGCCAAAACGCCCTGGCCAGCAGGGCCCACATTCAAGTTAACACAATGAAACACAGCCCCAACGCTTCGCAGGGTGAAACCCATCCAACAGGCCCAGCTCCCGGCTCCTCTCACCTGAGGCCACTCTGCTTCCAGGACGCGATCAGACGCCACGTTCTTCCTCCTGTTGGCCTTTGTCGTGGGCTTGCAACACGAGAAAAGGGCCCACAGGCAGGCCCTTCTGCGACCCATCCTCGCGGATGGGGGCAGTCCCCACTCAGGGGCAACTGCTGTTTCCCAGTCAGATACCTCAGTACCCAAGCTGTGACCACCGATTTCACACGACGACCACCACTATTCACACACCACTCTCACACTGACAACTGCTCTCACACTAGTACCACCAGTACCAGTGTCTCAAGAAGAAATGGCAAGAAGGCTCTGCCTCCAGGACGTCTCCCAGGAGCCTGGAACCCAGCACCCATGCATCACAAGGGGCTCCATGGTAACGGGGGGCTGGGCTCAGGCCCACCATCAATGGTGCAGAGAGGGGGGAGGGGCTGCCATAAAGATGGCGGGTGAGTGTGGTGTGCAGAAAGCTGTGCCCACAGCTCAGGCCCACTGTCAAACATGATCCTGCAAAGTACTGTTTCACAGTCGGACCAAATAGTATAAACTCCTTCAGCAACTGTCACCACTAAGAAGGAGCATGTCTTCTAAGTGGGCTTCTGCCCCCTTCACCCAAAAATGAGCCTCCAGAAAGGGCACCCCTGAATTCAAGGGAATCCCCAGAACCCACCCAGCTGAGGACTCTCCGCGCTAGCTGGCCCTCACTCTCACCCGGAGCTTAGTCCTCTCCGACTGACTCCCTCACTCGAGCTCACCAAGGGCTTGACCAACCTCGCTCCAGGCACTTAAAATGAACCCATGTGGGTACAGGGGTGCATTCAACCTGCTGCGAAGTCGCCTTCTTAACTTCAACCCTGGGCTGCCAGACGACTCTGCTCTGTGGGGGCTTCACGGTAGAGGATCAGAGGTGTTCCTGCCTCAAGCCATGACAGCCAGCGCCTCCCAGAGCCCGCCAGGCGCTGCCCTCCCTCCGCCCCGAGTCTCCCAGCCCCTCTCCTGGCCCCACTCCCACCCTCGCGGCTCTCCACTCGCCAGGACACAGGCCACACTGCTGCTGGCTCAGCCCGGACCTCTGCCGCCACTTTAGATCCTCGGTCCCCAGGGTGCCTGGGGTCCTATATCCACCTGTCTCAGCAAGTACAGACTCTGGGAGAGACAGAGTACAGTTTGCGGTCCCGCCCGCAGTTCACCCTGAACACATTCTCTTTATTTGGCTTTATCTACTGGAGTTCTCTGAGATGTCTTTTGAAAACCTCAACTGTTGCTTTCAAAAAGAATGTAAAATCACTGTGCTCCACTTTAAGAATAAAGTCTTCATTTTCAACTTTAAAGTGAAACTGGAGGGAAGACTAAAAGCAATCATTTTCTCAAACAGAAAAAGAAAACACACATGTGACCTCGTCCCACAAGGCAGGTCCCATAATGCCTCCCTCCTCAGCCACCTCCTCCACCACCAGCAGCTGGTCCTCACAAGGCCTGCCCTGGGCTGGCAGGGCAGGGGCAGGGGCAGAGGGCAGACTGGCTGCTCTGCCCCCAGGCCAAGTGGGCCGCTTGCTCCACCTTCTTCCTAAGTTCAAGCGGCACTGATAGAGCCTGAGCAAGCTGGGATTCTGATCAGAAACATAACCGTGGATACTAAGCAAGGACGCCTGGTTCTTGTTTTCCCCAGTATCAAATAAAGATGATCAGTATAATTCCTGGGACTGTTACATGTGGCTTCAGATGAGAGAAGACACCCAGGGCTTTCCCACTTCCCGTTACAGAAGCAAGCAGCTTGTAGTTCAGCATACCAAGAGCTAGAAAAGCTAGATACATTTTAAAAGAGGTCCTTAGGTAGCCACAGTCTAAGACTTCAAACAAAAGGGATGCCCAGTGAGGGATTTCCACCTTTTGGCTAATGTGAATACTGCTGCTAATAAACATGGATGTACAGGGAACTGTATCCTGGCTTTTTAAAACATTTTTAAAAGTTGTGAACTCATTTGGAAGACTTTGAAATGAAACTAATTTCGAAAATACACATATATTTGCATTAGCTTAAGGACTAAAAATTTATTTTAGCTGAAAGTCACCCAAAGGAGAACCTAAAGATAAATTGTACCATTTACTTTAAAGAAACACAAAAGACATAAAAGTATCCATTGCAAATTTATTATGTATTAGGAAGTTTAACTTAGAATCCAACAGCATAGTAAAAAAAAAGATATGTTATCTTTGTTCATAGCAGAACAGGTTTCAAAATATATATTCTTTTAAATGTATTCAGTCAGTACACAATCTTTTATAAAAGTTGTATATATATTTTTTCTGTCAATACTTTCACTATATTTATAAATACAAGATTTACATAGCACCCCATCAAAAGACATTAAAACTCCTTATGATATAGCTACATATGTTTCATACCTATAAAACTTTCAAAGGAATGCTATGTTAAAGATGGGCCCTAGTTAATGCTCCACTTATTCGGGCAGCAAAACACACACAAACCTGTAAAGTTTTCTTTGTCCATAAAATATCTTGAAAAATTAGCAAGACACTTGTAAAACTGAGCTTCTTCAACCCATCCTTTAGAAAGGGATTTGTTGTGCATATTCCTATGAGATTCAAAAGGCAGATAACACATGAAAACGACTGAAAACAAATGCCTACATAAAACAGTTAAGGTAGGGATGCGATGAACGAGAAACCCTGAAAAGCGGGACACAGGATATGTGGGTGGGAGTAAATAGTAATAAAACATTACATGAGTCTAAACTTGGATATAAAATGCACTGGTGTGCAGTTACTAACCCTCATCTCACTTACGAATGATTACATGGTGGAAAGCCTTCTTATAAGCACATTCCAATTTCTATGTTGCCAGCAGAATGCTTGACGTATATTTTTCTTATGTAAAATCACCATGGATCCAACCAAGACATTAGGTCCGGGAATCTCAACTGCTACTTCTTCATGATTCAGGTTTATAAAAATTTTTCCCTCCTCTGGTAAAGGTATTAAACAATACTAATCAGTACTGTTACTATCCAGAGGTGTACATGCTGAATTTCATTCTAGCAAAGAACAGGAAGCAGAGAAGGAAAGGAGAGTAAGACTATATTTTTGGTAACTTTAGAACAAAGGCAACAGATCCCTGATACTGACTGACTCCTGAAGCAGCCACTCACAAACCACTATGGAATAAATGCACACGGTTCAGAGGAAAAGGGGAGGAGAAACTATGGGATTTTTTATCTTAAATTGTGTCAGAGACAGCAGTTGTATTACAATCCTGCACCTTTTGAAAAGGACATGATCACTCCTACACTGACATTATTAAAGGAAAGCCATCATTTCTACCACAGATGACTTCTTCTATCTGAGTTTCTGAATGTGGGTCCCAGATAACTTTGAGAGGTGCATATTATTTAGTTCTAACAAATAACGAATGGAAAAGAATGGTGGAAAAGGAACAGAAGGAGGAAGGGGAGGAGGACAGAGGGGTGGAGGGGATTGCTTCTCAAACTCAGCCCTGAAGCGGGCCACTAGTATCTCCCCTCCAGCACCATGAAGTCTCCACGTGGTGTGTCTCCCCCACGGCTCCCAGAGACGGCGTCCGCAGACTCCTGTCCACAGAATTTATAGCTCACTGCACTGATGCCCAGGCTCTTCGGGAGAAGCAAGCTCCCAGATGCTGCTGTCCTGCAGCAGCGGCTCACTGTCCTCCTCACGGCCACATTCTGGAGCGCTGGCCAGGCTGCCACTGATACTGTTGCTGTGCTTTTGAATCCCACTGCCTTTTCTGTACTCGGGGATGAATACAGCAACCAGGAAAGACATAAGAACTATACACGCCCCAAACAAAAACGGTGGGCCTGGGATGACAGCTCCCTGGTGGATGTGGAAACAAATGAAAATGAACAATTGAGTTAGCCTTTCAAACCAAAATTAGTCCTGGATAAACCAAACAAATAAAAATAAAAACCACGTCACTGAAAAGTGAGTTATTTTCTTATTAGCAAATGTTCA
>ML663583.1:0-10281 GCA_007570785.1 Antilocapra americana
TGAGATCTAGACAAGACTTGAACTCCAGGGAGTGCAACATCTTCAGGCCTGTTGTTTGTTCTCCCAGGGCGTTGGCTAACTCCTGAGGAAGAAACTAGAGACTGAGAAGATAAACAGAGCCGTGAAAGGCGTGTGCCGGGACCTCCCCCCTTCACACTCCTCCCTGTGCCTGCAGTGAAATCCCGCATATGGCAGGCTCAGCACAGACTTAGTGACTGATGAGCGTAGGTCACTGATGCGCGCTCATCTAGCCTTCCTTCCTCCAGCATAAATAGAAAGTAAGGCTTGTGTTAGGGAGACATGGTAGGTCCCAGCTAAGCTCCGACTAGAGCTCAGAGAATGGAAGTAGTCATCTGGGAATTCCTGCAGGTGCATATCGGCATGAATTGGTAAGAACAGAGGCCTTGGTCCTGGGTTAGTGGGAGATGAAGGCTGGGGAGAATAGGCAGAAGGAGGATAAATAGTAAGGATGGCTAGGCAAAAGTCCCCACCAACATTTGCTTATTTCTGTTGGTGTATAATTGATTTACAATGTTGTGTTAATTTCAGGTGTACAGCAACGTGAGTCAGTTATACATATACGGATGTCTACTCTTTATTTTAGATTCTTTTCCCATATAGGTCATTGCAGGGTATTGAGTAGAGTTCCCTGTGTTGTTGTTCAGTTGCTGAGTGTCTGACTCTTTGTGACCCCATGGACTGGAGCATGCCAGACTCCCCTGTCCTTCACTATCTCCTAGAGTTTGCTCAAACTCATGTCCCTTGAGTTGGCAATGCTATCTAATTATCTCATCGTCTGCTGTCCCCTTCTTCTTTTGCTTTTAGTCTTTCCCAGCAACAGGACCTTTTCCAATGAGTTGTCTCTTCATGTTAGGTGGCCAAAGTATTGGAACTTCAGCTTCAGCATCAGTCCTTACAATGAATATTCGGGGCTGATTTCCTTTAGGATGGACTAGTTGGATCTCCTTGCAGTCCAAGGGACTCTCAAAAGTCTTGTCCAACTCCACAATTCAAAAGCATCAATTCCTCAGCACTCAGCGTTCTTTAGGGTCCAACTCTCAGATCCATACATGACTACTGAAAGAACCATAGCTTTGACTAATGGACCTTTGTCGGCAAAGTAATGTCTCTGCTTTTTAATATGCTGTCTAGGTTTGTCTTAGTTTTCCTTCCAAGAAGTAAGCATCTTTTAATTTTGTGACTTCAGTGGGTTCCTACTGGTAATCTATTTTATATGTAGTAGTGCGTCTTTGTCAATCCCGATCTCCTGATTCACACCCCTCCATCACTATTGACTAAGGGGTTAGACCCCAAAGAGGAAGAGACGTTCTCCTCAAAAGGCTCTGACTGTGAGAGCTGTAATGCTCTGGGTCCTGAGAGCTGTGATGCTCTGAGGACCAGCTCACAGACTGAACCACAAAACTGATGGGAGGTCCACCCTCTATGGTCTGCATGTTTGGTTCTCCAAGGACCTCTCTGGCCACTTGCAGAGGACAGCAGAACTCAATCAAACTGTATGTTCAAAACCAAGGGGACTGGGGTTTCCCTGGTGTTTCAGTGGCTAAGACTCCATGCTCCCAATGCACAGGGGCTCAGGTTCGATCCTGGGTTTGATTTGTATTATTTTTAAATAAACATACAAAGCACCCAACAATAAAAAACACAAGAGCACCAATAGCAAAGGCCAGGGCAAGATCCCTCAGAAGAAAGTTGAGCAGAAGGACACAACCCTACCCTGTTGGGTCCTAGAGATTCCCTGGGGAGTGAGTGGGGCTGCGGAGGTACAAGGTGCTGAGTTAATCTCAGGAGTTTGTGGGAACTGAGGCTCTTCCTGTCTGTGGTGTGGCTTCAGTTGCACCCAGAATGGGGCCTGGGACCTTTTGCACTGGTAAAAAGTACTTATTTTATGAATGAAAAATTTTCATATAGAGATTACTCTTTCGTAAGTATATAGAAACTCAAGTTTTAAAGATTATCCTTTTTAATTAAATTATTAGTTTTCATGCTATTGAGTTGTAGGAGTTCCTTACATACTTTGGAAATGTATGCCATATCTGATATATGGCTTGCAAATATTTTCTCCCATCCCATAGACTGACTTATCCTTTTATTGATTGTTTTCCTTTGCTCTGAAGCTTTCTCGTTTGATGGCATCCCACTTGTCTATCCTCACTTTGTTGGCTGTGCTCTGGTGTCACATCAAGAGATCATTGCCAAGACTAATGTTGTGGGGCTTTTAAAAAAAAATGAGCTAAAGAGTTGAGTAGACAATTTCTAAAGACATACAAGTGGCCAATAAGGTATGAAAAGATGCTCAATATCACTCATCATCAGGAAAATGCAAATTGAAACCAAAATGAGATATTACCTCACATCTGTTAGAGTGGCCTTTATCAAAAATAAAAAGAAGAAAAAGAGATAAATGTTGGAGGAAGGGAATTCCTGTACACTGTCAGTGGGAATGCAAAACAGTGCAGTCACTCTGGAAAACATTGTAGAGGCGCTACAAAAAATTAAAAATAGAACCACGGTCAGATCCAGTAAATCTACTTCTGGGTATTTATCCAAAAGGATTGAGACCAGGACTTGAAGAGATACCAGCACTCCAACAATTGACTAGCACAGGAGTTCTGAAGACCCAGAATCGAGGGATTTACAATAGCCAAGATGTGGAAACAACCTAAATGTCTGCGATGAATGAAATAAACGCTATAATGGAATATTATTCAGCCTTCAAAAAGATGCAGATTCTGAAAGTGTGACAAGGAGGACAAACCTTGAGGATGTTCCGCTAGAAGAGTAATAAGCCAGTCCCAGGGCAAACAGTGCCTGATTCCACTCACATTACACTGTCCAAAACTGTCAGACTTGTAGCATCAGAGGGTAGAATGGCGGTTGCCAGAGCCTATGGGAAGGGGGAAAGGGGGTGTGGGTATATACGGTGTCAGTCTGCAAAATGAATAAGTCCTAGAGACCTGCTGGGCAGCACTGTCCCTAGAGCTAACAATGCAGCCTTGTACCCAGCATTTGTTTTTGTTATTTAATCTTATCGTTAAGTGTCACCGTAATAAAATTAAAAATGTTTTTAAATCCTACTTTGTCTTCATTTTTAAGTTTCTGTTCCCAGCCAGGTTTCTTTGAAGTTAGAAGGGAAGATCCCATTCTCAGAGAGGCTTTAGTCTTACCAGAGACACAGTTAAGGAACAAGACAAAAGCAAGGGACACTGACTGTCTAACCAGCAGTGAGGCTGACACCCGCTGTTCCTCTTGCCGCATTTCACGTTTCGTGGTTCTAATCCACAATGTCACTTTGCTTCCCAATTCCAATTGACATCATTTTGATGTACATTTTGGGCTGATGCCTAAGGACATTTGAAAACAGTTTAGTGCTGAGCATAAGCTGATATATTCCCAGAATTCCTGTGCTGATCAATTATTTATCCCTTACAAATGCTAAGATCAAAACTGAAAAAAAGTTCTATATTTCAGCTTGACAGGAGCTTTTGGGAGACTAGCAGGAAGAAAATACTTTTGAGTCTTAAGTTGGTAAAAATGAGCTTCCCAATCCACTTATTCTTTATCTAAACAGGGCAATTCTTTTGCCCCCAGTAGTTAAAAATAAATTTTCACATTATGAAGAACTTATAATTTATATCAAATGTTTTAGTCTTTTAACATGAGAGTTGTTGGGGATTTTTCTTAATACAACTAGTAAACATTGTGATTTTTTGTTTTAATTCAAAAGGTAATAAAAATGCCTAATTGCCACTTTAAAAGCATCTCTTGATCCATGAAGTTCTCATTTTTGTATACATACATTTTTTAATAGATTGCTTTTTTAAAGAAACTTCACATTTACAGAAAAGTTGGGAAGGCAGTATGGAGTTCCTGTGTATCTGGCCCCCTCTTTCACCAATTATTATTATTATTTTTAATCTTTGAGGACATTGTGTTATATATATATATATATGTTCTAATATTTATTTATTTGGCAGTGCCAGGTCTTAGTCGTGGCCTGTGAACTTAGTTGTAGCATGTGGGATCCAGCTCCCTGAGCAGGAATGGATCACGGGCCCCCTGCGTTTGAATCACAGCCTGCCCCTGCAGTCGACCACCAGGGAAGTCCTCCCCCTGATATTCTAGTTCTTTCATGAGTCTAGGAGAAGTTACCGATTTTCAATTTACTCAGCTTTTTTCTTGTTGTCAGGATAGAGTGGTGACTTAGAAGAATTTGAGAAATAGGAGCTGTAACAGGAAGTCACACATGCATTTTTAAACCTTAATCTAGGTTTTCATGGATGCAATAAATGAAAAGTAGTGCATCATGAGTGAATGGAACAGGAGGGTGCTGATTTCCAGCTGTGTCCCTGGCTTCAGCGTTCAAAGAAATCACTGTTCCAGGACTTCCCTGGCTGGCGGTCCAGTGGTTAAGATTCCATGCCCCGGCTGCTGGGGGTACAGGTTCAATCCTTGGTCTGGAAACTAAGATCCCACATGCCCCGTGGTGTGGTCAAAAAGTTAAAAAAAAATCACTGTTCCTAAGGCCTAGCTTTACGTAGCCGAACATGAAAATCAAAGACTTGAGGCCCCTTGAGGACTCATATCCTTTCTCTTCCTTTCAATGATACTAAAACATTTCAAATAAAAGATTACATTGTTGCTCAGTCATGTCTAGCTCCTTGCATCCCATGGACTATACAGTCCATGGAATTCTCCAGGCCAGAATACTGGAGTGGGTAGCCTTTCCCTTCTCCTGGGAATCTTCCCAACCCAGAGATCGAACCCAGGTCTCTTGCATTGCAGGCAGATTCTTTACCAGCTGAGCTACAAGGGAACCCCTCAAATAAAAGGGGCGTGGTCAGTGTAGTGTGTGTGTGTTAATTTTTTTTTTGAGTGGGGTTGTTCAGTTGCTCAGTCGTGTCTGACTCTTTGCGACCCCATAAACCGCAGGACGCCAGGCCTCCCTGTTCATCACCAACTCCCAGAGTGCACCCACACTCATGTCTATTGAGTCAGTGATGCCATCCAACCATCTCATCCTCTGTTGTCCCCTTCTCCTCCTGTCCTCAATCTTTTCCAGCATCAGGGTCTTTTCCAATGAGTCAGCTCTTCGCATCAGGTGGCCGAAGTATTGGAGTTTCAGCTTCAACATCAGTCCTTCCAACAAATATTCAGGACTGATTTCCTTGAGGATGGACTTGTTGGATCTCCTTGCAGTCCAAGGGACTCTCAAGAGCCTTCTCCAACACCACAGTTCAAAAGCATCAATTTTTCAGCACTCAGCTTTCTTTATAGTCCAACTCTCACATCCATATGTGACTACTGGAAAAACCATAGCCTTGACTAGCTGGACCTTTGTTGGCAAATAATGTCTCTGCTTTTCAATATGCTGTCTTGGTTGGTGTGGTTCAAATGATACCACCCAGGACCCCACTTCCTCCTGTTTCCCTCTGCCTTCAGGAGGTCTGGGGTCTGCCCCAGGCTCCACCTCCATCTGCCCTGCTAGGCTTTCCCTTTGCAGTTACGGCTGCTGCCGCCACAGAGCTCAAACTCTCTGACCATGCCGTGCTTGGCCTCCTGCTTTTCTCCTGGACAATATGTGTTCGTATATTTTTCATAATGACACATAGGGCCACCACTGTGAGTGAACTAGCCATAGTTTACTGAACTAGCTGCCTGTTTTCATACATTTGTATTATTTTACTTTTTCCTATCACAAGCAAAGCTCTAGGACTTATTTTTGCAAATATTTATGCACCTTAGCTTTTTTTTTTAATTTTTAAAAGATTTTTAGGACTTCCCTTGTGGTACAGTGGATAGGAATATGCCTCCCAATGCAGGGGACATGGGTTCAGTCCCTGGTTCAGGAAGATTCCACGTGTTTTGGAGCAACTAAGCCCAAGTGCCACAACTCCTGAGGTCTGTGCACTGAGAGCCTGGGGTCCAGAACAAGAGGCCACAGCCCAATCATGCACCCCAACAAAGAGTAGCCCCAGCTTGCTGCAAGTAAAGAAAGGCTCACTCAGCAATGGAGACCTAACACAATGAAAAGTCAATAAAGAATATATAAAAAAGAAACCTCAAAAGAGTTGTTGTTTAAAAAAGTCTATTTATTTGGCAGCAAATACTATGGAAACAGTGTCAGATTTTATTTTTCTGGGCTACAAAATTACTGCAGATGGTGACTGCAGCCATGAAATTAAAAGACACTTACTCCTTGGAAGGAAAGTTATGACCAATCTAGATAGCATATTGAAAAGCAGAGACATTACTTTGTCCAACAAAGGTCCATCTTGTCAAGGCTATGGTTTTTCCAGTGGTCATGTAGGGATGTGAGAGTTGGATGGTGAAGAAAGCTGAGTGCTGAAGAATTGATGCTTTTGAACAGTGGTGTTGGAGAAGACTCTTGAGAGTCCCTTGGACTGCAAGGAGATCCAACCAGTCTGTCCTAAGGGAGATTAGTCCTGGGTGTTCATTGGAAGGACTGATGTTGAAGCTGAAACTCCAATACCTTTGCCACCTAATGCGAAGAGCTGACTCACTGGAAAAGACCCTAATGCTGGGAAGGATTGGGGGCAAGAGGAGAAGAGGAAGACAGAGTATGAGATGGTTGGATGGCATCACCAACTCGATGGACATGGGTTTTGGTAGACTCTGGGAGTTGATGATGGTCAGGGAGGCCTGACGTGCTGCAATTCATGGGGTCGCAAAGAGACATGACTGAGTGACTAAACTGAACTAAAGTATCTATTGTCTATTAATAGTAACTATTACCTATCTACAATCTATTACTGTCTATTACTCCAATTACTATAACTAATTGGAGAAGGCAATGGCAACCCAGTCCAGTACTCTTGCAGGGAAAATCCCATGGATGGAGGAGCCTGGTGGGCTGCAGTCCATGGGTCTCGAAGAGTCGGACACGACTGAACGACTTCACTTTCATTTTTCACTTTCACGCATTGGAGAAGGAAATAGCAACCTACTCCAGTGTTCTTGCCTGGAGAATCCCAGGGACGGAGGAGTCTGGTGGGCTGCCATCTATGGGGTCGCACAAAGTCAGGCACGACTGAAGCGACTTAGCTGCAGCAGCGCTATCTATTAATAGTTGCAGCTTTTGAGATCTAGTTCCCTGAGCAGGGATCAAACCCTGGTCTGCAGCAATGAGAGGGCAGAGTCTTAGCCACTGGACCCCTAGGGAAGTTCCTTAGCTGGTATTTTCAAGGACAAATTCTTACAGGGGAATTAATAGGTCTAGGGGTATTGTTCATGCTCCTCTCAACCTTCCAGAAATAAAGATTTGACAGGAGTGAGCCTGTTTTATCAGTCAACTTTTATTTCTCTATCTTGTTCACAAATCACTAAATGCTTGGTTTAATCAAAATGAATTATATTTATGATGATTCTGTGATATAATTTCATTATAAGGGACTCATTTTTGGAGACATCTTCCTTTGGTCTTATTTTCTTTTAAATTGTCTACCCACAGGGTTATAGCTTTTTGTCTCCTTGAAAATTGTACTCTTCTTAGGTTTAGGACATATCTGACTGGACCCAATATTCCCTCTGAGATAATGTGGTCATTTTCCACTATTTCCTTCCCATGTGGTCAGAACGAAGATCTATATGGCAGTTTCTCTCATTTAACATTTAAATCCGAACAGTTTAATTTCCAACCAAGACAGTTAAGGATATATCTGATATTCAGCTTCAAACAGAGTGAGATTTTCATCAGTGAAGAGACAATTCAATCCTCTCTGTTGCTTGCGCTGATTTTACATCCATTTTGGAAAACATGACTCATTATGGTCTGGTGGTCTCCCTACAACAAGCCTCCTTTACCCTCTTCCTCAGTTCTGCTTTCCCAAATGCTTTCCACCATTTCTCTACTAGAATGTTTATTTCCTCAACAAGTGTGTAAGTTTTGAGCAAAAAGTACTGAGTCACACCTCTCTTTTAATAACGTGATTTTTTTTAGAACAGTGTACTCCCTGATTTCTTCATTTGTACCATGAATTTTATATGCTTTATTCTCAGTGACTTCATAAGGTCACCTTTCTTATCCAAGTATTAGTTCACTTTGTTTAGTACCCAGGGTCTAGAGACAGGGTATATCACACGCTGTGACGATATGGATTCATTCAGGCCCTACTATCTTGTCCCCCAAAATGCTGGAATAAATGTTGCTGTTGTTCCTGCTCCTATGTTACTAACATCTGAACTAGCCTGGACTGAAATCTGCTGCTTCCCTGCTGTATTTTCAACCTCTTAGCCAAGAACTGGCTACACAAAACCACCGATTCTAGCCTCATTCTGGGTTTTTCCCAGTAAGCATATCCAAAGTTGAGTAGAAATGCAGCAAGCTTTGCATTTGGAGCTGTTGACTGCAAACCATCAGGTCATTGAGAATGGTTTTCTTTTTCTGCCAGCTATCCCTCCTCCACTATTAAAATGGTTTCCATGTTTTCATAGAGGGAAAGTAAATGTTTAGTTTTGAAGCACAAGCTTTATTACTTAATCTTTGTACATATACCTGGGCATCTGTGCACATATTTTGAAAGGTAATTATTAAATAATGAACCTATTAAAATGAAATATGAAACCTAGTCAGAGGAACTGCTATCAGGAATTTAGTGAGCACTAAAACCCCGGTTCTCACAGGATGATCTAAGTAACCTGGGGAGCCCCAAGACCTTTCAGGGGTTCATGAGGTCAAAACTAGTTCATAAAAGGACTAAAAGAACATTTTCCTTTTCTGCGGTGTCAGTACTGTGCTGTGCTCACATCACAACAGGTTGCCTTCAGAAGCGGGTATGCGGGACGCCCTGGTGGTCCGGTGGTTAAGAATCTCTCTTGCAATGCAGGGGACGTGGGTTTGATCCCCAGTGAGGGAACTAACAGCCTATGTGTAGTGTAGCACTGAGCCCAAGAACAGCGACCAGAGAGTCTGTGCGCCACCGTGAGAGATCCCATGTGGGAAACTAGGGCCTGAGGCAACCAACCAAACAAATATTTTTAAAAGGAAGCAAGTCTGAGATTCTACCTGTCATTTGATTAAGCCAACCATTATAGAGATTTGCAAAAATGTGGACCAATGCTATTCTCCTCTCTAATTTTTTATTGTAGAAAACAGTTTTTTTAAATAAAACACATTGATATGTAATTTTTAAGAAGGTAAAGAGTTAATTTTTAAGAAGGTAAAGAGCTCCTCAACCCCCAAATTCTGAGAGCTGTTATACTAAAATGATTATTCAAATTCAGTCTAATTAGCTTAGCTCTTCCTTTGAATACTCTTTTAGCTCACAAAGACGGGAAGATTCTATCTACTATTTCCATCCTCATCTACCATAGGTTTTTCTTATAATAACCCATTCATATATACTTATAAATATAAATAAAAAGGACACTGTGAAGGGGATTGGAAGCCCCATCCCATACAACCCAGGAAAGACACACACATGAGTAAAAACCTGTCCCTGAGAGTAAAAATTTCTTCTGGTATGAGCTGAAGTGTACAGAATTCTGTGTCAAAGTAATTAAAATGTTACTTAAAAAAAACAAGAGGAGGTTGATGAGAGACTTCCCTAGTGGTCCAGTGGTTAAGACTCAGCACTTTAGAGTGCAGAGGGCCCAGGTTTGACTCCTAGTCAGGGAACCAAATCCTGCATGCCACAGCTAATCGTTGGTGCAGCCAAACAAATTAAAAAAAAAAAAAGATCATGTTCTCTTAGTCCATTCATAAGTTGCATTTCTCTGAAGTCAAAACTCACAGATTTTTTTTAATGGCTTTCTTGAAATATAACTCTTATGTCATATAGTGTGTAGCTAGATGGCTTTTAGCATATTCCAGAATTGTGCATCCATCACATAATCAATTTTAGAATATCTCCATTACCCAAGAAGAGAATATGGTACCCATTAGCCATCACCACTCCGCATCCTTGGCAGTCACTAACCTACCCCCTTCTCTACAGGCAACCATCCTGGACATTTCACATAAATGCGATCTTGCTGTAGGTGATCCTTTGGGACTGACTTCTTTCACTGAGCATGTTTTCAAGGTTCACACAGGTGTAACATGAATCAGTATATTATTTATTTTTATTGCCAAATAATATTCGATTGTATGCCTATCTCACATTTTATGTATTCATTCATCAGCTGGTGGATATTTGTGTGATTTCCACTTTATGGCTATTATGAAAAATGCTGCTCTGAACATGAATGTACAGGTGTTTGTGTGAGCATGGGTTTTCATTTCTCTTGGGCGTGGACCTGGGC
>SRVM01037363.1:0-14883 GCA_007570785.1 Antilocapra americana
ATTCAGAGGGAAATCTTGGGATGTTCTTATAATTGCGGTGGGCAGTTTCTCAGGTTGAAATGGCAGTTTTGGATTCCTTTCGAGTTGTGACATGGTCTTCTGGGAGCCTCTAAGGTTGTCTCTGGGAAGTCAAACCCTGGTTTCGATGTGCTAAGACCATTTTGGTGCTCTACTCAAGTCACTAAGGTTGGATAGGGGCTTATCTGGAGTTGAGGCATGAAACTCAGGATTCCTCTCCATTTTCGACAGGGTTATAAGGGTTCCTATTAAATTTCTACAAGAGAGTCATCCCTCATCTCGTTTTGAGGAATGTAACTCCTCTTTCGTCTCCAGTTGTCAGAACTAGTTTTAGTGTGGAGGGTCATTTGGGCATTTCCTGGATGTGTGCAGTAAGGGAATCAGACCTTTATCCATGTAGTTGAGGATAAACTTGGGGTTCTGTTCAAGTCACTGCAGGGAAATAAGGCCTCATCTTGAGTTGAGGGGAATATATTGTGGTTTTTCTCGAGTTTTGGTGGAAGTCTTGGGATTCCAGTGGAGCCGTGACAGGGACCTCATTGAGCCTCTCATGATGCCCAGGGAAGACTAGTCTATTTGGAGTTGCCTGTAGTAGAATGGGATTGCTCTGGAGACACTTCCAGGATATTATAGGGTCTCATTTCAAATTAAGGTGGGGTGACTGAGGGTTCCATCTCCATTTGCAACGGGGACCTCAGGTTCCTAACGAGTTGAAACTGGGAGAAATGTCTCGGCTCGTGTTGAGGCATGGGACTCTGCATTCCTCTTGTGTTGTTAAAGGAGAGGGAGTAAGGACTCCTGTTTAGTTGATGCAGGTAATTGGGGCTTTTTCTCGAGGTACAACAAGGGAGTTAGGCCTTCCTTCATGTTGTGAGTCGAATACCCGTGAGTGCAGGAGAAACAGGCCTTAACTGGTGTTGAGAGGCTGCTCAGTCTCCTTTCTGGAGGCAGGAATTTCTGGGTTCCTCTCTAGTTTCAATAAGTGAGAAAGGCGTCCTTTTGAGGCCAGGGAGGAATGTCGGGTGTGACCTCGAGATGAAGAATGGGGCTAATCGGCCCTCATCTCACAATGAGGTTGGGTACACGGAGTTCTTTTGAGTTGCGGCGGGGAACACAAGGCTCCTCTTGAATGATGACACCTATCTTGAAAATTCGCTTGAGGTGTATAAAGGGAGTCAAACTTCCTTCTGGATTTGAGCTCTGGTGGTGCTGCCCCGTTAAAGTGCCTCATTTTGCCTTAATGAGGGAATCTCTTATTTTCTTGAGTTGATGGGGGAAGTATAGTGTTTCTCTCAATCTGCCACTTTGACTTCAGGGAACCCCTCGTGAAACCTAAGGGAAGTCAAGGAAACTTTTTAGATATGAGGAGCAGCCGAGGAAGGTTCTCAAAGCACAGCAAGGAAATCAGGCCTCATCTCACATTCCACCGTGAAATCATGATAGGTTTCTAGAGTTGAGGCAGGCAGTTTCTCAAGTTGAGGCCAGCAGATTTGGATTCCTCTCGAGTTGTGACATGGTCCTCTGCGAGCCTCTAATGTTGCCTCAGGAATGTCAGGCCGTGCTTTTGATGTGCAATTGCCATCTTGGTGCTCTACCTGAGTCACTACGGTGGACTAGGGCCTCATCCGGAGTTAAGGCATGTAACTCAGGGTACTTCTTCATTTTTGACAGGGCTATCAGAGTTCCTATTGAGTTTCACCAAGAGAGTTTGCTCTCATCTCGTTTTGAGGTATGTAACTCCCCTTTCCTCTCTAGTTGTCAGGACTCCTTTTAGTTAAGGCTGGGCTTTTGGGCTTTTCCTAGATGAGTGCAACATGGGAGTCAGATATCCATCTGTGAAGCTGAGACTAAACCTGGGGTTCTGTTTAAGTCACCACAGGAAAATAAGTCTTCTTCTTGAAGTGAAGGAGTTATCTTGTTGTTTTTCTCAAGGTTTGGTGACAGCTTGGCATTGCACTCGAGTCATGAAGTCAAGGCAAATTGGGAGATTTTAGGAGGCGCCAAGGAAGGTTCTAGAGTCACTGCAGGGGAATCAGGCCTCCTCTCTCATTCAGATGGAAATCTTGTGATGTTTCTCGAGTTGTGGCGTGCAATTTCTTGAGTTGCAGCCAGCACTTTTGGATCCCTCTCAAGTTGTGACATGGTCCTCTGTGAGCCTCTAATGTTGCTTCAGGGAAGTCAAGCCCTCATTTTGATGTGCAAGGGCCATCTCATGGCTCTTCTCCAGTCACTACAGAATAGGCCATCATCATAAGTTGAGGAGTGAACCTCAGGTTTTGTCTCTAGTTTTGAAAGGGATATCATAGCTCCTATTGAGTTTCTCCAAGAGAGTCAGCCCTCATCTCGTTGTGAGGTATGTAATTCCTCCTTGCTCTCGAGTTGTCAGAACTCTTTGAATTGAGGTGGAGCATTTGGACTTTTCCTAGATGTGTGCAACCAGAGAGTCAGACCTCCATCCATGTAGCTGAGGAGAAACCTGCAGTTCTGTTCAAGTCACCACAGGCAAAGAAGGCTTCATCTCGAGTTGAGGGGGTTATACTGTGCTTTTTATCGAGTTTTGATGGGACGCTTTGGGTTCCACTCGAGTCGTGGCAGGTACAACAGTGAACCTCTCATTCTGCCCAGTGAAGTCAAGTCTCCTTTTGAGTTGCCTGCAAGAGTGTGGGTTTGCTCTACTGTCACTTTCAGAATATCATAGGGACTCATTTCAAATTAAGTCGTGGGAACTTAGGGTTCCTCTCCATTGCCAACACAGATGTCAGAGTCCCTTTTGAGATGAAACTGGGAGGAAGGCCTGAGCTCGTGTTGAAGCCTGGGACTCCATGTTCCTCTCCTGCTATAAAAGGGGGAGGGGTCAGGACTCCTGTCTCGCTGAGGCAGGTAATTGGAGCTTTTTCTCGAGTTACAGCAAGGGAGTTAGGGCTCCCTTCGTGTTCCGAGACAAATTCCCAGAGGTGGTGGAGAGTCAGGCTTTATCTGTAGTTGAGGGGAAACTCGGTGTCCTTTTGACTTGTGACAAGAAGCTCTGGGTTTCTTTCCAGTTTCAATTGGTAAAAAAAGTGTCCTCTTGAAGTGCAAGTGGAATGTCTTGTGTACTCTCAAGAAGACACAGAGGCTCATCATCTCTCATCTTGCGATGAGGTGGAGAATATGTGGCCTTTCGACTTGTGGCAGGAAGCATGGGATTCCTCTTGAATGATGATAAGTATCTTGTTGATCATCTTGAGGTGCATAAAGGGAGCCAAGATGCCTCTTGAGATTCGCGAGGGAACTTGGGAGTGTTTTGGAGGCACTGCATGAGAAAAATGGCCTGACCTCACATTGAGAGGGGATTTCTTTGTTTCTTGATTTGTTGCAGGAAGTACAGTGTTCTTCTCAGTCTGCCAGTTTAAACTCAGGGTCCCACTACTGAAGCCTCAGGGAAATTAAAACAACTTGAGAGATTTGATCAGGAGCAGAGGAAGGTTCTCGAGTCACTGGAGGGGAATCAGGCCTCATCTCACATTCAGAGGGAAATCTTGAAATGTTTATTGAGTTATGGCGGGCAGTTTCTCGAGTTGCAGCGGACACTTTTGTATCCCCTTCATGTTGCGATGTGGTCTTCTAGGAGCCTCTAATGTTGTGTCAGGGTATTCAGGCCCTCTCCTTAATGTGCGAGGGCCATCTCTGTGATGACACATTCTCGAGTCACTACTACGGAATAGGCCCTCACATTTAGTTGAGGTGTGAACCTCAGGTTTCCTCTCGAGTTTCGACAGGGCTATCAAGTTCCTATTGAGTTTCTCCAAGAATGTCACCCCTCATCTAATTGTTAGGTGTGTAACTCCCTTTTGCTCTCGAGTTATCAGAACTCCTATGAATTAAGGCGGGGCATTTGGGCATTTCCTAGATGTGTGCAACAGGGGAGTCAGACCTCCATCCATGTAGCTGAGATGAAACCTGTGGTTGTGTTCAAGTCACTGCAGGAAAATAAGGCCTCATCTCGAGTTGAGGGGGTTATATTGTGATTTTTCTCGGGTTTGGGTTGAAAGCTTCGGGTTCTAATAGAGTCATGTTGGGGACCAGAGTGAGCATCTAGTCTTCCCCAGGGAAGTCATGTCTCCTTTCGCGTTGCGTGCAGAAGCGTGGGATTACTCTGGACTCACTTCTGGGATATCATAGGGTCTCATTTCAAATTATCTTGGGGAAACTCAGGGTTCCATCTCCATTTGTGACATGAATGTTGGGGTCCCTATCAAGATGAAACTGGGAGGGAGGCCTCAGTTCATGTTGAGGCATGGGACTCCGTGTTCCTCTCATGTTGTAAAAGGGGGAGGAGTCAGGACTCCTGTCTAGTTGAGACAGGTAATTGGAGCTTCTTCTCAAGGTACAACAAGGGTGTTAGGCCTCCTTTCATGTTCAGAGGCGAATTCCCAGAGGTGCTGGGGAATCAGGCTTTATCTGAAGTTGAGGGTAAACACGCTGTCTTCTGACTTGTGGCAGGAAGTTCTGGCTTATCTCGAGCTTCACTTGGTGAGAAAGCCCGCCTCTTGAGGTGCAAGAGGAACGTCGTGTGTTACTTAGAGAAGATGCAGGGGCTAATCATCCCTCATCTTGCGATGAGGTGTAGAACACGGGGCCTTTTGAGTTGCGACAGTGAGCACTAGGTTCCTCTTGAATGATGATGTGTATCTTGGAGATCCTTTTGATGTGCATAAAGGGAGCCAACCTTCCTCTTGGGATTCGAGAGGTAACTTGGGTGTGTTCTGGAGGTGGTGCATGAGAGAAAAAGCCTCACCTCACATTGAGGGGTAAATCCCTTCGTTTCCTGAGTTGTGGCGGGAAGTATAATGTTCTTCTTGATCTGCCTTTTTAAAATCAGGGACTCTCTCATGAAGCCTCAGGAATATCAAGGCAACTTGGGAGGTTTGAGAAGGAGCCAAGGAGGTTCTCAAGTCACTGCAGGGCAATCAGGCCTCATTTTGTATTCAGAGGGAAATCTTGGGATGTTTCTCAGGTTGTGGTGAGCAGTTTTTCGGGTTGCAGCAGGCATTTTGGGATACCTCTCTAATTGCTATGTGGTCATCTGGGAGGCTCTCATGTTGTCTCAGGGAAGTCAGACACTTGTTTCGAGGTGCAAGGGCCATCTTTGGGCTCTTCTCGATTCAATACAGCAGAATAAGCCCTCATCTTTACTTGAGGTTTGAATCTCAGGTTTCCTCTATAGTTTCAACAGGGCTATCAGAGTCCCTATTTAGTTTCTCCAAGAGTGTCATCCCTCATCTCGTTGTGACGTATGTAACTCCTCATTGCTCTCCAGTTGTCAGAACTCCTTTTTATTGAGTCGAGGCATTTGGGCTTTTCCTAGATATGGGAAACAAGGGATTCAGACCTCCATACATGTAGCTGAGGAGAAACCTGGGGTTCTGTTCAAGTCATCGCAGGGTAATTAGGCCTCATCTCGAGTTGTGAGGGTTATATTGTGCTTTTTCTCGAGTTTTGGTGGGAAGATTCGGGTTCCACTTAATTCTTGGCTTGGACCCCAGTGAGCCTCTCATCTTTCGCAGGGAAGTCTAGTCTCCTTTTGCATAGCCTGCTGGAGCATGGGATTGCTTTGGAGTCGTTTGTGGCATATCATAGGGTCTCATTTCAAATTAATGCGAGGGAACTCAGGGCTCCATCTCCATTTGCAACACAGATTTTGTAGTCCCTATGGATTTGGAACTGGGAGAAAGGCCTCATCTCGTGTTGAGGCATGGGACTCCATGTTCTCAAGGTACAACAAGGGAGTTAGGCCTCCCTTCATGTCCTGAGGTAAATTCCCAGAGATGCTGGAGAATCAGGCTTTATCTGAAGTGGAGGTGCAACTCGCTTTCTTTTCGACTTGCGGCAGGAAGCTCTGGGTTCCTCTCGAGTTTCAATTGGTGAGAAAATCCTCCTTTTGAGTTGTGACTGGAACGTCGTGTGTCCTGTTGAGACGACACAGGGACTAATCAACCTCATCTCGCAATGAGTGGGAGAGCATGGGTCCTTTCCTGTTGTGGCAAGGAGCTGGAGGTTCCTCTTGAAAGATGACGCATATCTTGGAGATCCTCTTGAGGTGCATAAAGGGAGCCAAGCTTCTTCTTGAGATATGAGAGGTAACCTGGGAGTATTCTGGGGGCACTGCATCAGAAATAAGCCTCACCTCACATTGAGAGGGGAATCTCCTCAATTCTTAGTTGTGGCAGGAAGTATAGTGTTCCTCTCAATCTGCCACATTAAATTCAGGGCCACTCTCTTGAAACCTCAGTGAAGTCAAGGAAACTTGGGAGGTTCCATGAGGAGCCTAGGAAGGTCCTCAAGTCACTGTAGGAGAATCAATTTTCATCTCGCATTCATAGAGATATCTTGAGATGTTTCTCGTGTTGTAGTGGGCAGTTTCTCGAGTTGCCCTGGGGACTGTTGGATTCCTCTTGAGTTGCCACGTCGTCCTCAGGTAACCTCTAATGTTGCCTCATGGAAGTCAGGTCCTCGTTTTGATGTGCAAGGGCCATCTCGGGGCTCTTGTCGAGTCACTACTGCAGAATAGGGCCTCACCTTTAGTTGAGGTATGAATCTCAGGTTTCCTTTCTTGTTCTGACAGGGCTACATATCAGAGTTCCTATTGAATATCTCCAAGAGAGTCAGCCCTCATCTCGTTGTGAAGTCTGTAACTTTGATCTTGAGTTGTCAGAACTCCTTCTTATTGAGGCGGGGCATTTGTGCTTTTCCTAGATGTGTGCAACAGGGGTTTTAGACTTTATCCGAGTATCTGAGGAGAAACCTGGTATTCTGTTCAAGTCGCCGCAGGGATATAAGGCCTCATCTTGAGTTGAGGGGTTTATATGGTGCTTTTTCTCCTGTTTTGGTGGGAAGCCTTGAGTTCCACTCGAGTCGTGTCGAGGACCTCAGTGAGTCTTTCTTCTTGCCCAAGGGAGTCAAGTCTCCTTTTGAGTTGCCTGCAGGTGAGTGGGATTGCTCTGGTGTTGCTTCCGGGATATCATAGGGTCCCAATTTAAAGTAAGGTTGAGGAACTCAGAGTTTCATATAGTGCTTATGATGTCATACATATATTGGGTGTGATGTCATGCATGCATTGGTTGTGATATCATCCATACAGTGGGTGTACTGACACCTGTGTAGTGGATGTGATGTCGGACATAGTCAGTGTTATGTCATAAGTATTGTATTTTGATATCATAAAGAGTGTGAAGTCATGGATAGTGCTTGTGATGTCATACATAGGCACAATGTGATGTCATATCTATAGTGGGTGTGAATTCATCAATAAAATTGGTGTGATGACACAGATATATTGGATGTGATACCACATGTGGTGTGATGTCGTAAAGAGTGAATGTCACATCATATATAGTGAATATGATGTCATACACATCGTGAGGTTGTCATACACAACCTTACTTCAGTCATATATGCAGTGTGTGTGATTAGACAGATACAGTTAATGTGATCTAAGGAATACAGTGGTTGTTATGTCTTAAAGACGCAGGTGTGATGTCATAAAGTGTGGATGTGATGTCATTTATAATTTATATGATGACATAGATATTGGGGTGTGATATCATACATACCCCGATGATGTATGTCATCTACACAGTGGATGTGATGACACAGATACAGGGCATGTGATGGAAGATATAGTGGATGTGATGTCATATACCCTGGATATGCTATTGTAAATAAAGTGAATTTATGTCATAGATACAGTGGCTGTGATGGCACATGCATACTGGATGTGATGTCACATACACTAGATGTGATGTCATATATAGCGGGTGTGATGTCATGAATACAGGGTATGTGATGTCATAAAGAGTGAGTGTGATATCATATGTACTCCATATGATTCCATACATATATTGGATGTAATGTCATTCATACAGTGTGTGTGATACCGTCTACATATTGGGTGAGATGACACAGAGTGGATGTGATCAGTTATAGTGGGTGTGAAGTCATAAATACTGTGATGTCAAATAGAGTGAATGTGATGTCATGTATACTAATTGTAATGCCATGTATACACCCAGTGTGATTTTATACATAGATTGGTTGTGATGTCACCAATAGAATGGATGTGATGACATGTGGAAGCGATGTCACATGTATAGAAGACGTGGTGTCATATACAGTTGAGGTGACTTCATATATATTGGATGTGATGTCATGAATACAGTGGTTGTGATGCCAAAGATGGAGAAGTGGGTTGTCATGAAGAGTGGATGTGTTATAATATATAATGCATAGGATGTCTCAATTTAAAGTAAGGTTGTCACACATATAATGGGTGTGATACCATACATATAGTTGATGTGTTGACACAGATACAGTGGATGTGATGTCAGATATAATGGGTGTGATGTCATATACTGGACGTGATTTCAGATATAGTGAGTTTGATGTCAGATCCAGTGGTTGTGTTGTCACACAGAGTGTGTGTGGTGTCCTATATAGTGGATATGATGTCATAATCATAGTGGGCATAATGTTATAGATAGTGTGGCTGTGATGCCACAGGTATAAAATACAGTGGAAATGATGTCATAAATACCATTGTGTGATGGTAAGTAAAGAGTGGATGTGATGTTATATATAGTGCATATGATGGCATATATATAGTGGGTGCAATGTCATATGTAGAGTGGATGTGAAGACACAGAATGAGTGTGATGTCAGATGTAGTAGGTTGATGTGATATATAGTGGTTGTGTTCTTATTGCACACAATATGTGTAATGTCATATAACATGGATATGATAATATAAATGTAGTGGGTGTGATGTCATCAATAGAGTTGTCATGATGTCTCATGTATAGTTAATGTGATGTCATCATCATTGAATGTGATTTCACATATAGTGGCTGTGATATAATGAATACTGTATATTTTATGTCATAAAGAGTGAATGTGATGTCATGTACAGTGCATGTGAAACATAGACATGTCCAAATTGATGCCATATATAGAGTATTTGTGAGTTCATCAATAGAATGGGTGTGATGGCACAGATACAGTGGATGCAATGTCACATGTATCCAAAATGTGATGTCATATTCGGTGGATGTGATGTCATATATGAGTGTGATATCATGAATGCAGTAAATGTGATGCAAAATATATCAGTGCAACGTCACAAAGAGCAGATGTGATGTCATATATAATGCATATGATGTCATACATATCATGGGTATGGTGTCATACATACAGCAGATGTGATGACATAGGTACAGTGGATGTGATGTAGACACAGATAGTGTGATGTCATAGATACAGTGGCTGGGTAGTCGATGTGACGTCATAACTAGTGGATGAGATGTCATATATAGTGAGTGTAATGTCATGAATACAGTGGATGTGATGTCATAGAGAATGGATATGATGTCATAGATACTGCATGTGATGTCATGTATATCTCAGATGTAATATTGATACAATGGGTGTGATGACACTGATACATTGTGTGTGATGTGAGATATAGTGTGTGTGATGTCAGATATAGTGGTTCTCTTGTAAAATACACTGAGTGTGATGACATATATAGTGGATATGATGTCATAAACATACTGGGCGTGATGTCATAGATACAATGGCTGTGATGTCACATGTATAGTCGATGTGATGTCATAATCTGTGGATGTGATATTACATATAGAGGGCATGATATCATGAACAGAGTGGATGTGATGTCATACAGTGGACATGAAGTCCTAGAGTGAGTGTGATATCATGAATACATCTGATTTGATGTTTGAAACACTGTGGTGTGATGTCATAAAGAGGGGATATGATGTCATATAGAGCATATGATGTCATACATATACTGGGTGTGACGGACATAGAGTGGGTGTGATATCATCTATACAGTGGGTTGAATGATACAGATACAGTGGAAGCGATATCAGATATAGTGTGTGTGATGCCATAGGTACAGTGGTGTGATGTCCGAGAGAATGGGTAGGATAACATATATACTGCATATGATGTCATACATATATTGGATAAGATATACATACATACAATGTGTGTGATATCATCAATAGAGTGGTTGGGTTGTGACGATGCAGTAGAGTGGGTGCAATGTCATAAATACTGTGATTAAATGTCATAAATAGTGAATGTGATGTCGAGTCTAGTGCATGTGATGTCATACATATGCCCAGTGTGACGACACAGGTAATGGATGCTCTGTTATTTGTATAGAGGATGTGATGTCATATACAGTTGATGTGACTTCACATATAGTGGGTGTGATGTCATGAATACAGTGCAAGTGATGTCTTAAATACAGTGATGTGATATGATAATGAGTGGATATGATGTCATAAAGAGTGCATTCGATTCCATACATATATTGGGTGCGATGTCATACATAAAGTACTTGTCATATCACCTATAGAGTGGGTTTGATGACTCAGATTGATGCAATATCACAAGTACAGAAGATGTGATTTCATATACATTTGATGTGACTTCATATACAGTGGGTGTGATGTCATGAGTACATTGGATGTGATGTCATACATATAGTGGTGTGATGTCATAAAGAGTGGATGTGATGACATATATAGTACATATGATATCATACATATAGAAGGTATGATTTCATACATACAGTGGTTTTGATGAAAGGATACAGTGGAGATCATGTCAGATAGAGTGAGTGTGATGTCAGTTATAGTGTTTGTCTTGTCATTCACACAGTGCTCATGATGTCTCATTAGTGGATATAATGCCATAAACATAGTGAGAGTGATGTCACAGATAAATTGCCTGTGATTTCACATGTAGAGTGGATGTGATGTCATAAAGTGGATGAGCTATCATATAGAGTGGGTGTGATGTCATGATTACAGTGGATGTGATGTCATAAATACAGTGGGCTGATGTCATAGAGAATGGATATGATATCATATATATTGCATAAGATTTCATACATATAGTGGGTGTGATGTCATAAATACAGTGGGCTGATGTCATAGAGAATGGATATGATATCATATATATTGCATAAGATTTCATACATATACTGGGTGTGATGTCATAAATACTGTGTATTGATGTCATAAATAGTGAATGTGATGTCATATATAGTGCATGTGATTTCATACATAGGCCCAGTGTGATGTCCTACATGGAGTGGGTGAGAACTCATGAATAAAATGGGTGTGATGATACAGATACAGTGGATGTGATGTCACATGTATAGAAGATGTGATGTCATATACAGTTGATGTGACTTCATGTATAGCACATGTGATGTCAATAATATAGTGCATGTGATGTCATAAAGAGTGAATATAATGTCATATATAGTGAATATGATGTCATACACATCGTGGGTATGACGTCATATATACAGTGGGTGTGATTAGACAGATACAGCCAATGTGATATCATGAATGCAGTAATTGTTTTGCCTTAAGTACATGAGTGTGATCTCATAAAGAGTGGACATTGTGTCGTTTATAATTTATATGATTTCAAACATATCAGGGTGTGATATCATACATACAGTGGGTGTGATGTCATCTACACAGTGGATGTGATGACATAGATACAGTTCATGTGATGGAAGATACAGCGGATGTGACATCATATACCCTGGATATGGTATTGTAAATATAGTGGGTGTATGTCATATATACAGTGGCTGTGATGTCACATACTCAGGATGTGATGTCATATATAGTGGGTGTGATGTCATGAATACACAGAATGTGATGTCATAAAGATTGGGTGTGATGTCAAATATACTCCATACGATGCCATACATATAATGGGCGTGATGCCAAACATACAGTGTGTGTGATACCATCTATACATTGAGTGAGATGACACAGAGTGGATGTGATCAGTTATAGTGGGTGTGAAGTCATAAATACTGTGAAGTCACAAAGAGTGAATATGACATCATGTATAGTGATTGTGATGTCATGTATTCACCCAGTGTGATTTTACACATAGAGTAGTTGTTATGTCACGAATAGAATGGGTGTGATGACACAGATGCAGTGGAAACAATGTCACATGTATAGAAGATACGATGTCATGTTCAGCTGATGTGACTTCATATATATTGGATATGATATCATGAATACAGGGGATGTAATGCAATAAATGGAGAAGTGGGTTGTCATAAAGAGTGGATGTGTTGTCATATATAATGCATAGGATGTCATACATATAATCAGTGTGATATCACTCATACAGTAGGTGTGTTGACACAAATAGAGTGGACATGATGTCAGATATGGTGGGTATGATGTCAGATCCAATGGCTCTGTTCTCAAACAGTGTGTGTGTCATATCACATATAAAGGATATGATGTCATAAACATAGTGGGCATAATGTTATAGATACAGTAGCTATGATGTCATAGATATAAAATACAGTGGAAATGATGTCATAAATACCATTGTATGATAGTAAATAAAGAGTGGATGCGATGTCATATATAGTGCATATTATCTAGGGGCAACACATTGTCTTTTTAACAAGCAGTAGGAAACTCTGGTTTCCTCTCAAGTTTCAGATGGTGAGAAAATCCTCCTCTTGAGATTTGAGAGGAACGTAATGTATCCTCTCCAGACAACGCAGGAGCTAATCATACCTCATCTTGCGATGAGGTGGACAACACATGCCTTCTGAGTTGTGGCAGGGAGCATGAGGTTCCTCTTGAATAATGATGCATATCTCGGGAATCCTCTTGGGGTGCATAAAGGGAACCAAGCTTCCTGTTGAGATTCGAGAAGGAATGAGGGAGTGTTCTGGAGGAGGTGCTTGGGAAAAAAGACTCAGATCACATTGAGAGGGAAATCTCTTCATTTCTTGAGTTGTCATGGGAAATTTAGTGTTACTCTCAAACTGCCACTTTCAAATCAGGGACCCTCTTGTGAAGCCTCAGGGAAGTCAAGGCAACGTGGGAGGTTTGAGGAGGAGCTGATGAAGGTTCTCGAGTCACTGCAGGGGAATCAGACCTAATCTCACATACAGATGGAAATCTTGGGTTGTTTCCCCAGTTGCGGTGGGCAGTTTCTCGAGTTACGGCGGGAAGTTTCTCGAGTTGCAGCGCGCACGTTTGGATCCTTCTTGAGTTGCGATATGGTCCTCTGAGAGCCTCTATTTTTGCCTCAGAGAAGTCAGGCCCTGGTTTCGATGTGTGAGGGCCATCTCACGGCTCTTTTCGAGGCACTAGAAAAGAGGGCCTCAACTTTAGTTCAGGTATGAACATCAGGTTTCCTCTCTAGTTTCGACAGGGCTGTCAGTGTTCCAATTGATTTTCTCCAAGAGATTATGTGTTCATCTCGTTGGGAGGTATGTAAATCGTCTTTGCTCTTGGGTTGTCTGAAGTCCTTTTCATTAAGGCAGCGCTTTTGGACATTTTTTAGATATGTGCGTAGGGGGAGTCAGACCTCTATCCATGTAGCTGAGCAGAAATCTGGTGTTCTGTTCAAGTCACCACAGGGAAATAACCCCCTCACTTCCATTTGAGGAGGTTATATTGTGCTTTTTCTCGAGTTTCCGAGGGAAGCTTTGGGTCCCACTCAAGTCGTTTTGGGACCTCAGTGAGCCTTTCCTCTGATCAAGGGAAGTGAAGTCTTATTTAGAATTGCCTGCAGAAATGTGGGATTGCTCTGGATTCACTTCTGAGATATAATATGGTCTCATTTCAAATTAAGACGGGGGCACTCTGGGTTCCATCTCCATTTGTGACATGGATGTCGGGGTCCCGATCGAGTTGAAACTAGGAGTGAGGCCTCAACTCGTGTTGAGGCATGGGATTCCGTGTTCATCTCGTGTTTTAAAAGGGGGAAAGACCAGGACTCCTGTCTAGTTGAGGCAGGTAACTGGAGCTTTATCTTGAGATACAACATGTCATGAAGGCCTTCCTTCGTGTTCCGAGGCAACTGCCCAGAAATACTGTAGAATATGGCTTTATCTGAAGTTGAGGAGCAACTCGCTGTCCTTTCGATATGCAGCAAAAAGCTTTGGCTTCCTCTCGAGTTTCAATTGGTGGGAAAGGCCTGTTTTGAGGTGTGAGAGAAACGTCGCGTGTCCTCTGGAGACAATGCTGGGGCTCATCATCCTTCATGTCATGATGAGGTGGAGAACATGGTGCCTTTTGAGTTCTGGTGGGGAGGATGAGGTTCCTCTTGAATGATGACGTGTATTGGGAGCTTGGGAGCCAAGCTTCCACTGGAGATTCTAGATGTAACTTGGGAGTGTTCCCGGCGTGCAGTATGTTAAAAAAAAATTGGTCACATAGAGAGGCGAAACATTTCATTTCTTGTGTTGTGGTGGAGAGTATAGTGTTCCTCCCAATCTGCCACTTTCAAGTAAGGGACACTCTCATGTAGCCTGAGGGAAGTCAAGGCAAATTGGAAGGTTCAAGGAGGAGCAGAAAAAGGTTTGCAAGTCCCTGCAGGGGAATCAGGCCTCATTTCGCCTTCAGAGGGAAATCTAGGGATGTTTTTCGATTTGTGGTGGGAAGTTTCTCAAGTACTACTGGGCACATTTGGATGCCACTGGAGCTGTGACGAAGTCCTCTGAGAGCCTCTAATGTTGCCTCAGAGAAGGCAGGCCCACATTTCGATGTCCACGGGCCATCTTGGGGCACGTCTTGAGTCACTACACTGGAATAGGTCCTCACCTTTAGTTGAGGCATGAACCTGAGCATTCATCTCAAATTTTGACAGGGCTATCAGAGTTCCTATTGAGTCTTTGCAAGAGAGTATGTGCTCATCTCGTTGGGAGACATGTAACTCGTCTTGGCTCTTGGGTGGTAGGAACTCCTTTGCATAAGACAGGGCATTGGGGCATACAATTAATACGTGAAACGATGG
>SRVM01037364.1:0-11853 GCA_007570785.1 Antilocapra americana
ATGGACATGAGTTTGAGTAAACTCTGGGAGGTGGTCTTTGACAGGGAAACTTGGCGTGCTGCAGTCCATGGGTTCGCAAATGAGCCACCAGGGGAGCTGTCATAAACTTATTTGTTGTTCAATCTCTCAGTCGGGTCTGACTCTTTGCGAACCCATGGACTGCAGCACGCCAAGTTTCCCTGTCTTTTCCCATCTCTCAGAGCTTACTCAAACTCATGTACATTGAGTCGGTGATGCCACGCAACATCTCCTCCTCTGCCATCCCCTTCTCCTCCTGCCTTCAATCTTTCCCAGAGTCAGGGTCTTTTCCAATGAGTTGGCTCTTCACATCAGGTAGCTGAAGTATTGGAGCTTCAACTTCAGTATCACTCCTTCCAATGAATATTCATGACTGATTTCCTTTTGGATAGTCTGGTTTGATCTTCTTGCAGATTAAGGGACTCTCAAGAATCTTCTCCAGCACTACAGTTTGAAAACTTCAATTCTACAGCGCTCAGCCTTTTATTATGGTCCAGCTCTCACATCCATATACATGATTACTGGAAAAACCATAGTTTTGACTATATGGACTTTTGTCGGCAAAATAATATCTCTGCTTTGTAATACGCTAAGTTTGTCATAGCTTTTCTTCCAGGTGCAAGTGTCATTTAATTTCATAGCTGCAGTCACCTTTCACAGTGATTTTGGAGCCAAAAAAATAAAATCTGTCACTGTTTCCCCATCTATTTGCCATAAAGTTATGGGGATGGATGCCAAGATCTTAGTTTTTTGAATGTTCAGTTTTAAGTCACCTTTTTCACTCTCCTGTTTCACATTCATCAAGAGTCTCTTTAGTTCCTCTTTGCTTTCTACCACAAGGGTGGTGTCATTTTCATATCTTAGGTCATTGACATGTCTCCCAGCAATTCTGATTCCACCTTGTGCTGCATCCAGCCTGGCATTTTGCATGCTGTACTCTGCTTCTCTGGTAGCTCAGCTGGTAAAGAATCAGCTGACTTTACTAGGAGACTTTGGTTTGATTGCTGGGTCAGGAAGAGCCCCTGGAGAAGGGATAAGCTACCCACTCCAGTATTCTTGGGCTTCCCTGGTGGCTCAGATGGTAAATGTAAGCAGACTCAATGCCCCAGATAAAAGTAAAGATGAGCAGAGTGAATCAAAAAGCAAAACCTAATTCTATGCTGCTTACAAAGGGCACATGAATAACAAGGATACACAAAGGTGGAAGGTAAAGGGTGGAAAAGAATGGAACCTTTAAAGCACAAACCAACAGAGAACAGTTGTGTGAACTTTATATCAAAGTCTACTCTGAGGCAAGAAGCATGGAGATAAAGCATAAAGCATGTCATAATGCCCATTATGACAGGCAAGGGCATGTCATAGTAATATAAGTCTCAGTCCACTGGGTGAATCTGACAGTTGCTGCTGTCTACACAGCCAATGACATAGCTTCCAAATATCAGAGTATTTGTCTCATAAGGCTGATGTGAGGTTTAAGTACATATAAAGTGTTTGCCTACAGAAAAGAAAAGCTATGGCAGATCCCAGACAAACTTGCAACTTCTAATACACCTTTCATTATATGGCAGGCTTCAATGACATCAGCCAGTTAGCAAGCAAATCATAGTATACCTCTATTTCTTCAAGTGCCTCCTAATAAGGGATTTCATTCCAAGTGTGCTAAGATGATTTAATATTGGAAAACCATAATTTATTTGAATAAACTAAAAAATTAAAAATGTTCATCTCTCAAATATTGCTAAAAGGGCATATGGTAATGTTTACTGTTTTTTGTATTACCTACGATGCTTAGAAATGTAAAAATGTTATTTTAAACAGATCTCATAAGAGTCCAATATCACATATGTTGGAGAAATGCTAATGTCATCACTTTTAGAGTCAATGGGATGACAAAGATTTACATTAGCATTATTATTGGAAAGTATACGAAACATTTAAAAAGTGATGTTTATTAACACATATATATGGAATTTAGAAAGACGGTAACGAGAACCCAACATGCGAGACAGCAAAAGGAACGCAGATGTATAGAATAGACTTGTGGACTCTGGATGAGGGTAAGGGTGGGATGATGTGGGAGAAGGGCATTGAAACATGTTAATTATCATCTAATCAATCGCCAGCCCAGGATTGATGCTCGGGGCTGGTGCAGCGAGATTTCCCGGGGTGGGGGGAGGGAGGAGGGAAGGGGGTTCTGGAGGGGAAGCATATGTAAACCCATGGTGATATCATGTCATTGTATGGCAAAAACAATAAAAAAAAAAGCTTTGACCACTGAAAGACAAAAAAAAGCCCTAGCTACTTTCAATGCAATTGAATCAACTGAAAATGGAACCGCGCAGGACCCCATGGGGCCTTCTGAGGACAGACCTCCACCCCAATGTCCTCTGCTTGTCTCTTGTTTATAGAAAAGCTGTAGTCTCCCAGGCTTCCCCCAAGTCACAATAACCTGGCTCAAGAATGACTGATTGAGAGGACGTGACCATGTAGAGATAAAAATAGCAGTTGGGTCAGGAGAACTGGTAACAATTTAAACAGTACCTCAGTCATATGGCAGTCTCAGAATCTTTACCTCCTCTCTGAACTATGTAGATAAATCAGTATCAGAGTCGTTTTACAGATGCTAAAACTCCACCAAAGAAGAAGTTAACTACTTGGTGACCATGAGTATGCATCCTCAGACCTCCTGGAGCCTGAAAGGACTGACAAAGTTAACCCCGTAAACTGCCCTGTTACCTCACCATCAATAAATGGGAGAATTGTGCACGAGCTGAACACACACCCCAAGTCCCACTCCCTCTCACCTGACCTTTAAAAATGCTTCCTTGAAACCCAGCGAGGAGTTCAGATTATTTTGAGTATGAGCTGCCTCCTCCTCCTGTCTGACACTTTGCAATAGATGCTGTGCTTTCCTTCACCACAAGCCGGTGTCGGTAGACTGGGTTTATTGCATGCAAGGTGACTATAGTTTGGTTCAGCAACAAACATATTTAGCGTAAATATTTCATGCAACATACTAATGCTAAAAAAGTATTCATTGTTTATTTGAAGTTTAAATTGTACTGGGTATTGTGTATTTTTATTTTCTAAATCTGGCAAACTACATGAAAACATGAAATGCAAGTTCAAATGAAAAACGTGTAGATTAAAAATGCTGCCTGCCTGCCATTTCAGTAAACAACAAATGTTGTCAACCATCAAGCCATAGCCAAAGGCAAGGCTTCTACCCACAGGTGTGCCCTGAGGGGAATTCAGGATGGAGACAAATGAAACATTCTCTTTGCTCGATCCTGGCCCCAGAGAGTTAAGATGCATATCTAAGGAATCATTTAAGTGAGCTCAGGTTTTTGCATCTTCCCATACAAAGGTAAGCAATACAATCTTTAACTTTAGATGTCTGCTTTTTTCTGTTTGTTTTTTACTTAATTCACATCAGGCACATAAGGTACCCCTGGAAATTCCACTGTATACCCAGGGAAGGATGGATGTGAAAAAACAATTACATCATTATGAAAAATAGCTTTGGCTTTGCAGAATTCCTTAAAGGCTTACCTAGAAAAATAACTACCAGAACTGCCTTTTTAGTAAAGCAGTAAAATGGAATATTATTGGAGGAAATCCACTATTTTCCTCTGAACAAATTTCAGCGGATATATTAAACGTGAGATCAGAAAATATTTAGCTCATTAGAAGAATGACATCTAAAAATAAGCATCATGTTACAAGGTAAAAAGATAAAATAGATCCAACTCTACTGAGCTATAGTTATTACTATTTTTTAAGAAATATGTGGATCTGAAAAAAACTTGTAGTGTTTGCTACTCAAACCCTCCTGAGGGCAATTAGCTTGTGGCTGATGTACTTGGGGATGGCCTTGGTGTCCTCAGACCCCCTGTAATCAACTGCCTTTAGGGGCAGCAAGCACCAGGCTACTTAGATCCCCCTGGGGTTGACACTTGAGCACTTTGCGCAACAGGTCAGGGAGGAGGCCTTGTCTGAGACAGACCTGAGTGTGTGGTAAAGGGAAGAACTCATGATGCTCATGGCCTTTGATGGAATGCTCATGTCAGAGCAAGCCTGCTTCAGAACCTTGTAAACAGGCAGAGTAACTCAGCCGCAGTGTCTCATTCACTTTTTTTT
Organism: Antilocapra americana; assembly: GCA_007570785.1. NCBI lineage: Eukaryota > Metazoa > Chordata > Mammalia > Artiodactyla > Antilocapridae > Antilocapra > Antilocapra americana. The sequence goes on from SRVM01037364.1 coordinate 4,159, forward strand.
CTTACTGGGTTTCAGAGGCCACTTTCTTAGAACACTGTTTGCTAAACATTTAGAAGTTAGTGGAAAGCTCAGGCATGATGTTAACATCTTTGCAGTGCCATGGAGAAAAGAATGACTGTTGGTGTAGGATGGGTGTCATATATAGGCCCCTCAAAATTCAAACCAGACTTTGGGTAAACTCAGTAATTTAGTTGGATAAATGCTATGCAGGGAAGCCGGTCTATAAACCACACCACGTTCGATGTGACTAAGTATCCCCACTAGTTGGCATGAGCCAATCAGAAGGCAAGACTCCTAGGAGCTTCCTGTGACCTCCACCAAAAGAACTCTGAAATGATGCTTTTATAGTTTCAACATGGTAGAGATGTCAGTTTCCGCCCTTGAAAAACTCTGACCTGCAGGTATATTACCCTGCCCTCAATAAATCATTCACCTGTGACACCAAAAGACTCATTGCCACTACATTTTCGGGCCCAAATCCCGTATTTTTGTCCTGAGTGGAGGTGTCTGGACTATGGGAAGAACTTCTTTTCATAGCCCACAGCTGGCTAGAGATGGCGCAAAGCCTGCATAATACTTACACGCTCAACTTCCCTGGGTCCTCAGCTCAGCATTCTCAGGCTTCCTTACATCTCAACAGTACGTGACACAGCCTGGATCTCTTCTTAAAAATGCAGACTCAGTCCTAACGATGCTGCACTCATGTTAAAGCGTATTGCTAACGAAGCACCCATATGGGCAATTCGGGGATACTTACAGGATTGTCTGGGAAGACCCCTCTCCCTTTTGGCCATGTTCAACTCCTATCTATGTGGTAATTCCCACAAGATTTTATAAAAATGTTGCAGTGGAACAGAATGCTCTTTCAGAGTTTGATAAAGTGAAACTTGGAGGAAAAGTCTCTGCTTAACTCCAGTTCCTAAACAAGGATAAAGTCCATCTCTGTAAGCTTCTAAAAGATATAGAGATACCACTGAAATGAAAACTGGTTCATCAGAGATGCTAATGCTTACAAAAAAAGTCATGTTACAAGCCAGGAAATAGGAATGACAAGCATTCTTTGTGATACCATATTGGCTTTTGACTTGTTGCACAATTTACACAAAAAGAGAAACTTGACTGTAGCACTTATTCTGGAAACTTTTTTTTGGTTTTTAACTTTTTTCTTTTTTTGGAGTCTGTTGATATACTGCCCCCTTGTGGTAGCGGTACTTTATACCGGTTTTAGTATTTGTCCCAGGAATGTAAATTCAACATTTAATAATTCAAAGAGAGAAAAAAAAAAGCAGATGTGAAAAAATATTTGCTAATATTCAATATTTTAAGGTAGTTAAATACTTAGAAAACTGGAAGTTTTAAAATAATTTTTAACTCAATGAATTGGTTCTAAAGTGAAAAAGCAATCCTAATATTAATTGCCACAACCAGTGTCCCTGACACTAGGAGCAAGTCAAGGAAGTTCCCTGTACCCAATATTAATTGTGACTCCTCTGCAATATTAGAAAATGCATCTAGGCAAGAAAAGGAACTACAGAATGATGACACCAGTGGCATTTTCAAGCTGAATCTACCACATGCCTTGAAAACCCTGATGGGGTTGGGTTGGGGACGAAGCAGAAATAACAGATTCAGGCCAATAACACATTACTTCACAGAGTTCAGCAGCTTCAACTCTACATACAATTCAGATGAAAACTGTCGAGCAAAACGTGCATTCATGAAAACAAAGTCTAAAGAGGGATATAAAAGGTTTGAACAACTGAACCTTTTTGCTTTGGCCACACCGTGTGGCATACAGGATCTCAATTCCCTGACCAGGGATGCAATCCGTGTGCCCTGCAGGGGAAATGTGGAGCTCTGACCACTGGACTGCCAGGGAATTCCTGAACCTGCTTCTTCAGAGAGAAAAACTCGGGACTGAAAAACAGAATCAAATCTCACCCGTATCAGTTAATGAATCTGAATCAATTTTTGTAAAATTCCTATAGGGAATGTGCGTCTGTGTCTCCATGAGGTTAAGTAAGGGTAAATTAAGAATAAAGAAAATTCTTGGTACAAGGAGAACAAATTTCAATAATCAATCAGCATAAGCTTAAGTGGGTTTTAGAAAGTAAGAAAAATTATCTTTGGTACTACATAGGAAAAAAAAAACCCACCTAATTAGAAAATTATTCTCAACTCTACTACTTAGACTGTAGCAGATCCTGGCTGCTTAAGTTTACAAAAGGTCTGTGTGATAAAACATACATACAACCTAAGCACATGTTAACTTTGACAACAAAAACAAGAAGAGACCCTAAGCAGATTTAAGACTAATTGATACAGAAAAGTATGCAGTCTATGAGGAATAAAATGTTTTCTGTTAAAAATGATAGGGTATGGAATGAGTGAGTTATTACAAGCAAGGCAATCCCAAGACGAATGGGCAAGGGAATTTCAAAAGGAACAAAACCCACATTAATTGACCACCTCTCTTTTTGTGATTCTGTAAAGGGCCTTCGGTTTCTGCAAAGAGATCCTCATCCCACCTCCAAGGTTTACTAGGAGCTTGATGGAGGCATTGGTGTTCTCGGAAACAGTGATCTGAAGAGTTCCCTGGTGGCGGCAGCAGCCTCAGAGGCTCCAGCCCATTTCGAGCGGGTGTCATCAAGTGTCTGCTAGGAAGGGGCAGAGCAAATATGCTCAGAGCAGTTCTCCAGGCATACTGGCCTTGGGAACGCTTTCTGTACTGGGAAACTTGCTTTCAAAACTCGTAGAAGTAGTAGCCACAGCTCTTTGCACAACATCTTTTCCTCTGACTGTTCCTGTTCCTCTTGGGTTTGAGTTAGTATTTTGTTTTATGAAGACGGAGAGCACGGTAAACCAGATCTGAAGCTGCCTTGGGAGAAAAGAGCATGGGGCTCTGGAATACTGAGACAATCCTCAAAGGAGGCCTTGGGTTACCCCAAAGCCTGATTGGATTAAAAGCAACCTAGGGATTCGTGTAAATAAGACACTCCAGCTCAACCCTGAATGGATAGTTTTCCTGAGGGCCTCAAACAGTGAGAGGACAAGAGGCTGCTAGTAAAGTAATTGAGGGTGGTCTCTAGCAAGAGCACTTTGAAAAGGTTCCACCGGCAGCACCGAAATCTTCAGATTTCAGTTTCAGAGGTTTTCAAGCTTTTATTTACCACTACTCACAATAAGAAAAACATTTTTAAACAGACCCAGGCAGCACAGAGAAATACACACTGCGTAAAACAGCAAAACAAAGTACTGAAACAACATGAACTTTAATATGAGCAATGCACTTTGAGATTAACCTTCAAACTTACTACATCTTATTCTGTTACTTTATTTTTTCCACAATTGTATTTCTTTTTCTCCAATATGCTTTTCCTGACGAATAAGTGTTTCCTAACCTGTGTGTGTGTGTGTGTTAGTCCCTCAGTCATGTTGGACTCTACAATCCCATGGACTGTAGCCTGCCAAGTTCCTCTGTCCCTGGAATTCTCCAGGCAAGAATACTGGAGAGGGTTGCCATGCCCTTCTATAGGATATCTTGCGGACTCAGGAATCGAAACCAGGTCTCCTGCATTATAGGCAGATTCTTTACCAACTGAGCTACCAGTGAAGCTCTTCCTGAGCTATGGTTTGAAGGAAAAAAAGGGGATCAATAAGAGCAGGGCACACTGCACTGTCCAGAGGCTCAGCCAATAAAACATTTGACTCTTCCCTACTGCTGGCCTCCCAGGTGGCGCTAGTGGTAAAGAACCTGCCTGCCCATGCAGGAGACATAAAAGACACGGGTTCAATCCCTGGGTCAAGAAGATCCCCTGGAAGGGGAAATGGCTGCCGACTCCAGTATTCTTGCCTGGAGAATCCCATGGATTGAGGAGCCTTGAAGGATACAGTCCCTAGACTTACAGAGTCAGAAAACTGAAGCAAAGCAAGCAAGCAACAAGCTAAGCTGTAAGTAAGGCCCCTCATGGGGTTTTCCACCCTGGGTCTTGAAAAAAAATCTTCTTTTTGTTTGCTTGCTTGTTTATATTTGCGTTTCTTTATCAGAGGGACTTTAAGATTGTACGTCTAGGATTGCCAGTGGAAGTGATCTTTGTTTCTTGGAGCAAGATATTAGTGTGAGATCAGAAAGGAGTAAGTTCTAATTGGAGAAAGAAGAGGAGAGAAGGAACTAGAATGGCACTGGAGTCTTGATTCCAGTCCCTGAGGCCCTATCAGTTCCTGCAACTTCTCCTGTGGAAGGACTCTGCTACCTCCCCTATCGCTCCACACAATTTTAACTGCCAACACTGAGGTTGCTGCCGGCTTCTCACTTTTCCTCTTTTTCTTAGGTAGTTCTCATCCAGAAAAGAAAAATTTGAGGTGAATATGGACTTATCCATTTCTAACCATCTAAGCACCCATTGCAGACTGACAGAGATTCAGGAACACACGTATATCTGAAAACGCTTTGGAAAGCCATCCTTGCAATGATGTTCTTTCCCTTCCCTGAAGTTCCCTTAACATTTTTAAAGGGCGTAACTCCAACACTTTTGCAGGGTAGGAAGGTAACACTAAACATGTGTGCTGTAAACATTTCAACTTAAACATGTAATGTAAAGTGTAGATAGTTAAAAAACACACTCCACTCCCATAGTCTCATTTTTTAAATGAGAGTTCGATATGTTTTGCTTGCATATTTACACTGACAATTTGGGCGTATTGGTTGTAAGGAAAAACACTGTGCGGCAGCTCCAACTCCCAAGTGCCTGGTGCCAGGTGCCACTGCCCTTTTTTCTCACCTTCCTCCATCCTCATGGGATGGATGAGGTCACTTCCTCCACGAGGTGAGGGCCAGACACCACGTGTGACACTGTGGTGAGTTTCAGGTGGCCGGTCAATTCCTATAGAGCAGAAGCTTCTGCAACTGCAACAGTAGCTGGGTACCCGTTCACAGGTCAGGTAAGAAGACAAGGAGAAACCTGTCTAAATAGATTTAGGTCACTGTTTACTTCTGGCCCAGCAGGTAGCATAAATTTCGTGATCGGGTTGTTTTCCCTGGCCCTCTAAGTCTCACAGGGATGATGGGGAGCAGCCAGGTTGACACTGTATATCCTCAGGATCTGCATCACAGCTAAGGAACGCTGAGCTTAGGGACACTCTGATCTTACAAGGAGACTGCTGGCACATCTGACCAATCTGTGCCCAGGAGAGAGGCATTATCTTTACTATCCTGTCCAGGAGTCAAGTCTGTTCTCTGACCTGGAGGCAGATGCTATCGCATCTTTCAAGGCTGACTGCTTTGAAAACGTATTTCTAGACAAAAGTTGTCATAAGACATGTAGAAATGCCATGAATTGCCTCCCCACGGTGAATTCTGGGAGCCTAGATCACCAGCCTCTTCATGGAACCAATTGCCTACTTCTAAATTTCCGTAAGACTACTAGCTTGTGCAGTTACATCACTGTCCATTTGCTCTTTCTACCACAAATATCTGAATCTACCCTGAGACTAAGCACAGACTTCGTTTTAATTCAAATCATAGGTATATATGTATTCTATATGAGCACAATAAAATATTCCAAGCTCGCCTTGTGGCTTCCCTGCTGTCTCTGCAACTTCTTTGAAGCTAAGCAATTTGGACAATGATGATGGCAAACGTAGGTAATATAGTAATCCTTCAGCTATGGATTGAATGCCTGTGTTCCCCTCAAAATTCATATGTTGAAATCCTAACCCCGAATGTGATAGTATTAAGAAGCAGGGTCCTTTGGGAAGTGATTAAAAGGTATCACCCTCCTGAGTGGGATTAGTGGACTTACAAAAGGGACCCTAGAGAGCTCGCTTACCCCTTCTACCCTGTGAAGACATAGTGAGGAGACATGTACCTTTGTATCAGAAAAATGAGATAAATTTTCATCACTATGGTACCAGTGGAAAAACTGGGGTATCCATAATGATGAACCACTATAGTGATGTTAAAAACCCTGAAATTTTATCGTCAATTTAAAATGCCACTGTAGAAATTTATTTTTAAATGTATTTAGAGGGAAAGATGGTGATAATAAATGCAAGCGAAGTGCAGTGTAAGATCCTAAGTGGTGAAGATTCGATTTTTGCTCATATAGGTCTCGACCATAAGTCTCAAAAGAAAAATCTTTTTGTTCTTCCTACATAAAACTTCCTCTTCAGCGTAAGACGTTGCACTTTTTGTCTGGAGGCAGTCAGTGGCCCAGCTTACGCGTAACGTGCCCTGCCTTTCCACTCAAAATTCCAGAAAGCTCTAACTGGCCGGTTTCGGCTACAGCCCCTCCCTCCCAGGTGGTGCTACTGGTAAAGAACCGGCCTGCCGATGCAGGAGACGTGAGAGACACGGGATTGATCCCTGGGTCGGGAAGATCCCCTGGAGAAGGAAATGGCTACCCACTCCAGTGTTCTTTCCTGGAGAATCCCAAGGACAGAGGAGCCTGGTGGGCTCCAGTCCAGAAGGTCGCACAGAGTCACCGCATGGACAAGACAGAAGCGACTTGGCACGCCTCCCTCGCGCAGTCCATTCAAGCTGCAGTTTAGGGTTCTCTCACTAGGTGGCGCCAACACACATGCATTTTAAAATTTCTCTGCAAAGACGTTTATTCAAGGAGCAGAAATATACAATACCCTCCCCTAAAACCCAGCCTTTGAGCCAATGTACAGAGCGATTCTAATTTTGTCTGGAAAAAAAAAACAATGGCCGATGGGTGTAAAAAAAAACACTGTAAAAACATATACTCTGGGGCCTGCATACAAGGAAACATCAGGTAAAGGCAGCACCTGGGCAGTCTGCAGCAGAGGAGAGAAGCGCAGCGCAGAGTGGGCGGACTGCGATTGGGCGCCAGAGCGGGTCTGGACAGGTGTGTCCTGTACTCTCACCAGGGGTTGCCAGAGGGGATGGGGAGCAGAGAAGTGAGGGTTAAGGTCCTGCTCTCTGAGACGGACCTCCCTAAGAGATACCTCAACGAACGCCAAGTAGACTTGGGGTCCACAGAACTTGTAACTGCTTTCATATACGTATGGATTTTCTAAACAAATTGATATTACAATAAACAAACCATCCTAAGAAATGGTGCTCGTGCTTAGTTGGTTTGGACTCTTTGCGACCCACACACTGTAGCCCACCAGGCTCCTCTGTCCATGGGATTCTCCAGGCAAGAATACGGGAGTGGCTTGCCATATCCATCTCCAGGGGATCTTCCTGACCCAGGGACTGAACCCAGGTCTCCTACATTGCAGGTGGATTCTTTACCATCTGAGAGACAAGGGAAGCCCGAGACATGGGTTGTGCTGTGCTTAGTCGCTTGGTTGTACTGGACTCTTTATGACCCCGTGGACTGTAGCCCACCAGGCTGCTCTGTCTGAGAGGATTCTCCAGGCAAGAATACTGGAGGGGGTTGCCATGCCCTCCTCCAGCAGATCTTCCCAACCCAGGGATCAAACCTGGGTCTCCTGCATTGCAGGTGGGTTCTGTACCATCTGAGCCACCAGGAAAGCCCAAGAATACGGGAGTGGGTAGCCTATCCCTTCTCAAGGGGATCTTCCTGACCCAGGAATCGAACCGAGGTCTCCTCTGTTGAAGGCCTATTCTTACCAGCTGAGCTCCCTTCAGTTTAGTTCAGTCACTCAGTCATGTCCGACTCTTTGCGACCCCATGGACTGCAGCACACCAGGCCTCCCTGTCAA
>ML663585.1:0-65469 GCA_007570785.1 Antilocapra americana
TGGAACAGAGGTGCAGCGGGGCGAGGGAGGGGTGCCCTCTCCAACCCCTGGAAATGTGATGCATGAATCCTGCCCCACAAGGTGTGTCTTCAGAGAGCCCACAGCCAGCGAGCCTTGCAGACCCTGCGCGTCATTGGGAGAGGGCAAGAGGCTGTCCAGGGGGTGTCCAGGGGGTTGTTCTCAGACTGTTTCAGATGGACCATCTCCTTTCTGTACCTGCAGCACGCCATGGTGGGGAGGTCAGGAGGGCCTCAGCCAGGCCCACTGCCCAGCCTGGGGGGCACTGTGCCAGCCTTGAACTTGGCCTGCCCCCAGGAGAGGGGCAGAGCTCCCTCCGCAGGCGCCTGAGGAAGCCGGCTCATGGCTGACCTCCCGTTAGGAGATGTGTGTCAGATGGGAATCGCTCTGCGACACTGACCCCTCCCCACTTCCCACAGGAGAGGAAAGGGCACTGGGTTCCTGGGTCACCCACAGCCTCCTGGCTTCTCTGGACCTCAGAAGATAAGTGTCTTTCCCGCAAGAAATAAAAGGGGTGATCCAGAGGGGGAGGGGAAGAAGGCAGGCTCAGACTGGGAGGCAGAGTGGCCTGGGGAGGGGGTGCAGCAAGCACCCCGGGGGCCTGAGGGCCTGGCCCTCCCGCCGCGTCTCTGGTCTTGGTCTTACTGCTCACCGAGGGCAGGCCTCCCCATCTCCAGGACCACCGGAGCCCTTGACAGGGCCTTTGAACACCCTTCTCAGCTGTGGGCCCCCACCTGGCGGGTGGAGGGAGGCCGGGTAGTTAAGCCAGGCCCCTGGCCCTCAGCTGGGAGATGAGATGGAGGAGAGCATCGGCAGAGGGTCCTGGGCAGGGCTTCCTCCTAGGTGGACAGGTGACTTCAAACACGGACAGGCCAGGACAGCCTGCGCCCTGGGAGGGCAGGGTACCGCGTGGACCAGAGCCCAGGAACAGTGAGTCCCTGGCATGCCCAGGGATCGGGGAGCAGGGAGTGGGGCCAGAGCGGGTGTCTGCATCACCCTTCCCGCCCAAGCAAGGACAGGGCTGAGCAATCCTTTCCAGACAATGGGTGTGTGCAAAGCTGGTCTTAATTTCCATGGGCTCGGTTTGGGCTCAGTGCCTTCTGGGGAGACTGAAAGCAAAGCTCCAGCATGCCTTTAACTGTCCCCTGCCCCAGCGTCCCCCTCGTGGCCTCATCACTGTCATCACCCCCAACTCCTTCGCTAGGAGCCCGAGGGGTCTCAGGACAGTGGCTGGCTCCGGGCACAGCTCTTGCCCTCCAGGGTGCCCAGAGCCACATGGCCTCAGGGCAGGGGAGGTGGACCTGAGACATAAGACCAGGCAGAGCAAAAACCTGCTCCAGCCACGGCATTCCAGGGTTGGTTCTGGGACCTGGGAACCCCAGAAGGTCCAGGGGACCCAAGGCTGCTGGGGATGGCCTGGGGGAGATACAAGGCAGCGCTGGGTGACCTGACCCTGGCCTGGCACTGTTCCTGCAAGAAGCCTCTGGACTTAGCGGGGCACCTGGACTGAGGTCCCGCAGGGGATCTGGGCACCCGGACCCTGACCTTGAATCTGAGCGGGGCTGTGTGGTTCCTGGTAACCATCCCCTAAGGGCCCGTGTGAGGGGACATCAGAGGGCAGCAGAGGGTCAAGGTTCTCAGCGGCCACTTTCCACACTGAGAGGGATTTTAGCTTCTGCAGGTGGTATGGCTGAATTGTGTTCCCCTCACCCCAGATTCATACTCTAAAGTCCTAAGCCCCATCACCTCATAATATGGACTTATTTAGAAACTGGCTCATTACAGACGTTATTAGTTAAGGTCCAATGGGGGTAGGGTGGCCCCCAGTCCACCATGACTGGCACCCTGATAACGGACGGAAGTGGAGACAAACACACACGCAGGGAGAGCCCGTGTGACCACTGGCTTGACGCAGCCCCAAGCCACACACCCTCCAGGAGGCAGGACGGTGGCCTGGCCAGGCCACCCCCGTGTTTCAGGGAAAGCCCCAGCACTGCCCACACCTCGACCTCGGCCTTCCAGCCCCCAGGACCATGGGAGAAGACGTTTCTGTGGGTTAAGCCCCTCCATCTGTCGCCCTTTGTTCCAAGAGTCCCAGGGCACTAATTCATCAAGGATGGGGATTCTGCCTTTAACTCTAGTCATCCCAGACCTGTGAGACAGCAGACCGTGGGTGGGGGCAGAAAGGGGATTCATTCTTTGAACACTGCCCTCGTCTAAGAACTACAGCAGAAGGGACTTCTCTTTCCTTCTAGAGCCTACCCCCAACTACCCCAGACGCCCAATAACCCCCAAAACAAAGTCCCCTCCTCCCACAGCCAAGGGGTTCCCTGGGGCATTGTCTTCTTGAGGTTGCATGGTGTCCAGCCCATAGGGACTTACGAGATGACAGTGGATGATGGAGGGATATTTGGTGAATGGATGGATGGATGTTTGACGGATGGATGGATGCTTGGTAGTAGGATAGATCAAGGTTTGGTAGATGAACGGATGGATGAATGTTTGGTAGATGGATGCACATTTGGTGGATGGATGGATGTTTGGATGGGAGGCCTTACAGCCTCACTCCTGCATCACTTCTCCTGGGATGCAAACACCATGGGAGGCCCTCTTAGCCCAACAATTCTGCTGGCCATGAGTATGCAGACTGGCACAGCCTGCCCTCCAGCAATTTCCATGCCAGTTGCCAGGTGAGATTTTTCACTACTTATTCCCTGGCTTGGAAACGCGGAGGAACAAACCGCAGCTTCCCCGAGGCTGCAAGCCTCTCCTTGCACAGCAGGCACCCCGGCCGGCACCCCCCACTCCGCCAGGTGTCCCGGGCCGGACGCTCTGGAAGGCGGCCCAAGGATAGAACCCCGCCATGCCGGCTCATGCTGCTGGGCCAGATCTCAAAATGCGGCTCTGACAAGCACTGAATTTATGACCGAGTTTATTTAAAGGAGGAAGCGACAGTCAAGTATGACACCCAGGAAGTGATGAGCTGAGAGCTCTGCGGCAGACGCAAAGCAGGTACCGGCCAATGCAGGACGTGTTATTTACAAACCCCCCGGCTGACGGATCAGAGGGCCAGCAGTCCAGACGCCGTTCAGGAGGGATGAAAAGAGCTTATTTCCTTCCTCCCGATAAACACACCGGCAGCCAGATCCTTCCGGGATGATAAAGGGTTTCTTCCCGCCATCAGTGCTGGGGTCACGGCTCTCAACTGGCCAGATCCTGTGGTCCAGCAGAAGCCCCGGAAAGGGCAGTGGCAGGAAGATGCTCCTGCATCAGAATTCCCAGAAGCCCGGCCTGTCTCCAGGCACCCGGATGCTGCCACACTCTGTCCAGAGCCCCCACACTTCTCAAAACACCGGAAGATGCAGGGGGACGGCGTGGGTAGGGGTGGGGGTGAGGTTGCAGCTCTGACATCCTGCCCAGGGCCAGGACTATGGGATCGAAGGGCCCCCCAGCACAAGATTCTAGAAGGAAGGGCACTGGGGGCAGGGAGGCCACCTCCCTCGCTCCATGGATGGGGGGTGGGTGCTCTGGGCCGTCCTTTGGGAAACGAGAAGCCAGCTGTGACTCCCCAGGTCCAGGGACCTGCTCTGTCTGGAGTCTGAGTGCCCTGTCTGAGGGGTCGGGAAGCAGACGAGTCATCGCAGTCCCCGCCGGGGCTGTTTCAGGAGAAAACTGGCTCAAAGGCTAAGCAGAGCCTGGAGGAACCCGGTCCCCCCTACACACACACACAGCCTCCCCACCCCACATGGTGCTTTCAAACAAAAATCCAACAAGGTTATTTATAAAAGGCCAAATTGCTGGCAGATGGACCACCTCCTGGGGCTGGAGAAGAGGAAAGAGGCAGAGGCTGGCTCGCGGCGGCGTCCTCCTGGACATCAGAGAAGCGTCTCTGCTTTCCGGTTCTCTGGGCTCACCTGGGGGTGGGCAGGAGGCACCCCTGGGTCTTAAGAACATTCCCTTCCCCTGGGGACGATGTCCTGCCTGCTGAGCCCTGTTTCCCAGGACAGCTTCTTGCTCTGCAGTGCGAGGAAGCAGGAGCGTGTATGGGAAGGGGTGAAGCACTGACCCCACGATGGCACGGGTGACCCTGGACACAATTCCACTCAGTGAAAGCTGGCCGTCAAGGCCTCACCCTGCACGATGCCATTTACGTGGAATTTCCAGAGTCCGCAGATCCGTAAAGCTGAATGCCGACTGATGGTTGTCCCCAGAGTTTGGGGTTAGAGAAAGTAGGGAGGGATCACTTCATGGTTGCAGGGTTTCCTTTTGGGATGATGAAAATATTTTGAACTTGATAGAGGTGGCAGTCATACCATGCTGGGAACAGATGAAATGCCACCGAATTGTTCACCTGAAAATTATTACTCTCATGTTATGTGAATTTGACCTCCGCTTTGTCTTTGTTTTTAATGCAGGCGTGAGTCAGTGTGGCCTCTGGAGGGACCTGCATGGGCACACCTAGCTACTTGGCTTGGACAGGGAGCCTCGGGAGCAGCCCCTGGAGCAGAGGACACACAGAGGACCACCTTTCCTGGCAGCCCCTCACACTCGGACGGTCCGAGTTCTAGGCCCAAGAGACGGTGGTGCTTCTGTACTCAAGGCCAGCTCCGCTGCTGCTGGGAAACTGGGCCAGACGACCCGACTTCCGGAATTCTGTCTTCACGTCTATAAAACGGAATCTGCATAGATGCGACGCCAGGCCCTGGATCCGGTGTGAAGCTGGCCTCTGCTCATAGCTGTTAGTTAGGCCCTTGCCCTTAGTTAGCATCTCCCTAGGGTGCTTCTGACTGGGGTGTAGACAAGTGTCACCTGTCATATCCGTAAACAAAGGATGCTGCAGCCAGCAAGCCGCAGCCACTGTGGTCACCCCCGTCCCCCACACACTCTGTGCACCCCGAGGGGGACTCAGCATGGAGAAAAGCAGGCTGCTGGCCCCAGACAGCAAGGTGCACGTCAGAGGAGTGACTTCAGTGAGCCCAGACTCTTGCCTCTTCCCGTACATAGACAAGCGCTAATTCGTTAACTTGAGATGTCTGGGCTCCCTTTAATTTACCGTAATCTTTTGAGGTACCGACTACCTGGGTTTTGTTGCAAAACCCCCTATATATCCCAGCTCCTCCCTTGTCTCTTTGGAGCAGTCCCTCTGAGCTGAGAGGCTGCCTTGAGTTCCATCTGAATAAAACATAAACGACTTTTAGGTTGTAGCTCTTTTTTTTTTTTTTTTAGTCGGCAAGGGTCCTGTCTTACCTTCTTTGCCAGACAGCCACAGTCCCAGGGACGGGGCGGTGTCTGGTTCATCTCACTGTCCCCCGCAGCCTGGCTTCCCAGATTCCAGGCCACGGACAGACAGAGCTGTCAGCAGTTACTGGACTCCTGCTGAGAGTTCAGATTCCTCTCCTGCCCGACAGGCAGCATCAGAGCCGCTGGGGCAGGCCTGCGATCTATAGGCGAGCAAGTGTCTGCACAACCAGCTTCAGGAACCTTCTGTAATCGGGTGGGAAGGGGGACTGGAGGGTGCGAGGCATCCCCTAGGACTTCAGCTGTGCGGACAGCTCTGTCCCCTGGGCCAGAAGAGACCTCCAGGAACCCAGTCTGAGAAATGTTGTCACTCACTTGACCCTCAGCAGGACCCCATCCTTGGCCCCAACAGGAAACCATCCTCCCAGAGATTGAGAGTTAAAAAAAAAAAGGAAGAATTCTGTTTAAGAAACTTGTCAGGCAATTTTTAAAAAAAATACAAAAGGAATGTTCAGAGCCTTCCCACCAAGGAATAATAAGATTAAGGGATTTAAGAGGTGGCTGGTGACACACACTCCTCATGGGAGGAGCTGCCCGGGGCCCCTGGGAGGGCCCAGCGCCCCCTTGTAGCCTCACTCGGGAGGTGGCAAAGCCGGCTGGGATGTAACCAGAAGGACAATTAGGGTGGTCGTCTGCCAGGCCCTTGCAGGCCCTTCCTACCCCTCACCTTCCCTGGCGCTCCAGCTGTTGCAGGAGGAGGTAAAAGCAATAACAGCTAAGACAGGCTGAGCCCCTTCCTCCTGGACACAGAGCCAGTCCCCGTGTCCCGGCCTCCCTGCGGTTAGCATGGCCTCCGCCTGTGCGTGAAGACGGCCCAGGCCCGGCCCAGAGAGACCCCCAGGGGTCCCCCATCCGCAGACAATCCTAGAGGAAGACTCTGAAGCCCCAAGAGGACCACAGGCTGGAAGGAGCCTGGATCCCTGAATGACTTCATGGAACAGCCCCCCACCCCGGTTCCTGTACTGGATCGTGACTTGAGAGGGAGAAGCCGTCGTTGGGTTAAGCCCTCCACGTCTGGGCTTGGAGTGCCAGAGGCAGTGGCTCCCTCGCCCTGTGAACTGGTGCTCAAGCTCTCACCACCGAGCGCAGTTCCAAGCACTTTTGGTGTGTATTCATACAAACTTGAAAAGATTCTTTTCCACTGTGGTTTTGCACAGGATGTTGAAGACAGTTCCCTGTGCTGCACAGTACGACCCTGTCTATCCGTTCTGCATATAATGGTTTATATCTCCCATTCCAAACTCCCACTCCGCCCTTCCCCCAGCCCACCCCAACCCCCTCACCCCCTACCCCCTGCAACCACAAGTCTGTTTCTATCTGTCTGTGGGTCTGCTTCACGAGTAAGTTCATTTGCGCCATATTTTAGATTCCACACACAAGGTGGTATCGTATGGTATTTTGTCTTTCTCTTTCTGATTTACTTTGCTTAGTGTGATAATCTCTAGGTTCATCTCTGCTGACGCAAATGACATTACTTCATTCTTTTTTATGGCTGAGTAATATTTCACTGCATGTACGTGTGTGTGTGTGTGTGTGTATCTCACATCTTTTTTATCCATTCACCTACTGATGGATATTGAGGTTGCTTCCATGTCTTGGCTATTGTTACTAGTGCTGCTGTGAACAAGGGGCTCAGTGCTTTTGGTATATTGATGCATTCAATACCCGCCCAAGAAAACAAAGCCCTGGAAGTTGGGAAGAGATGGGAGGTTTTGTAAATGGCCCAAAGTCACAAAGCTGGGGGCCGGGGAGGCTAGCCTGTGAGCTTCACCTTTGACCCCCTCAGCATCCCCAGTAGAGGAGAAAAGCAAGATTCAGCAGGATTGAAGGCTTGCCCCAGGTTGCAGCTGGTCATTCTTGGGGAGCAGGGAGCAGAGCCCATGGCCCTGACCACTTGCTGCCCTGCTGAGGGAGATGGGAGCTGTGGCCTGAGCCCCCCACTGCTGTGCAACCTGGGGGGAGGGGTCTCAGAGGCACCAGCCCCTACCTTGCCATGGCCAGCTAAGGATTCTTTGGGGCTGATCTCACCCCCAGTGGGGACGGGGTCCCAGAGAGCCAGGCCCCTGCCCATAGCAGCTTTGGCTCCACGGGTGCTCCCCCCGCCCCGTGCCCACAGAGCCACATGCTGAGAGTGCAGCCAGCTTCTTCCTGAGTCCACAGCCTGGCCAGGGGAAGGGACTCGCTGATGGCCCATCTGGGCTGCCAACTCTCAGGGAGCGCCGCCCCTTCCCTCCCCTCCCCCTGCCCCAGTCCGGCTCAGCTCATCTCAGACAGCATCTGGGTCCACCTTAAGGAAAAGGACTTTTGCTGGGTGGAAGCTCAGCCTCCTCTGGGCCCCCTCTCAGAGGCTGCTCTCTCTGCTTCCCCTGATGTCGCCCACCTCGCCTCCCTCCACGTGGTGGCCACTCGTACCCCACCCCAACCTCATAGCATCCCTACCTGGAATGCTCTGCCCGGTCCCCCCAGATGCCACAGATCCCCCGCTCTGTTACCTGCGAGAGGCCTCCCGACCCCCTGCCCAGTGATACCATCAGCTCTCTCGGCCCCAGGCCCACTCTCTCCCAGCGGGTTCTCTAGTCATTTGTCTGCTGTCCCCCTTATGTGAGCCCCTCAACACCAGGAAGTTCGTGTGTCTCTCGCTGTGATGTGGCCACAGGACCCAGTCCCTGGAGCAAAGGAGCATGCGGCAAGCATCCCCCATCTAAGAAACTGTTAAAATCGCCATGATTTCCGTTCCCCTGTTAATGTCACCCTCTGCGGCGCCAGGACCCAAGACCAGGGCTCTGGACATGCCTCGTACTCGGAGGGCTCCAGCTGTGCCTGGCAGGATTGCCCAGTGGTTAGGGGTCAGAGGAAGAGGGAGCCTCCTGGCCAGGCTCCAGGCACCCCCAGGTGTGGCCTGCGATCCAGCAGAGGCCCCCACGAGACTGCGTCTTGAGCCACATGGAGCCGGCGGCCATGCCTCTGATGATGGTTTCTGATGCCTTAAAAGCTTCATCAGACACCCCATAAGGCTGCCTGGCTTCATGCATTGTTTTAGGCAACCCTCATCAGAGTTCCAGGCAGCTGGAGGAGGGGGCCCTGCCTGACCCTCCCAGGACACCTGACCCCTCTAGTCCCCGTATCTAGCAAGGACAAGACCCCGTGATCAGACCTAGGCGGGGGCGTATCCGGGGTCACAAGGCAGCAGGCCGGCCACCCTAGCACAGGATTTCATCCCCGGAAACGCCCCTCCTGGCCTCCCAGGGCCTGGTGACCTGCTGCTTCCTCTGCAGGATGGTCTGAACTGGCCAGGCCACAACCTTCCCCGCTGTCAACGCCCTGCCCGCTTCCTCTCCACCCACCACCACCCTCCAGCTCACCGGTCCCTCAGCTCTCACACGCCAGGGGCCCCTCTGCGTCCCTGTCTCATCTCACGGGGTGGGCCCTTCTCAGCCGTCTAGTCTGGGCTTAAATGTCACCCTCGCGGGTGTCTCCCCAACATCCTCTCCCTCTGGCGCCCCCTCGTCCGCCTCCGTCCCTGCCTCTCACATCTCATCTCACCCTTGGCTACCTGTTCACTTGCAGAAAGGAATTGAAGATGACTGTAGGGGGCTGAAAACAGCGGCCCTGCAAGATCTGTCCACAGCCTCGTCCCCAAAACCTGTGGAGGTGACCTCACTGGTAAAAGGATCGATCTTTGCGGGCATAATTAAGCTAGGGATCTTGAGATCATGATGGATTTAAGGTGAGCCCCAAATCCGAGGACTGGGGTCCTTATAAGAGAAGGAGCAGGGAGGTTTGAGACACAGACATCCAGGAGAGAAGGCTGGGTGTTGATAAGGCAGAGACTGAAGGGATCTGGGCAAAAGCCAGGGAGCGCCTGGAGTCCGCAGAAGCTGGAAGAAGCAGGAAGGACCTTTCCCTGCAGCCTCCCGTGGGAAGGCAGCCCCGCCAATGCCTTGCTCACGGATTTCTGGCTCCAGAACAGGGAGAGATCCATTTCTGCTGTATCCTGGCCCAGACTAGCTGTTTGCTGCAGCAGCTCCAGGTCGCTCTGGTTAGAGCTTTGCCTGCTATTTCAACATTTCGGCTGCAGCCCTTCCCCACCTGCTGGGGCCTGGGCCTGAGTCTGGGGAAAGACTTGACGTGCTTGTGAGTCTGGACTCTTTCTGTGGCTCAGACTGGAGGCTTCCGTCTCTGAAGGCAGTCATCGTGGGTGAAGAAAGACCGTTCCTGTGACCGAAAGGCACCAGAAAGCTGCAGCCTCAAGGATTTTGTGGAGATGAAGCTTGCGCTGTTGGCAGAGGAGAACTCTAGAAGGAAGGGAACACGTGAGGAGTGTGCTGTCTATTGCTACCAAACATGCTGCATGGAGAGCAGCGCAGAACACAACCCACAGGGCATCTCACAGTTTCCCTGGGTCAGGAATCCAGGCCCAGCTTAGCCGGGTCCCCGGCCTGGGTCTGAGCCTGGAATTGAGGTGGTGGCTGGGCTGGGTTCTGATCCAAAGGCTGGCTTGGGGAGGGCAGCTCTCACACCAACCTGGGTTGTTGTCAGAGTTCATTTCCTTGCTGCTCTAGGATTCAGGCAGCTGGTTTCATCAAAGCCAGAGACAGACAGTCTCCAACTGCAGCAGAGACTGGGGCCCTCTCAGAGGCTTGCCTGCCCGAGCCCGTCTTTTGAAGAACTTGAAGTCAATTGGTTGGAACTTTAAATACTTCTGCAAAATCTCTTCACCTGGGCCCTGTCAACTGCCATGCTCGCGGACACGCTAGCCTATCACCTTTGCCATCATCTACCACTCAGAAGTAGGTTGCAGGGGACTTCCCTGGTGGTCCAGTGGTGAAGACTCCACCATCCAATCCTGGGAGATGTGATTTGACCCCTGGTTGGGGAGCTAGGATCCCACAGGCCTCATGGCCAAAAAATCAAAACATAAAACAGAAGCAATATAATCACAAATTCATTAAAGACTTTAAAGTGTCCACATAAAAAACAAACTCTTAAAAAAAAAGAAAGAAATAGGTCGCAGGATCTGCCCATGTTTGAAGGAAGGGGATTGTGCAAAGGTGTGACTCATTGGGACCCCCTCAGCCACCCGTGGGCACCTTACAGTGAGTCCACCACATAAAAATTGCTTATTTTTGCAAACTTTACAAAAACACATGACCTTGTAAACACAACTCCCAAGTCTCTCCTGGGCCCTCAGAAGCTCCCAGCAAGGAAGATGACCTGAAATTGAAGTTGCATTAGCTTCACAAAAAGTCCACACCTGATGGTGGGTCAGAGAGGGGACATCTGACCAGGCTGTGTGAGGCCAAGAGTTGGGGAGAATTAAGCCCTTTCCTGGAGCCCTAAACCAGAGGCCACTGTTCACCAAGCTGGTTTCTGTGGCTGTCTGCTTGCTGGTCCCCAGGACCCAATATGTGGAAAGAGCGCAGGAGATGCCTACTGTGTGTGAGCACACCCCTAGGGCACCCCAGCGCTTGGGGGCACTCACTGCTATGGTATGTACTCGGTTTTCAGCTCTGGCTGGCCCTGTATTGTGGGCACGTTCACCCAGAAACCCAGCAGGCAGCCCAGGCCACCTGCAGAGTGAATGCAGGACAACGGAAAAAGGAAGATGAGGGCCTGGCCAGAAACCAGGGGTAGGATGGGCCCTCAGGGGAGGCGTGTCTCCCCAGGAGGAGTCCTGTGGGGCCTCTGGTCACCTGGATTAGGGCCACCTACCTGAACTGCTCCCCAAGTCCTGGAAGGGGCCCAGAGGTACGCACATGGCACTTGCCTGCAACGAGCTCAACCTCTCTGGCTTAACTTCAGCTGGGGGTAGGGCACGCCCGGCGAACCTTGACACCTTGGATGGGCACACACCTGCTTGACGTGCTGAGTCTGCTTTCAGCGCAGGAGCCACGCCTGAGCCTGCAAACCTGAGCTGGTACACCTTGGCTGGGGGAAGGTGAGGTGGTGAGGCGGGACACGGAGTTGCCCAGCTCAGCCCTGCACTTGCTTCCAGATCTCAGAAAGCCCTCAGTTTTCTTATCTGCACAATGCAGACTATGAAAACTGTGTAGACCCGGAACTCTTGGTTTCAAGCATGATTTGGGAACGGGGTCTAAGGCAGAAGGTAGATGAACTTGGAGCTGCCAGGTGAACGGTCCTGAGCAGCCGGAAGATGCTCCACCTGGCCTCCTCCTTTCCCTTTTCTGCTAAAATAATCTCTGAAGCCTCCTCTCACCAGAATATTCTATTTCCTAAAAGAGAAAATGTATACTATGCTCCCCACGTGAGAGATCGACAGCACAAAACCCACCTGAAAAGTGTCCGGGTTTGCTTGATTTTTCCTTCTTTCAGCATTTGGGGGGAAGATGGGCTGCTGACCACCAGCCCTCCGTGGTCACCTCCCGGGTGGGGCCAGACCTTATCAGAGCTGGCCAGACCTCATGCAGTGTCCACAGCCGAGGATGGTTGCCGCCACCCCCAGCCTCTGTGTACAGGGCCAGGAGCAGGGCCAGCTGGGGGCCTGCCCCCCCAGGCTGTTTAGTAACCTTTGCTCGTCCCCTTTAGAGCCAAGTCTCTTTCTTTCTCACGCAAGATCTTGAGATCCAGTGAAGGGTGGGGGTCAAGGTCAAGTTGAGACATTGTGAATAAACATTTCAACTCTGCCTTCAGATTTGTAGCTTCATCTGATTCTTATGGTCCTGGGAAGGAATGCTGAAAGCAATAAATGATGAAACGTTAGCTATGCAGTTATATGCCCAAGTCCCATTGATCCCAAACAGCTCAGAGACTCAATCCTTACTGTGCACCCCCTCCCGCTCCCCACTTTCGGGGATGAGACCAGGGTCCCCTCTGCTCCCAGACCACTGCAGAAGGCAGGCAGGCAGGCTTTACCTCCCTTCCCACCCTTTCTAGGGCATTCTCCACAGTGCAGCCAGGGAATGCCTGGCTTGTTTGGGTCTGCTGACAACCAGATGCAAAGATGTGGTTTGACACTCAAGAGGTTTATTGATGGAACCAGCAGGAGACAGAGCAGAGAACCTTCAGAACACAAGGCAGGACTGCCACCTCTGGAAGGAGAGGAGAGAGGAGGACCAGCGGACCACACAGGGTGGGTCTCCACCTGCAGCATCATTCCAAGAAAGGTTCAACCAAGCTGACTTTTTGGAGGGAAAAAGGCAATTAAAACCAGCAAAATTAAGAAATAGAGAGAATATATACACACATACACAGAATGCATGCATGCTGAGCTGCTTTAGTCATGTCCGATTCTTTGCAACCCCATGGACTGTAGCCCGCCAGGCTCCTCTGTCCATGGGATTCCCCAGGCAAGAATACTGGAGCGGATTGCCATGACCCCTCCAGGGGAGCTTCCTGACCCAGGGATCGAACCCACGTCTCTCACGTCTCCTGCATTGGCAGGCGGGTTCTTTACTACTAGCGCCACCTGGGAAGCCCCATACACAGACTAAGACAATACAAATGGAGAATCATGAACAGAGAAAACGGAAAGAACCACAAAAGAATGCTCTGATCAACTTTATGCCGATAAATCTGTAGACGTGAATGAAACAGACTCTTTCTAAGAAACTGTAAATTAGAAGACTTAAGCCCAGAAGAGACAGAAAAGAGAAAATGACCCAACTACCATAAGAAAATGACATCCAAAAAACAACAATACAGTATACTAACGCATATATATGGAATTTAGAAAGACGGTAACGAGAACCCAGCATGCGAGACAGCAAAAGGAACGTAGACGTATAGAACAGACTCGTGGACTCTGTGGATAAGGGCAAGGGTGCGATGATATGGGAGAATGGCATTGAAACATGTTAATTATCATATGTGAAATAAATCGCCAGCCCAGGATTGATGCTCGGGGCTGGTGCACTGAGATTTCCCGGGGGGAGGGAGGAGGGAGGGAGGAGGGAGGGAGGAGGGAGGGGGGTTCTGGAGGGGGAACATATGTACACCCATGGCGATATCATGTCATTGTATGGCAAAACCAATAAAAAATAAATAAATAAAATAAAACGGGATAGAAAAAAAAAAACAAAATAGAAACAGAGTCTCAAAAAAAAAAAAAAAGAAAATGCCTTAAGAGGCAGTTCTAGCTCATGCCGAAAGAGCACCAGGCTGTGAGGTTTCACGTGGGAATTCTAACACAATTTTAGGGAACAGATTATCCCAATACCATTTAAACTGTTCCAGGGCATGGAAAAAGTAGAAAAGTCTCAAAAAACCTTTAGAAAAAGCTAGTGTAACACTGGTACCAAATTCATAAAAGATAAAAGAAATTTTGAAAACCATTGACCATGCAAGAATTTGAAGTAAAATATTACTGAACACTACAAATCCTAATTGAGGGACAAAAACTCTCAGTGAAAGACTCAGTCAAATTGAGAAACATATAAAATGATTATATGGTATGACCACATAGCATTTATCCCAGGAATGCAGGGTTGGTTTGACATATGAAAATCGATCAACATGACCAACGATGTTGTTAGAATAAAAGATAAAACCACAAATTCACCTCGATAGATGTGGGGGAAGCATTTAACAAAACATTTTCATAATGAAAACATTCAGCAAACTAGGAAGGGAATTCCCTCAACATGATAAGAGCTTCGATGAAAAACTCACATCTAACATCAACTTAATCTTGAGATCAGAAAAAAGACAAAAACTCTGACTCAATAGTGTCCTGGAGGTTTTAGCCAGAACAATAAAGGAGGAAAAAAGAAATAAAATGGTTTCAGGTAGAGAAAGGACTCAGTCATAGGTACACGGCATCCACTCTCCCCCAAGCCCCCTCGCACCCACGCTGCCGCATCACACTGAGCTGAGTTCTCTGTGCTGTGCAGTAGGTCCTTGTCGGTTACCCAGTTTAAATATAGCAGTGTGTACGTGTCCCTCCCTAACTCCCTAACTGTCCCCTCCCCCCAGGGGATGGCTCAAATTTTTTTTAAAAAAAGCAGACAATGATATGTACATAGCGGAATATTTTTCAGCCATAAAAACAATGAAATGTTGCCATTTGCAGCCACGTGGATGGACTTGGAGGGCCAAGTGAAGTAAGTCAGGCAGAGAAGGACAAATACTGTAGATGTTGCCTATATGCAGATCTGAAACATACCACAAACCGGTGGACATACAAAAAGGAAACAGACTCAGAGGTACAAAGTAGTGGTTACCGTGGGAAGAGGGAAGTGGACGAGATAGGCGGGAGGATCAATCCACGCTACTGTGTGTGAAGCAAATGAGCTACAGGGACATACTGTATGGCACGGGGAATGTAGCCAATATCTTATGATACATAGAAATGAAACATAACCTTTAAATTGCGAATCAGTACATTGTACACCTGAAACACATATACATCAACTATTCCTCAATTTAAAAAAAGAGACAGTAACAAATTTTTCAGAATCTTTGGCTTCTTTTTCAGACCCACCCCCAGGCATGCCCCACTCCCTGCCACACACACACACAGATTTCCCAGCAATACCCAGCAGCCACCAGGCTGACACCTACAGCTCAGGGAGGTGGAGCTGGTGGCCTCCCCCAGCTGGAGATGAGGCTCCACAGAGAAGATGCAGACTCCCCCAGTCCAGCGGCCTCCAAACTCCCAGGGGTGAGTGGAGAGTTTAGAGTTCACGTTCCTGAAAAGTCAGCCCATGCGTTTTCAGGCCCCGCTGCCCCAGGATCAACTTTTAGAAGCTCTGAACAACCAGCTTCCCAGCTTTGAAATCGCCAAGTTCCCTCAAATGCCATAAAACTCAATGTAAACAGCTCTGCAGCTCTAACCATGAGTGTCCCGGTCACCCCAGAGGTTGCTAGGATATTATCTCGGGCGGGAAGTCTCTCCGCCAAGTTTGAAGACCAACAGCGTGGTTTCACAGCACAGAAAGTGGACGGATCTGCACGGAACAAACATCCTGTCCTCCAGCCAGCCCTCCCGGGGCGTCTGGCCCTTCTGGGTGCCCACAGGATGATGCAGCAGGGCACGGCTTCCCTGAATACCAGGGTGGGCTTGGCTGTGGGTCCCTGGAGAAGGGCCCCCAAGCTGTTCCCTCACACTGCCCCCTCCCAGCCCTCCACCCAAGCAGCGAGCACGGGTCACTCAGTCCTGGGAGAGCCTGCGGGTGGCCATGGTCAGGGCGCTGGGCATACCCCAAGGCTTCTGAGCGCAGCCACCTCACGCTGTTTCTGGCCACAGCGCAAGAATGGGGGTCATCCTCCCCACACTGTGGGGCAGCGATCCCAGGATTTGCCATTTCTCACGTTGAAAGCGCATGTTGATGACCTGACTCCATCAGGGTTCTTCCCCCAGAGACAGAAGAAGAAAAGGGCCAGACGAATGTGTGCTGGGGGAGTAAGGGTGCCCCCAGGGGACTGGGGGTCCAAGAGTGCCTGGCAGGGCTGTCTCAGCCTGCAGGAGGGGGCTTTTCTCCTCTTCCGCCTTCAGCTCAGACACGTGGGCGTTAACCCATCCAACAGTGACTCCCCAGGGCCTTTGCCTGTGCTGTGCCCTCTGCCCTGGTTGTCCTGGCCCACCCCAAAGCCACATCCTGGGGTGATCCAGGTCAGGAGGCCACCCTCTGAGACCCCCAGGGCAACAGGGACCACGTGAGGCTGTCACTGTGCGGTGTTTGGCTCCATCCCCAGCGACAGGGGCCTTTCCTGCCTGGGTTTCGGCTCTTACTCTGCCTTCTTTCTGTGGAGGCAGTCTGAAAGAATTTCCACACAGAGAGCGTTTCAGAAGGGAGTGAGTTTATTAAGAACAAAGAGCAGAGAGAAAGTGGGTACCGTGAGCATAGCAGGCTGACCTCCTGAAAGACCACGGGAAGCTGACCGTTTTCATGCATTAGTAGCCGATTTTCATAGCCTCAAGACAAAGAAAATTCCTGCTGGAAGGGTGGCGGTAGGTGATTGGTTGGGGCACTGTACGGTGTTTACTGGAGTGGGCATCTTTGTTTAATTAGGAGTCAGGAAGCTTGTTAGTGATGATCAGGGGGGCGTTTGGCAACAGCTACAATGGTTCCAAAGGGGCTCAATCAGCTTCGGAGCTGACCTGTGTTCTGTGGCCTTGGCGCAAGGCCTGCGGCCTGGGGAGCAGGACTTCACACCCTCCAAAGCTGGAGCCCAGTGCCCACAGCAAATCTTTATTAAGGACGGGGGAAAAAATCTTTATTAAAGACAGCCAGTGCTTGCAGCCCCAGAGGGACTGGAGTGAGTGCTGGGACCCCGGGGGCCCAGCTCCACAAACTAGTGAGGCTGGGTTGAGCTTTCCTTGGGGGAGGGTCCTCACATCTGGGGCCGGACTGGCCTTCGCTGTGGGCTCTGTCCTGTGTCCTGAAGGAAGGTGAGTGGCACCTGTGGCTTTGCCCCCCTAGACCCCAGGAGCACACCCACTCCCAGTAAAATGTCTCTAGACATCACCAAGTATCCCTGGGGGATAAAATCACCAGGCTCCCCACCCCACCCCCACCCCACTGAGAACCACAGCTCCAAGGTGGCCGACGTGTCCACGCCAGGATGCCCACAGGGAAGAGGAAGTGAGAGAATGAGGGTCCGTCCTGATGTCAAGCTCCCCTGCCCACGCCAGAGTGCCCACTGGTTACGCTGCACTGGCTCAGCAAGGCAGAGTGTGCCCAGAGGCAGGTGGGGCGGGGCCAGGGGTGTGTGCTGGGAGCAAATGTGAACCCACCTGTGACCGTGGACTGCCCTCCGTGGGCCTGTGGAGTGTCAACTCAGACAGGATCATCTGGGAAATAAGAGCGCTTTACTGCACAGAGACTCACAAAAGCCAGCTACAGGAGGACAGGCTCGGGAAACAAAGACCCAGCGGATACCAGGCTCTCTGGCCCACCCAGAGGGCATGCCAGTGGGCATGAGACAGAAGAACAGCGATTTATCCCAGGTCCAAATCCACACAGGCAGAGACCCAGGGAAAACCAGCAAGAGCAAAGGTCAGGGTGATGAAGAGTGGGAAGCCAGCAGCCAGGCCCAGGCAGCCCAGGCTGGAGAGCAGAACTCAGCAGTGACCCGCAATGACCTGGTTTACCTTAGAGAGGACAGCAGCCTCCAGATGCCGCAGCTGCGTCCTTTCCCGCCCTCTGCTTGCACACCGCCCTGTGGAACACCGCCTCTCGTCAGGACAGCTGGACGGCCTCCCTGGCTTCCTACCTGCTCTCTCCACCTTTGCTGGACAACCCCTCAATCTCTGCTCCACCAGAAAAGCAAACCAACCACGCCCTGGGCCGAAGGCCTGGGTGGCTTGTCTCCCCTTCTCCCAGGCAGCCTTCAGATCTCCGCTCGAGTGGACGGTCTCTGGGACGTGTGTTCATTAGGCTCCGTGGCAAGGACCAGTGCCATGTGGCACACCCTCCTGACTCCAGGGGCCTTGTCATCCCCGCAAGTCCCAGACAACGATGCTCACTGGTCTCTGTGCTTTTTCGGATCCACGTCCATCTCCCCTGTCAGACCTGAACCCCCAAGAGGCCAAGGCTGCGATGCTTGGGCACATGTATAGTTCCTAAAGGATGGCTCAGACGGTTAAAAGAAAATCTGCCTGTAATTCAGGAGACCTGAGTTCAATCCCTGGGTCAGGAAGATCCCCTAGAGGAGGGCACAGCACCCCACTCCAGTATTCTTGCCTAGAGAATCCCAAAAGACAGGTGAGCGTAGAAGGCTGTAGTCCACTGGGTGGCAGAGTCAGACACGACTAGGTGACTTTTTCACTGACAGATGAATGAATGAAATCGACACAGAGGAGGGCAGTCTCTCCTCTAGAGGCAGAGAGACAGATTCCAGACTGCGGTGGCTATCGAGGCACTGCCCAGCCTGGCCACTGACCCCCCAGGCAGCTGCTACTCTGGATGGTGAAGCCAGACCTGCCAGTGACACCTGATGACCTCCAAAGGCAGGTCCTGGCAGACAGGGACCAGTGGGCAAGCCAGCAAGATCCAGAGGTGGTGAGGACACACAGGACCCACCCCAGAGAAGGGCAGGCCACTGCTGGCCACCAGGACACCAGGTGAGTCCAGTCACTGCTCAGACCCGGAGGATGTAGGTGAGGCTGGTCTTGCAGGCTGGATGCAGGTCCTTGAAAGGATCCCAAAGAGTAGAACTTTGTGAGCGGAATTCCTAAGGAGAGTGAGGTCCAGAGGAGACTGAGAGGACCACAGACATGGCTGCGGGGAGTGGACAGTCCCACCGGGCAAGGGATGGATGCAGAGGACAGGTTTACTCGGCCCCCACGCCCCTCCCCACTTCCTGGGGACCAGGCTGCAGGGAGGCGGGATCCACATCAGAGCGTCGGCCGTTTCCCACGCTGCCTCCTGCAATGGAGAGACCAGGTTCCCGGGGGAGGCTATTACAGGGACTGACCCAGGCCAGACCCGGAAGCCAGCACTGGGAGTCTCTCCAGGACCAGCCCCGACTAGCAGAAGACTCCCCGTGAAAGGCTCAGGTCGGCCTCTTAGGCCGCCGTGTGCCCCAGCCTGGTGGAGAGGGTGGGGGACCCTGCCCTGGGTGGGCCCACAAGGGTCATGGACCCTGGACAGCCCCTCCTGGTTTCACACCTTTGGCCTTGTCACCAAAAAAACTTGAGACCTTCTTTCCCACCACCCGGACCCTACCGTTTGAAGGTAAATCCCGGCAAGAGGCCTTCTGGATTCTCCAGCATCAGCAAAGGGGTCAGTGACCTCGTGGAAACATGCTGTTCTTCTCGCATGAGCGGGGGCAGATTACAATCCATCTTGATAGAAAGGAATCTAATCTTGCTCTGTTGTGCAAACTCTTGAAGACACTTGGAACGTTTCCACTGCCTGACAAGGAAGCGTTTTCCTGGGAATCGCTGACTCCCTGTTGACACAGTCTCCAGCACCTGGCGAGAAAACATAGTCCCTCTTTTGAATTCGCCTCCGGGGCCTGACGTGGGTGAACTGGGTGGGGCCTGGGGTGGAAAGTGCTGGCATGAGGACCCTAGGTCCCCACGTGGCTGGGCAGGACCCAAGGGGCTCCCAGCCCAGGTGGGAGAAGAAGCTGGAACTCGGGGGAAACTGAGGCAGAGTGGGCCGGCACAGTCTGGAGAGTCGCGGTAAAGGCTGCCCTTCTCCGTGGCTGGGGTGGCCGGAGTCCTGCCTGTGCTAATTCAAGGCAGCACAGGGCATGCCAGCCCCACTGCAGCCAGGGCTGTAGGCCTGGCCTCCCCGGTCAGAGGGGCCTGGAGCTGGCAGAAGACAGAGGCCCCCAGACCAGTGGTCTCCAGCCTTTTTGGTGCCAGGAATGGGTTTCGTGGAAGACAATTTTTCTGTGGACCAGGGGCCGGAGGATGGTTCTGGGATGGTTCAACCGCATTACATTTGTTTCATTGTTTAGTCACTGAGTCTGACTCTTCTGAGACTCCATGGACCGGAGCCCACAGGCTCCTCCATCTTGCATTTATTTACTTTATTTACACTATCATTACATCAGCTCCATCGCACACCATCAGGCATTAGATCCCAGAGGTTGGGGACCCATGCCCCAGACCATGGAGGAATTTGTTCTCAAGACCCCTACCTGCTCCTTTGGGGGTGTCCGGCTCTGGAGCCAAGTGGCAGGACCCCCCGGAGCATAATGAAGGGTCTTCCTTGGCACCCACCCACACCCTCTCCTGGGCCACCTCCTCCCACCCTCTTCAGGCATCACCTCCAGTCCTGAATCAGGCTGGCTGTACCCACAAGCTTTCAGACCTCACTTGACAGGAGCCGAGTAGCCAATGAAACCTCAACTCATCACAGCTTAGATAGCTAAGACTCCAGTGAGGCTGGCTCTTGCCCTAAAAAACCCAAAGTATGAAGCAACTCAGCAAACGTGAGCCACAGAAAGACAATTCCAAATCAGAATCTGCAGAGGTCATAGGATTGGGGCAGGCTGGTGTTGTTCACTGTTTCTCGGAGGCTGGTCCCTGGGCTGCAGGCCTCTAGCCTCAAGGGGCCTCAATCAGGAAAGACTCATTTCTCTGTGGAAGCTAGTCAGGGTTAGTCGAGATGGCAGGTGATCAGCGGCTACTCAGTGGATGGGAGGAAAGAAGCGAGAAGGGCAGGAGGAGATGCTGCTGCTGCTAAGTCGCTTTAGTCATGTCCGACTCTGCGCGACCCCATAAACGGCAGCCCACCAGGCTCCCCCATCCCTGGGATACTCCAGGCAAGAACACTGGAGTGGATTGCTGTTTCCTTCTCTAATGCATGAAAGTGAAAGTGAAGTCACTCAGTCGTGTCCGACTCTTCGAGACCCCATGAATTGCAGCCTACCAGGCTCCTTTGTCCGTGGGATTTTCCAGGCAAGAGTACTAGAGTGGGTTGCCATTGCCTTCCCAGGAGGAGATGAGGAAGGGAGACAGCAGGGAGGAAGGGAGGCTGGATTGTAGATGGATAGCTAAATGGATGGAAGGAATGATGAAACGAGGCAGGGAGGGAGGGAAGAGTGATGGAGCGATGGATGGATATGGGGTGGATGGAAGGATGATGGATGGATGGATATGTGGGTGGATGGATGGATGATGGATGGATGGATATGGGGTAGATGGATGGATGATGGATGGATGATATGTAGGTGGATGGATGGATGACGGATGATGGATGGATGCATATGTGGGTGAGTGGATAGGTGAGTGGATGAGTGAACCTCCAGAGAGGGAAACCCCAATACTATAGAAAGATGTTTCACAACAATGATGAACAAAAGACTAATCAAAGTTGCCTTCAGGTGGCAAGACTGTGTGTGGTTTCATCTTCCCCTCTGAGCTCTTCCATGTGTAACAAGACGGGACCCCTGGAGTAGGATAAGGATCAGCACAGCTGCTCACCGCCCTGCCTTAGCCTTTATCTTTGCTTAGAAGAGAGAAGAGGCTCCAGGTGGGAGGCGGGCTGACGAGGTAGAGCTCGGCTCACGGCCCAGACATGGGCATCTCGACAAGAGCGTCTGGCAGAGAAAAGACGTGTCTCGTGGATGTTCGAGGCTGTCTGCTCTGGATGAGCTGGGCCCTGCCCTCACGACCTCCTGTAACCCTAGTCTCATCCCAGAGGCCCCCAGCATCATCCCACTGGGGATCAGGCTCCGACATGTGAATCTGAGGGGACACAGGCGTGTCTCTCCTCCCTTCCCTGTTGAAATTGTCCCAATAGCCTAGAAATAAAGCCACCAAGTTCAGA
The DNA here is from genome assembly GCA_007570785.1 of Antilocapra americana. NCBI lineage: Eukaryota > Metazoa > Chordata > Mammalia > Artiodactyla > Antilocapridae > Antilocapra > Antilocapra americana. The sequence goes on from ML663585.1 coordinate 21,504, forward strand.
GTTCTCCTGGCCTTCCCCAGAAGCCCCATGGCCACGTCGAATGCCCTCTATGTGCTGCACAAGGGCCCGCAGCTCAGGGCATCATCCACGGTGCGGGCATCGTAGGTCTGCCCATCGCTCAGCTCTGACGGGTGGATGGGGCACGTTCACCTGGTCTGTATAAAGTTGCCACATGGCCTGGAGGCCCCCACCGCTGCGCCTCGCAGCCAGATGAGAGGACACACGTCCAGGCTCAAGCACTTCCACAGTCAACGATTACAAAAAGGAGATGAAAACCCAAGGTGGTTTGCGGTCCCTGCCAGGCATGTTGAACGTTCTGGAACATTCCAGAATGTTCCCGAAACCCCAGTTCCTGATGTTCCGAGCATCACAATTCATGGAAATATCCTCAGGCTTCAGCTCAGTAAGGATGAGCCCAGCTGACCCAGGTGTTCTCACCCCACCCCACTGTCCTCCCTAAGCTGACCCCGGGTACCTGTACTTTTAAAATCTCTCTGTGAATGTCTCTGATTCACAGCCTGGCTGATTCCCAAGTGGGGCTGCGGTTTCTCCTGACTGTTAGGCCAGGCTCCTCCTCATACGGTGGGCTGTGTATCATGGCTGAACGGGGAATTTCAAGTCGAGAGATGAAGCCTCAGAAAGCGCCTCTCCCCACTGACCTCCAGACAGTCAGGGTGGAAAGGCCCCCAGACTTTGCTCCCCTCCCCTCTGGGAACAAATGGAGAGGAGGGCCCACCCCTAGCCCTGCCCCAGCCTGTTCTGTTCCCAGCCCCGGGCTCTCTCTGCCCATGTGAGCCCCGCCATCAGAGCATTGGAGTGACTCAAGTCCGTGCCTGGGCCTGGCCCTCGAGGGGCCCCTGAGTCACCGGTGTGCCTGGAGAACAAGGGCCAGCACCTCCAGGAGGCTGGAGTGATGGAGACACGGGTGGGTTGCGGGGATGGGGGCTGGACATCTCTCTGGCATCTGCATGGCTGAGTCACCACGGGAGAGTCGAGCGGGCTGGGCTGACCGCAGGACAAGGAGTGACTGCGATAGGCTACAGATTTCAAACAGAAAGCGCCGTTTCATACCTGCGCTGCCCAGCCACATCCCCACAGGCTAAGTGAGACCCCTCCCATGGAGAGAGGACGCAGCCCACACGGAAGGGGGATCTGAGCACATTTAATGAAGGAAACTGTTGTTGTAGGTGTGAACTGAAAAAAGAGACCAGAGGCTCAGGAAGCTGCCCCAGGCCCCCAGGGCAGCAATGGTGGGGAGCCCGCATCCCGGGACTGAAGAGGCTGGGGAGGGACCGGTAGAACCAGATACAGCTGCAGCACCCAAGGCCACTTGGGGAGAGGAACGAAGGCGCAGCCAGCTAGGAGCTGGGGCTAATTCCTCAGCCTCTCCCACCAGCTTCCTTAATCCTCTCCCAGCAGCCCAACTCTACCAGAGGCAAGGATTGGCTGGGGGGGTGCCGTGACACCCTTGCAGGTCAGCCCCCAGGGGCCCAGGGCTGCGAGGAGTACAGAGAGGCGCTGAGGGACCCCAGGGAGTCTGACCCACGCCCGCCTGGCATTCAGGATGGAGTCCCCTGCCCCCAGGAGGGTGCTGGTCTCTGTGACCTGCCGTGTCCTCTGGTGGAGTAGGGGCCCACTGAGTCCTGCTCCCTGAGACACAGGATGCCGGGGCCCCCGCACAGGACCCAGTCCCATGGGTGAATACAAGCCGGGGCCATCGGGCAATCTGCCATTAGGGCTCACAGGCAGGGTCAGACTTGTTACACGGCAGCGGCCTCCATGGCTGGGGGTCAGGCACCCCACCGGGGACTCAGACAGACCACCCCTCTCCTGGAGAGGGACCACAGGTCTGCAGAGAACAGACTAGAGCAGAACAGCCAGACGCTGAGGGCTGGCATTCTTGAGAAGGGATGGATTTCCCCTCCAAGAGTGAGGCGAGGCAAGTCCTTGCCTTGACCCTGAATGGACTCCAGTCTGGCTGCTGCAGAGCCGGGAGGTTAGGGGAGACACCCACCGTGGTCCCCAGGAGAGCTGGTGGAGGCTGGGTATCAGACTGCAGTTCAGTGCAGTGAGGCAGGTGAGTGACTGAGGTGTCTCGTAGGGACTCTTTGGAAGGATGGGAGCCCTGGAGGGGGCTGACTGAGCTCTGCTGGGAGAGGGCTGTTTGCTCCAGCAGGAAATTCCATCTCTGTTTCTGTGCTACATTGTTTGGGCGTTGCCAGGCCAGGCCCATGCGTGTGTCCCCTGAGAGGATGTGACCAGCACCCACCTAGATACTGAAACTCACTTCCTTTGTAGTTTCCAGATCTTTGTTCCATCATCCCCCATCTTAGCCAGAAGCCTAGAATCTTCCTCTTGAGTCCTCCTCCACCAATGTGAAAGTCCAAGAATCTCCCGAGCCCAAAGTGTTGCATCTTACTCAGCACACAGAGCCCATGTCACACCCAAATTGCCAATGACTACAGCCATGAAATTAAAAGATGCCTGCTCATTGGAAGGAAAGCTTTGACAAACCTAAACAGTATATTAAAAAGCAGAAACATCACTTTGCCAGCCTAGGTGAGAATATCAGACCTATGGTTTTTCCAGTAGTCATGTACAGGTGTGAAAGTCGGACCATAAAGAAGGCTGAGCATTGAAGAATTGATGCTTTCAAGTTGGGGTGCTGGAGAAGACTCTTGAGAGTCCCTTGGACAGCAAGGTGACCAAACCATTCAATCCTAAAGGAAATCAACCCTGACTATCCATTGGAAAAACTGATGCTGAAGCCCAAGCTCCAATACTTTGGCCACTTGCTATGAAGAAGCAACCCATTGAAAAAGACCCTGATGGAATGGTTGAAGACAAAAGGAGAAGCAGGGGGCGGCAGAGGATGAGATGACTAGATACAGTCACTAATACAGTGGACATGAATTTGAGCACACTCTGGGAGACAGTGAAGGACAGAGAAGCCTGGCGTGCTGCAGTCCACGGGTTCGCAGAGTTGGACATGACTGAGCGACTGAACAACAGTCTCTTCTTCTGCCACATGGTGTCGCTGTTGAGCACAATCCCAGAGCATCCCTGCTGCTTGCCCGGGCTGGGGTACCCCTGCTCGGGTCCTGGCGGGTCTCGCACTCAGGAGCCCATGGAGTCAAGGGCTTGTCACTTCTCCCCAGCAGGAGCCCCACTGTGGCAGCACCAGCTCCCTTAACCTTCAGGTCAGCTGGGGAGAATGCAGATGGGGGTCCCTTTGACACCTTGGGGGAGTGGGGGGGAGGCGTCCTTGGTCCCTGCCCATGACCTCGGTTGGAACCAACCCCATCCACCTGAGAGCATCTTCAAGGGGGAAGGGCTTCCGTTTCTCCCCCAGGAGGCTCCTGCACCCTGGACTCGGCTGCCCACCTCCCCTTCAGTACCACTCCTCGGGATCCTGGAGAGAGCGAGGGCCAAGCCAGCCCATCCACTCCAGACCCCACTCACAGAACCGTTGTCAACACTGTTGCCCTATTTATCCAAGTGGTCAGAAAGGCAAGTGGCACTTGCCTCGCCTTAACAGCAATAAAAAGTGGCATTTCACCCCACCTGACACCCTGAGCTCTGGTGCAGCGTGTAATTGTTTGAATTCCGGGTACTGAGGGGGGGCCCTGAGTATGGGGCAGAGTTGGGGTAAGCATTGTCGGGGCGGGGAGAACTCTTCAACTCGGGACTGGCCCATCAGGACCACCTGAAATGGAGGAAACGGGACTTTGGTCCTCCCCGCTCGTGTCCGACTCTGCGACCCCATGAGCTGTAGCCCTCCAGGCTCCTCTGTCTGTGGAATTTCCCAGGCAAGAATACTGGAGTGGGTTGCCATTTCCTCCTCCAGAGGATCTTCTCGTCCCCAGGATCCAACCCGAGTCTCTTGTGTCTCCTGTGTTGGCAGGCAGGCTCTTTCCCACTGGCGCCACCTGGGAAGCCTTGGGCAGCCTCATCTGCCCCATGCCCTCTTGCTCTACCCTCCCCAGCTCTGTGGGATTCCCTAGAGACCCTGTCCTCTCAGTGCTTTGGGGTATTAGAAGGAAAGCATGCTGAACAAACTAATTTATACTATAGCAACAGTGGCTGTTAGATAGCAAACCATCCAAAAGCTACTAGTATTTCCTAAAAGCATATTTCCTGAGCCTAAAGAGCTCACTAACTGGAGGCGTCATAGCTGGGCCAAATCGAAGGCATAGTCCGGTCGTGACAACACAAGGAGAGGTGAGAAGAGAGAGACAGAGACAGAGCTGGTGGGCCGCGGCAGCCCAGGGCCAGAGCAGGAGCGGCTTCCTAGATGGCTGCGGTGGAGAGGCGGTTTCCTCCTCTCAGAGTCTCAGGCTGCAAAGGAACAGGCCGGTGGAGGAGGTGGGAAGGTCTTGGGGCCAAGGGAACAGCATTCACAAAGCCCATAGAGTGTTTTCCAACGGCAAAGGGTATCCAGTGGGAGAGAGAGGAGGTTAGCCCCAAAGAAGTCAGCATGGCGATGAGGCTGGAGTTGGGGGTGGAGGGATGGTGAGGCCTGGAGCCTGTCCGGGAGGGTGGATTCAACCCCACAAATGGGAGGAGTCACTGAAGCTGTGGGGGCTTCCCAGGTGGCACTAGTGGTAAAGACCCCACCTGCCAATGCAGGAGACGTAAGAGATGCGGGTGTGATCCGAGGGGGGAAGGTCCCCTGGAGGAGGGGCAACCCACTCCAGCATTCTTACTGGAGAATCCCATGGACAGAGGCGCCTGATGGGCTACAGGTCCTAGGCGGGGTTGCACGGGGTCAGACACGACTGAAGCGACTTGGCACAGCACAGCACCGAAGCTGTGGGTAGGGGGAGCCTTTTGGAGGGGCCAGCCCACAGCTGGGAGCAGTGGCCCCGCACCCCGACAGGTCCTAGAGACCACAGCGACCGCCAGGGCCAGAGGTGCAGCAGGAACCCGGCCCCGGGGGAGGAAGGGGGCTGAGGTAAAGGCCACGCGCCCAGGGTACCGGAGAGGCAGGGCAGCAGAGGCCTCAGCATTCCTGCCTGTGAGAGGGGCACTCATGGGCACAGTGGCCTCAGTGTCGTGGCCGGAGTGAACACACGCTGTCCCCACAGTGCTAGCCACCAGGGAGATGGCCGTGAAACCAGCCGGCGCTGGATCTGCAGGTGCTGGTCAAAAAGCAGGGGCCAGGCCCACGGAGGCGCCAAACCACACAGCCGTCCGTGTCTCTTCTCCGCAGGGTCTTTCTCTGCCTGTCATGTTTTTCCCTTGCTGTTTAATGTTGTTGTAAATTAGAGAAGAGTTAGAATTTTTAATTATGAGCATGTATTTTATTGTTCGTCTCGATCTTGTGCAGGGGGGCCAGATTCGAATTCAAATATAAGAGCCTGTTACACAAAGACCTACTGTATAGCATGGCACTTCCCCGATGGCTCAGCGGTAAAGAATCCGCCAGGACAGGAGGGTGGATCCCCTGGGTCAGGAAGATCCCCTGAAGCAGGAAGTGGCAACCCCCTCCAGGATTCTTGCCTGGGAAATTCCATGGACAGAGGAGCCTGGCGGGCTACAGTCCACGGGGTCACAAAGAGTTGGATACGACTTAGCGACTAACAACTGTATATCGCAGGGACCTCTACTCAGCACTCCGTGAGAGCCTATATGGGGGGAGAATCTGGAAAAGGATAGACACACGTGTGTGTATAGCTGAATGGCTGTGACGTACACCTAAAACTAACACAGCATCGTTAACCAGATACGCTCCAATGTAAAATTAAAAGATTTAAATACACATATACATATATATGTATATGAGCAACAAGGAACTGCTGTGTAACACAGGGCACTGTGACAGTCAATATCTTGTAATAACCTCTAATAGAAAAGAATCTAAAAATGCAATTCGGTTATATATATATATATATATCTGAATCACTTTGGTGGACAACTGAAAAGTTGTAACTCAACTGTACTTCAATAAAAATATCTATTGGGAGGGGAAGTGTGTGTGTTACCACGTACACCAAATCACGGAAATGACACAATTCGCATCTCACAGCTCGTGCCCACGCGTGTGTTTTTATTCTCACCAGGGCAGTGGAAACTCTGCTCACACTGAAGTGTTCCTTGCCCAGCCTCTCCTCTTCCTCCTATATCCAGGGTGCTGTAGCGCACGCGGGGCCGACGCGGGCAGTTGTCGGTGGAGGAAGAGGGCAACGGGCACCTTGGTGGCACGTGCTTCCAATGGGATGGAAGCTGCGTTCCCGGGGCGGTGGGGGCCCACCTGCTCAGAGAGGGGTGACCCCGTGCTCACTGGAGCCTCTCCTGCCTCCCTGTTGAGATGCCCCACAGCTCGGACTTGTGTGTATTCACGGGGAAGGGCAAGCCTGCGTCCGAGGCCTCTGCTCGAGCACCCGCTCCATCAGACTTCACCTAAAAGCTCAGATTCAATAAGAGAATAAGAATTGGAAGACAGAGGCCGCACAGCACGAGACCGAGCTCAGGCTCTCTGAACTGGCGGCTCCAGAAGACTGTGGAGTCCCACACCCCGCAGCCGGCGGTGATATCAGGCCCCGCTCCGCGCCGTCTCTGGGAACCGTTGCCCTGTGCTCAGTCTCAAACTCAGAGGCCTCTGGGTTCTATCTAGGTCAAAAATCCTATAAATGATCCACTCCCTGGTTAATGAGCGCAGCTCCCTCCCAAAGGGGTAAAAATCAGGGGCACAGATTTAATTTAACATCTTCCTTTTTTTTTTTTTTTCATTTTTAACATCAAGATTTCTAGATCTAACCAGGCCTTATTTTAATTCAGATTTGCCTTTATCCAAACCCCCAAAGACCACTGGCAGGAGTGATGTCAGCCTCCTTCAGCTTTCTCTGCTCCTTCCAGCAGCCACCTGGGCAAAGCTAATGGGGCCAGACAGCATCTATAGGAGCTTCAGGGCAACTGAAGTGGAGGTGGGGAGGGGGGCAGGAGAGAGAGAGGAGGGGCCAGCACGGGGGTCCTGGTGCAGGGGGGGGGGTCATAGAGGGTCTGCAGAAGCCCTACACTCACCCAGGGTCAGGCCAGGTCAGGCCAGAGCCCGCTCCCAGCAGGACAGACCCCTTGCTGGGCCTCCTTCTCACCCCATTTTTAATGAGGAGCCTGGGCGGGGTGGGGGCCCCTTGTGTATGCAGAGGCCTTCACCAGCGGCGGGCAAGGCTTGAGGCATTTATTTATCTTTTCAGCCATAATGCATGAGCTCCCAGAGAAGAGACTGAAGGTCCGGGCATTCCTGGACACTGCCATCACCGCTAAGGAGCAGGCAAGGGCTTCAGGCACGGCTGTCACCAGCTGACAAATGGGTCCCCTCTGGAGGCAGGCCAGCTCCAGCCACCTCTGACTCCTGGAATAGCTTGGGAGGAGGGTGCAGAGGGGGCCCCCATTAGCAGTCACCTCTGTGTCCTTGCCAGGCTCTTTGTGTCCTTGCCACAAAGGACCCGCTTGCTGAGGACCGGCTACAGCTCACACCCTCCAGGCCGCCGTTTTGAGCACCGACAAAGTCGTCCGCTGCACAGTCACCCTGGGAAGGAGGCACCTTATTATCCCAGTTTATAGATGGGGAAACTGAGGCAGGCGGGGCCAATAAGTGGTGGGACACTTGACACCCAGGGGACACTCAGGGCCACTGGCCTGCTGTTGGACAGCACGGCTCCTGACTTATAGGTGAGGACACTCAGGCCTCGAGACCACAAGTCCAGCCCAAGGTCACACAGGCAGAGCCACACCCACAGCTGGCTGATGGCAAGGGCAAGACTGCCTACTGGCCGGCAGAGAGGGCTTGCTCTTTGACAAGGTGTGAACCCCTCGGCCACAGGGCAGAGGAGCACGACCCCACTGCCCTCTCAGGGACCCCCACACGCTTTCTCTTAGCGGGCAGACCCAATCTCCCTTCCTCCCTGTCTGTCAGCTGCTGCGCATTCAAACGGCTCTCACCCTGGCCCACGGAGCAGCTAAAATCTCCAACAGCCCCTGCCGTGTTCGGGTGCTTCAGATTGCAAGCAACAGAAACGTAACCAACTCTTAGAGACGAGAATGACCAGGCCAGAGTGCTGTGGGGGTGAGGGAGTCCGCTACTCCCCGCCCCCCTGGACCCGGTTAGGAAGTGGTACCCTCCTCTCAGCCACGCCCTGCCCATCCCCAAGGGGTGGGTGACAGAGATATACCAGCATCCCCAGTCCACGTCTCACCCAGGCTCCCAGCAACACTCCCAGGCCCAACGCGCCCTGAACCAGTCCGGGCCACCTGGCTTCCCTGGGCCTGCCTCCGTAGTTTCAGACTGCCAGGGCTCGAGGCTGCCTAGGGGGCCGTCCCCCCTCCAAAGCTGAAGAGAGAAACTGGCCCCAACTGGGCCTCATGACTGGAGTGGGGAGACTGGAAAAAAGCTGGAACCCAAGAAGCAAAAGCTGCGCCTACACCCCTGAGACCCTGCACACGGTCTCTGCCCGCCGTGGGCCTGTGCGGATGTGGAGGAACCAGGAGTGACCACCGCCCGTGACGTCGGGTCGGGATGTCCCTCACTGCCTGCTGTTACTGAGGCTCCGGAGGGCACAGACCAGAGCGGGCGAGGCCCCCAGCCACTCCTGCCGATGTCACCGGCTTCTCCTCTGCACCGGCCTTGACCTCGAGACCCCGACATCTTACCCCTCACGACAAGACCACTCGCATCAGAGAATCTGCAGAGAGAACCTTCTGTGGAAGGTTTCTCAGGCCAGGCGGAGGGGGGTGTTCACATCTCACACCCAGGGGTGTTTCCTGCCAAGTCCAGTGAAGACGCGTGTCTGCATCCCAGGCTTCTCACCCACAGCCCACCACAGGGTCCTCCTGGCCAGCCTGCCCCATCCTCCCCCCAGCCTCAGGCTCCTCATGCCTCCGAGGGATTTGCTAACTTGTGGCAAAGACCACCACACATAAAACTCAGCTTTTCCGTTTGCACAATTCAGTGGCATTTGATGAATCCACGATGTACAACCATCATCACCATCTCGTTCCGGAATATCTCCATCACTCCAAAAGGAAACCTGTACCCATGGTACAGCCAACCCATTCTCCCTCATCCTGAACCCTGGCAATCACCAATCAGCCTTCAGTCTCTACAGCTCTGACTATTCTGGAATTTCATAGAAACGAAATGGTACAGTCTGCAGCCTGTGGTGATCACCTTCTCTCCCTGAGAGGCGAGTCCACAAAGTTCATGCGTGGTGTAGCCCATGTCAGAACGTCAGCCCTCTTTGTGGATGAATAGTCTTCCGTGTCATGGAGACACAAGAGTCTGTTCATCCATTCCTCTGTTGGTAGACACTTGGGTTGTTTCCACCTTTTGGTACTGTGTCTAAGATCTTTTGTTTGAAAACATTTGGCTTTGGGCCAACAAAGCCCTGGACCAGATTGTGTGTGGGGTCTCAGGGGTGTAGGCATGGCTTTTGCTTCTTGGGCCCCAGCTTTTTTCCAATCTCCCCACTCCAGTCATGAGGCCCAGATGGGACCAGTTTCTTTCCTCAGCTTTGGGCGGGCCAGACCCCTAGGCAGCCTTGAGCCCTGGCAGTCTGGAACTACAGCAGCAGGTCCAGGGAAGCCAGGTGGCCCAAACTGGTCCAGGATGAGTTGGCCCTGGGTTAGTTGGTTAGCAACGCCCTAGAAGTGGAATTGCTGGGTCATGTGTGATTCCCTATTTAACTTACTGAGGAAGCAAACTTTTTTCAAGGAGATCAAACCAGTCAATCCTAAGGGAAATCAACCCTGAATATGGATTGGAAAGACTGATGCTGAAGCTGAAGCTCCAGTACTTTGGCCACCTGAAGCAAAGAGCCACATGTTGGAAAAGACCCTGATGCTTGGAAAGATTGAGGACAAAAGAAGAAGGCGGCAGAGGATGAGACGGTTGGATGGCATCACTAATTCAAATGGACTTGAACTTGAGTGAACTCTGGGAGGTGGTGAGGGACAGGGAGGCCTGGCATGCTGCAGTCCCTGGGGTCACAAAGAGAAGGACACGGCTTAGCAGCTGAACAAAAAACTTTTCTATAGCAGCTACATTTTATAACCTGGAGAGGGGTTTGAAAAGCTGGCCTGTAAGGTTACAAGTCCCTGGCAGTTGTAAGCATCCACTGGACAGTAAAAAGGGAGGGACTTCCCTGGCGGTCCAGTGGTTTAGACTCTGCCTTCCGATGAAGGGGTGCAGGTTCAATCCCTGGTCAGGGAGCTAAGATCCCACGTGCCTTGTTTTTCAGGGCCCAAAAACCGAAGCATAAAACAGAAGCAATAATGTAACAAATTCAATAGAGACTTTAAAAGTGGTCCAAGTCAAAAAATCTTTAAAAAATAAACAAATAAAAGGGAGGTGATCAGAAGTACAACCTGTACAGACACCGATCTACATGCAAACTCTGGTGGGATGATTTGCAGGCTGTGTGCCCTTGAGAGACTTACTAAAAGCCTCTGAGCTTCCCTTTGCTGGTCCGTCCAACCAGGCTCTTCTGAGGGCTAACCGAACATGATGGTGTCCAGGTTCACTCCAGGCACACAGCTGGTGCTCGGCAGGCCTCACTCATCTCATCTCAGCAGGAGGGGAGTGGCCCAGAGAGGTCGAGGCGCCCGCCCAGCCACACAGCAGTCAGGTCTGCTGGCTTCTCCCCTGTCACATGCAACCTCCCCACTGCAGAAACAGAACCTTAGACACGGGCCGAGAGCAAGAATTTAATGCTCATAAAATTCAAGGAACTCAGTAATCCCAAATAAGGTCTCCTATGCGTTCCTCCAGGAAGCCAGCCCAGAAGGCAGAATCGAAACACAACTTAGAAGGGAAAAGAAGTGCCACTCTTCTCCTCTTGGGTCTCTCTTCACAAGACAGCAGCGATCATATGAAGCAAAAGCACTTGTGGGACGCCCGCCAACTCCTGCAGCTCAGAGCCTCTTGCTGACAGCTCAAAATAACCCCATAACATGTCGGAAAATGATAAGTGGGGTTCAGGTTTAATGGGCAGAAGGAAGCCCACTATTCTTGGTTATTGGAAGGACTTATGGAGAAGAAACCGCTCTTGGATCAGATGTCTGCATGGTGCCTGCCCCTCCACTTAATCATTTAATAATGAGGATTTTTTTTTTAAGTTTCCAAAGAGATGTTTCTGGAAGGAGCCCGGCCAGGCCAGGCCGGGTGGCCTAGGCCTCCCCAGCTTTAACTCTCCACCTCGACCGGCCTGGGCGACCCAATTCCAGGTCTCAGCAACCCCTCTGACCCATGGAGCAACTTCTGCCAAATTGCTTCATTTCTTCAGGTGTCAGCTTTCTTACCAGCTAAACTGGTGCAAGTGGGTTTCACCCTTGAATGAGAAAGAGAGTCTAAGAGGGCTGAGCACACAGGGAGCCCATGGAAAACCATCACCCTTTATTTTTGCCATCACCCGGGCTGCCTCACTGCTGCGGCACCTGCAGAGGTCAGGGAGCAGGTTTCTGTGCTAATCTCACACAGCCAGTCCTGACCCCGCGGCGGGGGAAGGGGCAGCTACCTGCAGGCCACTCCGCCCTCCTCCACTCTTCACCTGGCCCCAGCTCTGCACCCAGCTGTGTCCTAAGGTTCTTCGTTCATTCTGTCCTGACCACGTCCCTGGGAATAAGGACCATCACATCACTTCATACTGCAGAGGAAACTCGTGTCCAGGAAGGTGAAACCTGTCCTTGGGCTATGGGGGTGGGGGGGCCCAGTAGCAGGGTTGCTCCCTGAGGGCCTTGAGAGCCAAGCTCCATCTGCAGGCGGAGGACAGCAGGGGCCAGGACAAGAGGCAAGTGGCCCAGGCCGCTTTGCCTGCTTACCCAGGTTCATCCATCGTGGTCCAGTGACTGGGGAGCCTGAGAAAGTGGCCAAGGCTTGGGCACTGAAGCATCCAATCTGGCACATGGATGGCTAGTCAAGGCTGTCATTCACTGGGACTTCCCTTCCCACCTGCAGAGAAATATCTGAGTCCTCCCCGTGGCCTGCAGGGCCCTGCCTGGGTTCCCCTGTGCTATCTCCCTTTCCTCCTGTTCCAGTCATGCTGGGCTTCTTTCAGACAAATTCCTTAATGTGTCAGCTCCTCCTGGCCACAGGGCCTTTGCACACACTATTTCTGTGGGCTGGAATTCCTCTCATCATCACCTCTTCACCTAGTTAAGTCATGTTTGGCCTTGTAGCGCCAGCATCAACTCCATTCTTTGGTGTAGGATGTTGAATAAGTAAGTAAGTGAAAGTCAGTCATGTCCACCTCTTTGTGACACCCCCAGGCTATAGCCCGCCAGGCTCCTCTGTCCATGGGATTCTCCAGGCAAGAATGCTGCAGTGAGTAGCCATTCCCTTCTCCAGGGAGGGTCTTCCCAATCAAGGGATCGAACCCACATCTTCCTCATTGCAGGCAGATTCTTTACCGTCTGGGCCACCAGGGAAGTCCAAGATGTTGAACGGTGTCCCCCCGCAAGGTATGCCAGAGGGCCAACCCCCATATATGTGAATGTGACCGTATTTAGCAACTGGATTTTTAAATAAGGGATTTTTTAATGTTTATTTGTTTATTTTTGGCTGTGCTCAGTCTTCATCGCTGTGCAGGCTGTTCCCTGGTTGCAGCGGAACCAGGCTCTGAGGCTCTCGGGCTTTGATAGTTGCAGCTCCCCAACTCTAGAGCGCAGGCCCCATAGTGCAGCGCGCGGGCTATGTTGCCCTGCAGCATGTGGGATCTGCCCAGAGCAGGGATCTAATCCACATTTCCCACACTGGCAGGTGGATTCTTGACCACCAAGCCAGCAGGGAAGCCCTGGTGGGTTTTTGCAGTTGTAATCGAGATAAGGATCGGAAGATGAGCTCATTCTGGATTCAGGGCAGATCGGGCCCTAAATCCAATGACAAGTGGCCTTTCAAGAAACAGAAAAGGAGAAGACACAGAGATACACAGAGAGGAAGGGGGCAAGAAGACAGAAGAGATATTGGAGGGATGCAGTCACAGCCGAGAACACCAGGCCTGCCCACAGCCCCCAGAAACTTCCAAGCCTCTCACTCACATGAGTTCGGGGGTGTTCGGGGTGGTACGGCCGTAGGCAGCTTCTCACCGAGAGCCGCCAGAAAGGGCCAACCCTGTCCACACCTTGATTTGAGACTCTTGGCCGCCAGACTGTGAAAGGATCCGTTTCTGCTGTTTTAACGTGCCCAGTTTGTGGCCATTCGTTACAGCATCCCTGGGAAATGAATACACTTGGAAAGCCTGGCCTAAGGGACAAGCACCTCAGTTTACCCAGAGTGGAGGGCTTCCTGAAGTTTGAGATCGCAGGGCCAAAGCCGGGACAGTCCCAGGTGGGTGGGGAAGTCCCAGGTCACACAGTCAGCGCTCAGTTCTGAGAGACGCTTCTGGGCATGAAAAGCTGGCCAGTAATGACAAGGCTGCATGTGAGGCGACCATTGGATTGTCTCTGGGAGCATCTGGAGGGAGGGGTGCGGTGGGGCCAGCCGATGCTGGGTAAGAGCTGCAATCAACCTTCTAAGGTGCCCTGAGTCCCAGGGTTCTATAAGCGGCCCATTCTGCACACAGAAGACCATCCACCTAGGCGGAGAGGGTGCAGGGCAGGGTTGGGTGGGGAGGGTGAGCACCCAGGAGTATAGAGTATTGAATCATGACAGTGAACTTCAAGGAATGATTGCAGGGTAAGAGCAAAATGAAGGCCAATCATCAAAGTAAAAATAAAAGCTGGACCCATTTTAAAGGTGAAAAAGGCAGCAGAAAGTTAACTAGCTTGTCCTTGACTCTGGATAATGGAGCTCAGGGTCCTCATAGAGGATGAGATGGTTGGATGGCATCACCAGCTCAGTAGACATGAGGTTGAGCAAACTCTGGGAGATAGTGAAGGACAGGGAAGCCTGACATACTTCAGTTCATGGAGTCTCAAAGAGTTGGACAGGACTTAGTGACTGAACAACAACAATCTTCATAGTTTGCAAAATACTTTCTTAAATAAAATGGGAATGTGTTTATTTTTCATGTAAAAATCCTGCATATGTGATAAGAAATCATGCTCCCTGGTTTCAGTGATCCAGGCTTCTTACATTTTGCTGCCCTACTATGTGACGCCTTCATTCCCCAAGTCACTTCATAGTCTAAAATAGCTACTTTCACTCCAGCCATCACAGTTGTATCCCAGCTAATAGGAGTGGGAGAGGAAAGGGGAAGGGCATCCTCTCTGTAGGATACTTTCCAATTGTTGCATTCTTGCGCACCATCATAATAAATGGTAGGTACAATAACAACATTCTGGACTCTTGAGTGACATTTTCTCATTCAGTTATTTCATTAACCCCACCAATGTCGTTTTATCTGCTACCCTGTACCACTGGCCCCTCTACATACATCCCTTATATGTATATCTCCCAACAACCCTCTAAGGCAGGTCCCAGCAAGCCTGTTTCACAGATGGGGAAACCGAGGCTCAGAGGGAACCGACTTGCCTACAGCGCTCCCCCTCCCCAGAATTCACGGCAAGGCTGCAGCCAGAGCTGCACACACCGCCGCTGTGTGTTTCCTCTTCGTTTCCTTGTGATTCACACTGTCAGCTCCACCCCAGGTCACTCCTTGGAAGTAACACCCAGGTATGGAGAGCGGTGACTGAGCAGATGGCCGCCAGCGACGGCCGCCTTTTCCGTGGAGGAGGCTAGACTCTCACAGAGGGGCCATGGGGGCCACCCCCTGCATCAGGGGGTGAGACAGCTGGTTCGGCAGGGGTACTTCCTCCAGGCTGCTCCTGGCAGCAGGTGCGTCCCCTGTGGGGCTGTCACCAGGCTCTTGGTTCAAGGCCAGGATCCCAGCCAGCCGTGTTCCAACAGACCAGCCTGTGGTCCAGCCTCTCCCCTGTGAGCACAAGGGCCACCGCACTGCAGCGTCCAGGGTATGTGGCAGCGCTGAGCCCAAGCCTGGCACCCCAGCGACATCAGCCATAGCCAGCCTCTCACCCTTAGTTTCCCGCCACCCTGGGCTTGGTACACTCCCTGAATATCATGTGCTAGTGGTGAAGAACCCGCCTGCCAATGCAGGAGACATAAGAGATGTGGGTTCCATCCCTGGGTGGGGAAGATCCCCTGGAGGAGGGCATGGCAACCCACTCCAGTGTTCTTGCCTGGAGAATCCCGTAGACAGAGGAGCCTGGTGGGCTCCAGCCCATGGGGTTGCAGAGTCAGATGCGACTGAAGTGATTTAGCACACAGCAGGCGCTGGACACCCTGGCAACCCAGGGACACCCAGCATCCCTGAGTCCTGCTTGGCAGCAACCTATTTTGTTGTTTCAGTGTATCTGTTTTGTTGTGCAGTCCCTCAGTCGTGTCCAACTCTCTGTGACCCGGTGGACTGCAGCATACCATGCTTCCCTGTCCTTTGCTATCTCCCAGGGTTTGCTCAGCCTCATGTCCGTTGAGTCAATGATGCCATCCACCCATATCCATACAGACCTCAGAGAAACAGGCAGTTCTTCTGATACCTGGTCCCATGCACCTAGACACCTAGCCTACTACAAGCCCAAGGGACCCCAGATTCGGGGAACACATCCCCTGACTCGGGCAGCACCCCAGGAAGCAGCTCTCAAAGCTACACCAGAAGGCTGTCGGTGCCAGGCCCCGGAGTAGGGGTCCTGAGGCCCACAGGTGGACCGAGCCGGCACCTCCATCCAGGGCTGGATGAAACGAGGACTTGGAGGTAATTGTTTCTCACACAGTCAAAGGCAAAGAGGCCTCTGCAGCCGATTCCCTGGCTCCATGACCAAATAAGGCAATATTACATTTCACTGTTTACAACAGCGTGAAGCAGGCGGCTCAGAGGGCATGGGGAGAAGCTGTCCGCCCCGTCTCTCCATCCTCACCATCCAATAACCCTGTCCAAAGCTAGTTCTAAGTTCCTTGTAGAAACAACCATTTGTCACTTTTTAAATACACTAACAAACCCCAGAGGTGACCCCGTCTCGCCTCCAGTCAGCCGGGTGGCGGAACCCTGCTTTGAACCACCACGCGCATGATTTAAAGGTCCTCTAAAAATTTTATTCCAGAGCCTGAGCAAAAACAGAGACTCTTCTTAAAGAGCCAGGTTCAGAGCATCATCAGAGGTGCCTTCTTCTGCCTTGAGAATTTATTTCAGACTTTCTTCTGCCAGTAAGACCGCCACTGCAGAAAAGGGCCATGAGTGACCTCCTTGTCCCGACAGTATTTATAAAAGCAGACATGCGGTTGGCAGGGTTGGGTCTTAGTAATTGGTATTAATAATAAGACAAGTGTAAATGTTGAAAACCCATTAGGAGGCTTTAAGTGCTAAACAAAGCTTCAACGTGCTGGCATTTGCACCCTGAGTATGGACCAATTGGAGCTACAGCTGAGAAAATTGGACCCCTGGGGGGGTCTGCAGCGTTGTGGCTGTGACCCGGCGCTGTCCTTGTAGAGCAGGTTTACAGCCCAGGGTGGGGGCGTGGCTCTGGAGAAATGGGGACAACAGAACAGAATCAGTCTCACCTCCCAAAGCGAAGTTTTGAACCTGACGTTCTCCCCACCAGCCCCCCTGCACTGCCCCCAGGCCCTGCTTGCTGTCAGGAACCAGGTTACTTTCACCTCTTTTCTCTACCCCAAAGGAGCCTTTCTGGACGCAGAAGGAAATGTTTCCTGGAAGGAAGAATGAACGAGTGAACGAATGAATGTGTGAACGAGTGAACGAGGGATGAATGAGTGAAATTTACTATTGCGTCTCTCGCCAGGGATGAATGAGTGAAATTTACTATTGCAGCCTCCGATTTTCTGCCCTTGAGTCTCACATGAACTAGTTAACCCAATGGGTTTGCAGTGGCCAGGTGAGCCGGGACCAGCTTTGCGATAAAATCCTTGAGCCCAGAGTTGATTTCTGGGGTGACCAACAGCAAAATGGTCCCCAGTTTAGCCCTCAGTTGGTCCAAATCGGTCCTCAGTTTGCTGCCCTGCCGCCCCCGACACCCCCCCTGTTGTCTCAGTCCCCCCCACCCCCACGTTGCCCCCTGCCTCCCCCACCATCCACACCCTCACACCCTCCCTCCAATCAGGACAGCGACCATCACTGGCCCCAGCTCTGAGTGAGGTCTGCGCTAATGGTGAGCTGGGACACGGGGCAGCCGGCCTGGGGCCCGTGCGGGGAGCCCTCTGGCACCCCCAGGTACCACTGCTTTCAAACCCACTCTCCTAAAGGAAGTGTAATTCCCACTCCCAGATGATGAGCATGCTCTCGGGGGCCAAACGCAGCCTTTTCAGAGATCTCATCCCTGGGAGTCAGACCGACCTGGGTGGAGACCAGGCTGCACTGAGCCTTCGGCCGAGTCACCCGGCACACGTGCGCCTCCAAAACGGCCGTGTACGGACATGCCGGCCAGCAGGGCAGGCAAGGATCCCTGGCCTTGTGTGCTCAGAATTGTTCCTGCTCTGCCCCTCTTAACCCTCACCACACCCTGCACTGCTGAGACGCCCCAGGGGAAACGGAGGCACCAGCAGCAGAAACAGCTCCTCCTGTTCTGCCTGGCTGTCACCCAGACTTGTCGCTGGACAGCCACCTGCCTGGCCCTCGCCCCCTCACCCACGAAACAGAGACACACAGCCCTCCATTTGCAGGGTTGGTGAGAATGTTCACAGAGGGCATGCACGTTGTTGTTCAGTGCCTGGCACAGCATGGGGAACAAAGCAGACGCTCAGGGAAGCACAGCTGGGTGATCTGGAGATGCCGCTGCTGGCCAGAGATTAGTGTTCACTGTGAGACAGGACCACTCTCCTTCAACAACCTTGCCTCTTCGGAGCTGAAAATGAACAGATGAAGGGAGACAGGATCCCTGGGCACCGGTCCTCCCCTTGAGCAGATAATCAGACCAAGAGGATCCTGATGGGTGGGTCACCCAGGACCACGGTCAGGGCTGGTGGATGCCATGTGGCAGGGCTCTGTTGGGATCCCGGGGACATGTCCAAGCTGCACGTTAATGATTAACCCACGCGCTCTGAGCCCTCTCACCAGCTGACTCATTTTGCAAACTCTGATGGCCCGCTGGAGTGGCCTCTACCCTCTTGCCTGAGAGTCCGGCACAGAGGTGCCCCGACCCACAGCGGGGAGCCAGCGCTCACCTGAGGCCAGCGTCTGGGACACGCTCGGATGGAGGAGACAGCAGTGGACCTTCTGTCAGCGAGTAAGCAAGCAGCCTCCCATGGGAAGGGGGCTGGGGAACACTGCTCCCTGCCCAACCCAGGCTGGACACCCCATCTGCCCTCTGGGACCATGTGCAGGTCCAGGGAGATCCCAGAGACCCCTGTGTCCTGTGATGCCCAGCCCAGCCCGACTCGGGGCAGGGGTGTGCACCTCCAGGGTGGGCAGGTGACAGTGGGGATGTTCGTGCAAGACCATCTCTCAGTGGGAAGCCCCTTCTTGAGGACAGGGAGCAGAGACCTGGCCTCTCCTCCTGGTACTGTTGACACTTGGGGCTGAGTCACTCTGGTCATGGGGGCTGCCCTGGGCCTTCCTGGGCTTTGAGCAGCACCCCGCCTCCACCCATTGGAGGCCAGCAGCATCTACCTCTGTGGTGACGACTCCAAAACGTCCCTAGTGTGGCCCGGCGTCCCCACTGAGAGCCACCGCGTTGCCGGTAAGAAGCGCTAACCGAGCACCCGACGTTCTGATGAAAACTCAGGCCGACGTGCACCTGAGCTTCATAGGGCCCACAAGGTTGGCCCCGATGCGAACTGCCTGACCCTCTGTGCCTCGATTTTCTCATCAGTAAAATGGGGCCAGCAGGAGCACCCACCCCACAGCATCCTGGGGCGGGAAACACTAGAGCTGAGATGTGTCAAGGGCACTAATCTCGGGGCCTGGTCCCCACCACACGCTGTCGTGATTCCGTTTCACAATAGAGGGTAAAGCTGGGGCCGTGAGAGGTGAAGTCGACGGCCTGTGGGTCACACAGCTCGTGGCCTCAGGGCTGTGAGGAACCCTCTCCGAGGCCTCCTGTGCTTGGAGGGGCTCCGTCTGCCTGGCGAGGCCCCACCTGGTGGGCAAAGATCAAGGATGGTTCACCCCACCCTCTCAAGCCATTGGCGTCCTTCTGGGCGTCCTTCCGGCCATCCTTAGGGAGGGCCTGCTTGGTGGGGCTGGGGCTCTGAGGCCTTCCTGGAAATCATGGACCAGCCAGATAGCTTTGGGGAAGGTGGAGGGTGTCTCTGAAGACAGAGCCCTCATCCTGCTGTGTAGGAAATCAGCCAGTGAAGCCAAGCCTTGGATCTGTCTGACCAGCACCCCCGCCCCCGCTCCGTCCTTGGATTAGTGAATGAATGAATGACATCACTCTGTTTTGAGTGAATGAATGGAGGTCAAGATGAGAAATAAGGAGGTGGACTCAGTGCTCCCTGCCCTCAGAGGGAGCCCCAGGACCCAAGCTGGGGCGGCCTCTCCTGTAGGACAGAGGGCACAGAAGTGGCTCTCAGCGGCCCCCATTCTGCGCTTCCGCATGGAAGTCAGAGGTCAGAGTCTAAGGGCTTCCTTGGCCAAAGCTGGAACACACCCCCAGGAATGGCTCTCTGGCCTCCTGTGGGAGACAAGTTGCGAGGGCAGAGGGGGACGGGGTGAGGCTTTGCAAAAATGAGAGAATTAGCTGGAAAAGAATGAATTTTTATTTTTGGTTTGTTCTCAAAGTGTCTGAGAGTCAAGCCAGAGGGAGGAGGAATGTGAGTTGAGCAATCGGATGTTCAGAGGGGCCCTCAGCTTGCTGCCAGAGGTCGCCAGGGCTTGGAGATCCCTGCCCTGAGGTTGACCGGAGACCCACTTCCTCCTCAGTGGCCCCCCCGTGGGGGCATTGCTCTGCCTTCTTGGTGGGAGGAGCCGGCCTGATGCCCACAGAGGAGCAGGGGGAAGTCTGCTCCAGGAACTGTGGGAAATGGCGATTCTCAGAGCACATACAGGGGACTTTTGATAGAGAAAGAAGAAAGAATCAGTCACTCAGTCCTGTCCAACTCTTTGCGACCCCATGGACTGTCATCACCAGGCTCTTCTGTCCATGGAATTCTTCAGACAAGAATACTGGAGAGGGTTGCCATTCCGTTCTCCCGGGGATCTATCTTCCCTACCCAGGGATCAAACCCGGGTCTCCTGCATCTTGGGTGGACTCCTTACCTTCTGAGCTACCAGGGAGCCCCAAAGCCTGCAGCACCCGGTATTCCCAGGGGGTCTCCCACCCACATACTAAGCGGGCCCAGCCCTGCTTAGCTTCCAATATCAGGTGTGTTCAGGGTGGGATGGCCAGATGAACTCAAGGGTGATACCAAAGGCAGGAAGGAGGCGCTGCCGCTGGGGTCCTTTCAGGAAAGGGCTGAGATGTGGTGGTCCGCTCCATCTACGTCTGGAGAAGATGAGCGTGTAAATCTCCAAGCTCGCTGGGAGTGCCTCCACTCTGCCAGGAGCACTTCTTGGGCAGAATTTCTGTCCAGGAGCTGCCTAGTGAGTGATACTCCAATGCTAATAGCACAGCCCACGGATTTTTGACCTGGGCTTAAGTTACCTTCCTGCTGGCAGCACAGGGCTGTAACTTGAAAGTGTTCCCTGGGAAGACTTCTTGTCATGCTTTGGAAGCTGCATCCCTCCATCTCCATTCCTTTGTCACTAAGCTCTAAGTCTTCAGAGACCTTTTTGAGAAAGTGGGTATCGCCAAAGGAGAATAGTCAGACGTGTATCAGTCAGCCACACCCTAGTATAAACAAAGCTAACACCAGCCTTTCTTGGTAACTACTGGCTGTGTGGAAATGGGCACCACTGCAGGATATTAGACAGCTGAGGGACAACCTAAGTCTAATGTGGGGGCTGTGAGGAGGGTCCCTGGCAAGGGGTAGAGGCGCATGACTGGCAGTGAGAAACTTTGCTTCGCCAGCTGTCGCCAAAGACCCAGGGTTTCCCTTTCAGGGCCACGTGTGATGACTTCCTCCAAGAGTGGAGGCTGGGAAGGGCCGCAGGGGATCTGGTCTGAGTTAGGGCTGAATCCTAGTGCCAGGACTGCCCAGCTGCTGTGACCTGGGGTTTCCCAGGTGGTGCGAGTGATAAAAAACCCACTTGCCAATGCAGGAGACATAAGAGATGCGGGTTTTGATCCCTGGGTCGGGAAGATCCCCTGGAGAAGGAAATAGCAGCCCATTCTTGTACTCTTGCCTGGAGAATCCCATGGACAGAGGAGCCTGGCGGGCTTCAGCCCATTCAGCCACATGAAGCTGGACATCGCTGAAGCCACTTAGCACGCATGGGTCAGACTGTCAGCTCTCAGCCTCCTGGTCTGTGAATCAGGCACATCCCACTGCAGGGGCCTCCCCGAAGGACAGGATGCCAGTGGCAGTGTTTTCCCTGATGAGGCTCACTGTCTGATACTGGAGTCAGGAAGAACCATACTTGTCTGCTGCCTCTATTTCCTCTCCAGAGTGAGGCCCTGCACATTCGACTCTACTGGGAAATTGCGTCTCTCTTTCCATGAAGCAGAAAAGAAAGTGAAAGTGAAGTCGCGTCTGACTTTGCGACCCCATGGACTGTAGCCTACCAGGCTTCTCTGTCTATGGGATTCTCCAGGCAAGAGTACAGGAATGGGTTGCCATTTCCTTCCCCAGGAGAGCTTCCTGACCCAGGGATCGAAACGCGAGTCTCCCGCATTGCAGGCAGACGCTTTACCCTCTGAGCCACTGGGGAAGCCTTCCACTAAGCGGAGAGGTTGAGAAATGCCACCGTAGGGTTGTAGGGTAAGAAGAAAGGCAGCTAGGGAGCTCTGTTGAGACCCCGAGGGCAGGAACGTGGCCAGGATGAATGACGTCCCTCCTCAGGAATCAGAGGAGGGGTCTCTGTGAGGAGGGAGGAGTCGCTGAAGGTCAGAGGTGATTATGGAGGGGGGTGGGGGGTGGGGGTGCACTCTAGTACCCTTAGAGTCTCAAAGAAAACCTCTGCCGACAGGAAATGCAGACAAGGAGGAACCGAGGGAGGGGAGGAGGGACAGAGGAGAGCTTGAAGGACCTTCTTGCTCCTGGGGACCGGTGATGCTTCATAGCAGAGGGCCAGAGCGCACTGAATCACTGTCTCCAGCTGCCCCAGAGGCTGGTCCTCCAGGCAAGCGTTTTCTCAGAGCCAGTGGGTCCCCACCCAGCCCTACAGCGCGTCCCTGGGGAGGGAGGGGCAGAGCTGCGCTGACACCAGCCACAGTGGCAAAGGTCTTCAAAGTGTCACCAGCCTCATCGATTAGCGGTCACATGAACACCCTGTCGGGAAATGTTCTTCAGGCCACGGTCTTGGCCGCCGCTCTGGAGGCAGGGCCTATTTGCTTTAGCAATTATCCTGTGCAGGTCTGAAGCAAGTGTTTGTATAAGAGAAGCTCTTGACCTCCCACGGTTCATGCCCCCTCTCTTGGGGTTGTTCATCTCGATCATGCTGAGAGCATTGCACAAACAGCCACTTGGCAGGGGGAGGAGAGCCAGGGAAAGTCTCTGTTGCTTCAACAGCAAAGGACAAAAAAAGTTACCTTTAAAAAGTGACTCTCCTTTAAGAGAAGTCCAGAAGAGTTAGTAGGGGGCTTCATAAACTCATCAGAGACCCAGGGTCCCTCTCTCAGACCGCTCTGCCATGCTCAGCAAAGGCATCCTCCTCGTGGCCCAAGATGACTGCCTGAGCTCAAGCCATCAAATCTGCATTCCAGTACAGGAAAGAGAAATGGCAGAGAAGGCTACTTTCCCTCCATGGCAGTTACCCACACACTTTGACTCATTCCCATTAGTCATACCAAGCTGTAAGGGAAGCCAAGACATGCCATCGTTTTTTCTGGGTAAACATAAGCCAGGTAAAAAACTAGGAATTCTCTTATGGAGAAAAAGGCTAGGAATAGATATTGGGAGGCAATTGGGAGTCTGTGACGAGGTTTGGGATGAATCCCTAGTCCTAGTGACAGTCTGTCAGCTGGCAAGGGACCTGGGTGCCCTCTCTCACTCTGAGCCTTGATCTCTCATCTGCAAAATGGGACAGCTGGTCTCACATGGCCTCTGCTTCCAATACACGACTCTGTTTGAAACGAAAGTGAGGGTGAATTCAGAGAAACGCTGGAATATTTGACTGATAGGCTGTGTTTGGAAATGCCAGCTTATCTCGGTCTCCAATGCAGAGTGTGTGAGCATGCCTAGGCTTTTTTTTAAGCGAGTACATAGACGTTTGGACACATATTTTCCAGTCCTGGCAAAATATGAGTGTTATTCCAAATGCACGGGCAGCAGGCACCGACTCGTTATGAGACAAGCTTCACAAAGGTCTGAGGCGCCTCGTTTTCTGGACGGGAACACGCACACTTGTGTCTCTCTCTGCTTTGGAGACCGTGAAGTGCTGTCATTTGACAATCGCGCACCACACGCGTCTTCATCCTGAAGCTGTATGACAGTTCGCGTGCCCACTGGAGTTTCCTCTCATGTTCACACTGTATTGGGATCCGATATTTCCGTGTAAATACCCAGTCTCAACACTTACCCGCAGTATGCCTGAGGACGTGGTTCATAAATGCAGGAGGAATCCACGTCCTTATTCTTCATCAGCACTCCAGAGAGTCAGGCCAGTTGTGAGAGTAAAGCGAGCTGCCCACGGGGCCTTTGCACGGCTGTTCCCTGGGCCCCGAATTCTAGGTATTGTTGTTCAGTTACCCAGTCATGTCCGACTCTTTGCGACCCCATGGGCCGCAGCATGCCAGGCCTCCCTGTTCCTCACCATCTCTCGGAGTTTGCCCAAGTTCGTGTCCATTGAGTCGACGATACCATCCAACCATCTCATCCTCTGTTGCCCTCTTCTCCGGAATATTCTTTCAAATACCTGCATAATTCCCCCTCTTCATTCAGGCCTCGTGCAAACACCCCTGCCTGCCCCCTGCCTATGGCATCCTGTCGTTCTCACTCCCTTCCCTTCATTTCGTTTGTCTTCAAACCCCCTCCCTCTCCAGCACAGCATCATTTGTTGATTCTCTTTCTCCTGCATAAGAGTGAGATTCCATAGCAGTAAGGACTTTCTCAAAGCCCTGTATCCTCAGCAGCTAGATTCGTGCCTAGGGAATACAGATGGTCAACCAACATTTATCACCTCACGTCACCCCCTTTTCTAAATATTTTTCTGTTAGTCCTTAAAGAGAGAATCTACTAAAGATGGAAATAGTTTTGGGGGGGTATCTATTTTTAAATTTACTTTATAAAAATATAGTTGATTTACAGTGTTGTGTTAATTTCTGCCTTCAGCAAAGTGATTCGGTTATACATATATTCTTTTTCATATTATTTTCCATTATAGTTTATCACAGAATATTAACTATAGCTCCCTGTGCTATACGGTAGGACCCTGTGGCTTCTCCATCCTATAGAATGGTTTGCCTCTGCTAATCCCAGACTCCCAATCCATCCCCACCTCTTCACCCCTGGCAATCACAAGTCTGTTCGCTGTGTCTGTGAGTCTGTTTCTGTTTCATAGATACATTCATCCGTGTTGCATTTTAGACTCTACGTGTAAGCGATTTCAGATGGTGTTTCTCCTTCTCTTTGACTTGCTTAGTGTGATAATCTCTAGGTCCATCCGTGTTGTTGCAAAATGGTGTTATCTCATCCTTCTTTACGGCTCAGTAGTATACCACTGTGTATATATGTACCACATCTTCTTTATCCATTCATCTGTCGATGGACATTTAGATTGTTTCCCGGTCTTCGCATGTGTGAGGAATGCTGCTATGAACATAGGAGTGAATGTATCTTTTTCAATTAGACTTCTGTCTGGATATATGCCCAAGAGTGGGATGGCTGGCTCAAATGGCAACTTTATTTTTTCGCTTTTTTAAAGGAACCTCTGTACTGTTTTCCATAATGGCTGCACCAACATACATTTCCACCAAGAGTGTAGAAGGGTTCCCTTCTCTCCATACCCTCTCCAGGATTTGTTATTCGTAGACTTTTTGGTGATGGCCATTCTGACCGGTGTGAGATGGTACCTCATTATAGTATCGATTGGCATTTCTCTAATAATTAGTGATGATGAGCATATTTAAGATGAAAATGCTTTCAGTCCTCCACTCTAGCAGTGTTGGGGCCCGACTCTTGTCGGCTGGTATAGATCCTTCTCATGCTAGATCAGAGCATATGGTCTACCTGAGCATAAGCTTTTAAGATTCCATCTTGTCCCAAAAGGAAGGACTTTAAGGTAGCTTACCAAGATCTTTAAAACATCTCAGAAATAAGATAATTTGAAAGTTTGCAAAGGAAAATGAAGCACAGAGAAAATAAGGTTCTGGAAGTACAATAATTAAAAATAACATTCAGTGCTTACTGAACGGCGGCTGTGAGCAAGAGACGGCTTTCCGGGCTCTGGCTCACTTATTCTCCACGATGATGCTGATGGACCCCATTTCACAGATAAGGAAACTGAGGCCCAGAAGGAGAAGGCTTTTGCCCAAGATCACTGTGCTGGCAAAAGGCAGGAAGATGGAAGTCAGCAGCCTCTCAGCACATGGGAAGCCCCCTCCCCTGGCCCTGTGCTCTTGGCCCCAAAGCCTGGATTGAGGAGTGTGGGACCACCTGCGGGGGCAGAGCCCTAAACGCCCACTCGGGGGACCTCAAGATGAGCTGCTTCTGGGCATGAGTGAAAGCCCCATTTTCCGTGGGTCAGGATTCCCAGCTATAAGCAACAGAGGCCAAGTCTGGGAAAAAGCATGATGCAAGGCCCTGCGGAAACAGAGTGAGGACTGCCTGGGGGGCACATGTGGGAAAGGCCGGTGTCTGCCCCAGCCCCTGCCCCTGCCACCAGGACGCCCTGCCACTGCACACAGCTGCCGCAGCCCCCGAACAGCAGCGCCACAGCCTTCCAGAGAATCCTAACCCTGCCTCTCTGGTCCAGCGGCCAGACCGCACACGGGCACATCTGATTGGCCAAGCCCGGGTCACCTGAGCATGGCCCAGTTGCCAGGGAGACAGACCCGGAGCACTTCCCACCCCCTACCACAGAGGTAGCTTTTTATCCATCAACACCACACCCAGAAGACCTCCCAACAGGAAGGGAGGCTGGGTGCTGGGCAGCCCCTCCCCCAAATGACCAAAACCACCGCATCCTCTCTGAGGAGTCCCCCAGGACCGCCTCCCAGGGGGTCCACTGAGAACCACAAGCTCTAACTGCCTGAAAAGCCAGGAGTGAGGGGCTGATGCCCTTCTGTGTCAAGGAAGCCCCTGAGGGAAGGGGTGGGGAAATTGAGCAGGCCCAAGGATGGCCCAGGACCCCTGTTCAGGGGCAATTTGGGCCCCTTTGTCACAGAGGCTCGTGGTGGCTTGGGGATCCTTCGGTCCTCGGCAGTTGTAAAAGCACCTTTACAGAATTTATCAAGAACTCAGCAGCTTTAGGGTGCTGCCTCTGGATCCCCCCACCCCCATTCTTCAGGACCAACTGCCCCAAACAGCCTGAAGGGTCCCAGAACCAAAATCACCCCCCAGGCCAGTATGAAGCTGGAGCTGTCTACCAGGTGGGGTGACTTGCATTTTAGATAGTTGACGCCAAACCTACTGGCTGGCAGGGACGGAGCAGCTGACCGGTTTGTTTGTTTTAGTTCATTCTGCTTTGTTTGGTTTATTAAGCTGTCCACGTGGTTGGGGTCAAAGCGCTCATACAGGGTGCTCTGTGAGCCTCTGTCCGCCCTCCTCCCTCACTGCCCTGCTCCGCTCGGAGCCCAGAGAGGACGGCAGGGGCCAGTAGACTGTGTCCACTGGCCCCTGTCACCCTCTGGATTCTGGACGCAGCAGGCCACAGGGACAGAGGACAGGAGAGGGATTCTGATGACTGTCCTCCCAACCGCTCCTGCCAGGCTGGGCGCGCTGCTGAGGCCACGGCGCCCAGAGGCAGACCGTCCCTCCAGCCCGACAGGTCTCAGACTCCAGCCTCCAGGACTGGAGACAGTGAATCCTGTTGTTTAAGCAAAGCCCCATGTCTCACTGGAAGGGGCTATTTGCTACCAGGCCCTAAATCGTCTTAACACGTATCACAGCAATTCCATATCAAGGGCTTAGAAGGTGCTGGACCGGGTGCTTCCTACATGGATTCCCTTATCCTTGTCCCCACCCTCGAAGATGGGCACATTGGTGTCCCTGTTATCCCAAACCACAGAGCAGATACCCAGGCAGAGTCTGAGAAGACTCCAGAGGGTGTGCGGCTGGGACCTATGCCCGCTGGACACATCCACACCGCACTTTTCTGACCACAAGAGGACTTGTTGCCCAGAGTGGAAACACAGCCACCACATTCGCCCAAAATGGTCCTACATTCTTTAGACTGACATTAAAACAAGGGGCCGGAACACAGCCCTGGGTACTTCTTCCTGACCTGCCTCACCAGCCTTGGCACAGGTGATGACCTGAGGGTCCTGCCCATGTGCGTGGGCTAGACAATGTCCTTCCATCCCCAGGTGCTCCAGCCGTCATGATCAAAGGCCGCAGAACAGGTCAACATGCGGCCAACAGCTGGATGTTGTTCCAGAGCCGGCACTGTGGCCCCCGGAGGGCCCGCCCTGCCCCCAGCACCCTGCTAACCATGCAGGGCGCCGAGGCCAGGCCTGCCCTCACCAGAAGGGTCACCTGTGCTGTGGGCAGGGGCTCGCTGACAGCTGCAGTGGCAGCGGGGAGGGCGGCAGGGCTTCCTTTTCGAGGGGGGCACCGGGACTTCCCTGGTGGTCCAGGGGCTGGGAATCCCCTCTCCCAATGCGGGGGGCCTGGGTTTGATCCCTGGTCAGGGAAGTTAGATCCCACATGCCACAGCTAAAGAGCCCACATGCAGCAGCCACGAGCAAGGACTCTGAGTGCTGCAACTGGGACCTGGCACGGCCAAACAGATTAAAAAAAAAAAGTGGGACACAGCCTAGACCAGCAGCCTGCACGGTGGGCCCGACCAGCCCGCCAGGCCTCCATCGGATGCCCTCCTTCCAGCCTGTACGGCCCCAAGTCTCAAAGGCTGATCTCAGTTGATTTTTAAATCAAATGTTTCCTAAGGTTGTGGGGGGAGCATAAGTGAGGCCTGGGGACACAACTTACTCTGCTTTTCAAGGACAAAGGAGGCCGGCTCCCTTCCGCCTGGCCCCGGGATGACCGGCCCAGTGCGCTGTCGCCAGGGCATCGTGGGCGGAGTGTCGTCAGGGCCCCCGAGCCCTTTGGAGATAGCTGGGGTCAGAGTTTCACTTTTCCTTCTCAGATTCCCTCCCAAGTCTGGGAAAGCGTTATCTTGAGGGTCTGTGAACAGTCCTCTCTCTGAGTGGCTGTTGTTTGTATATGTGGCTGAAAGAGGGGAAGAAAATCCCCCCAGGGGCCTCAAGGAGCCCTGCTCTGGGAGGAGGTGGCCAGTGTCCCCTGGGGCAGTGCCGCTGAAGTTTTCTTTATCTGGGAACCATCACCTCCCAGACAACTCTGAAGAAGGGGCTGGCCTTTGGGACACATCTGTCCCCGGGTGCAGAAGACCCTGAGCGACACTGGGGCTGCCCTGTGGTTCCAGGTGGGGCCAGCCCTCCAGCCATCGGATGCGCCAGCTGGCCCACAAGTCCCAATGATCAGATGGTGGAGTTTATGCTTTCGCAGGCCAAGTACCTGAAAACAGCTGAGCCTTAAGAAACAGATCCCCTGGGAAATGACAGAGGCCTTCTTGATTGTTTTATTTTTAAACTAAACTCTATGGGAAGCGATCCTTCTCTGGAGACCGTTTTACCCTGGACTCCTGAGTAAAAGCTTGATGTCTCAGCTGGGGGCTCTGTGTGTGTGTGTGTGTGTGTGTGTGTGCGCGCACGCGCATGTGCTAGTCACTCAGTCGTATGCAACTCTTTGCGACCCCATGGACCGTAGCCCACCAGGCTCCTCTGTCCATGGGATTCTCCAGGCAAGAATAGTGGAGGAGGATGCCATTTCCTCCTTCACTTTACTGAGGACTCACTGGATAGTCCTCGGGCCTTGCCGGGTGCGAAAGCACCAGGTGTGTTGAATTACAGATACATCTACCGTCCTCAGATAACTCTGAGACCATCTGGAGCCTGTCATCTCCCTAACGTCACCCACCCCCCACCTCCGGTTTATAGCCAAGAGCCTTGGCATCAATACTCTTTACTCTGAAAAAAAAGGCTGTTTTCTTTGATGGGGCATGGAGCGTAAGTATTTGCACCATTAATTAGAGTCCATTTAATTCCCCAAACTCAAACAATATGGGCAGCCTTTAAGGGTAAACAGGCCACAAGACGTTAGTCATACCTGGAAGATCACTAGCTGAGTGTCTTCCCTCCGGCCCTTCACCAACTTCATTCTGCAAACAAACAGACAAAGGTTGAGGAGAGGCCAAGGAGGCCCCAGCATGAACTCTGGGTGTAGGAAATAAAAAGGGCTGATTATGGGTTCTTTCTTTTGTTTCCATGGCCTTCTCAACCCATAATAATGTGTTGCAAGGAATGTGGTGGGTCCATCCATGCAAATTCCAAATTCTAGAGAAACAAACGGGAGTTTGGTATGGTGCACTGGAAAGAGATCTGGAGTTGACTAGAAATTTCTGGAACCCATTGGACTTGGATATGACTCCCCGTTCTGCCACTTACTAGCTGTGTGGACTTGGGCAAGCCTTGGTCCCTTCTGGGAGTCAGCTTCCTTAGTCATGAGTGGGAAGCATAACTCAGACCTCATGTGGTCGAGGTCACGTGGGTAAAGATAACTGCGAACCCACGGACTGCAGCATGCCAGTCTTCCCTGTCCTTCACCATCTCCCCGAGCTTGCTCAAACTCATGTCCATTGAGTCAGTGATGCCATCCAACCATCTCATCCTCTGCCGTCCCCTCTCCTCCTGCCTTCAATCTTTCCCAGCATCAGGATCTTTTCCAAGGAGTCAGCTCTTCACAACATGGCCAAAGAATTGGTGCATCAACTTCAGCATCAGTTTTTCCAGTGAATATTCAGGACTGATCTCCTTTTGGATGGATTGGTTGGATCTCCTTGCAGTCCAAGGGACTCTCAAGAGTCTTCTCCAGCACCACAGTTCGAAAGCATCAATTCTTTGGCGCTCAGCCTTCATGGTCCAGCTCTCACATCCATACATGACCACTGAAAAGGTCATAGCCTTGACTATGAGCGAATATTTCATTCCAGCGACTTGTGTTGCCTGAAATCTCTGAGGCCAAAGCTACTCTCCTGCATCTGAGGGGGAAGACGGACAGCGTGGGCTCACAAACCCTGTGTAGTGCCCGGAAGCCATCAGAGTTATTTCTGGTATTTCCCCAGAGGCAGCCCCTGGGCCACAAGCCCTCTACAGATCTGAGTGGGTGCCGAGGGAACCAGTCTCGGGCCATGGGAGGAGGGGACACAAGGAGAACACCATGTGGTTTTCACTCCCCTTGCAGGTATTTGGGGTGTATCAGGGAGGAAATCTCTATCTGGTACCTGGAGCTCCATGCCCTCTTTACCAAGTGGTCTCCTGGGGATTGGCACCATGTCAGGCCCAGGGTCCCCAGGGCATAGAACTCAAGTGGACTTGAACATGGTTATACTTTTATTGTCCTTTATTAAACTGTCACCTTCTGTTCATGGCTGGTGATTCTGATTTTCCATTTCCAATCGCAGTATCGAATTCTTTAAAAATACATTTGATAAGTCTCTAAGAAGGAAGGGTTTGTGTTCCGACTCTTACCATTGCATGACCTCTGAGCCTCTGTTTCCTGAACTGTAAAGTGGAGATGATAACAGAATGGACTGCATAGAGCTAATAATTACGAAGTGCTTGGAACAGGGCCTGGCACACAGTAGGTGCTACAGAAGTGCTTGTTAAATAAACAGACGCCCGAGGGGATGCACCAGGCGGGCAGCTGCCCCTGTCTGCAGGCCTCGGACACAGACCTGCTTCAGCCGTAGGTCCTCTGCATCCATCGGGGGTCCCAGGCTCACTCCAGTGACTGCGTGCCACAGTCAGGAGCCCCTGGTATCAGCAGCAAGCAGCTGCCTCCACTCCCCAGCTGCCCAGAAGGCTGGGCTGGTTTCTCCCAGCTCATCGTCCTCTCTCTAGTCCTCCTCCTCCTTCCACTCCTCTCCCCTACCCCACCCACCCTTCTTCCCCCTCCCCCCCCCCCCTCCCCCCCCCCCTCCCTCCTCCTCCTCCTCCCTCCTCCCCCTGAGTCCGTCTCCTCTTGGCCACTGAGCTCTCTGCTCAGCCTTGCCCAGGGCCTTGGGCCATCTTGGGACCCCTTCAGTCCTTGCAGGCACGTTAGTGAGACACTTCAGTTCCTTTTATTTTTATTAATTTATTTGTTTATTTTTGTCTGCATCAGGTCTTAGAGTCTTCACTGCAACACTCATTGTGGTGAAGGGGCTTCTCAGTAGTTGTTGGGCTTGGGCTTGGTCACCCCGGAGAATGTGGGATCTTAGTCCCCCGACCTGGGATCAAATCCACGTCCCCTGCATTAGAAGGCAAATTCTAAACCGCTCGACCACCAGGGAAGTTCCCCCCCTCAAGTCTTTTCAGAAGGCTCCTTGGAAACAGCCCAAAGGTCCATCAATGGATGAACAGATAAACAAATGTGACTGAGGCATTCAATCACAAAAAGAAATGACGTTCTGAAATGTGCTGTAACGTGGATGAGCCTCAAAAGCATCATGGATTTTGAAAAAAAGAAAATCACTGTGAAAGGGATGAGACACAGAAGACCGCGTGTGGTACGATCTCGTTGGCGTGACGTGTCGTAGGGCAACCCGCAGAGAGAAAAAGGGAACTGAGGGTTACGGGGGTTGGGAGATGTGCAGGGAGCCCTCAGGGTCCTGGCTTGTACTCAGAGTGATGGACTTGTTCTCCAACTACATTGTGGCAATGGGGTGATGGTTTTACCATACCAGGAAAGTACCAGAAAACGCCCCTGGCCTGGACTTTAAACTGGCTGATCTTACGTGAAATGCACCCTGATACTGCCTTTTTTTTTTCCCAGAAAAGGACTTGCTTGTTCAATTCAGGGCAGCTGCCTGAGCCCACAGTCCGCCGGGCCCTGCCTTCAGATTCCTCCCTCCCCTGACCCCATCACTTACCAGGCCACCCTGTTTCCTCACTTCTGTTCCTTTTCCCGGCCTGTCCCCTAAAGCCACCCTTAACCCCCACAAACTCACCCACCCCCAGCTGCCTCCCACATCAGGGGCCACTTCGGCTCCTGAGATGTCCCCTAGGAGCCGTCTCCCCTGCCTTAGAGCGCCGGCGACGTGGCCCTGCCCGAGCATCTGGGGACACAAACAACACCCTCTAATCCAGGGCTTGGGTTGGAAGTTAGAGTCTCTCTCCAGCTTCCCCAAACCCTCGAGACACAGCTCCTGCCAAGGCCCTTTTCACCGACACACACTGAGGGGCCAAGAAGCAACATGTCCATGGCTGGGTGGGTCCCTCTCCCTCCCTGTGAGGCCCAGGGCTTAACGCCTCTGCCACCTTGCTTATCTCCTCAGACTGTACCCGTTGTTCGGGGGGTAGGGGACAGCCCCTGCTCCCTCACCTCCTGCCAGCCCTGAGTAGGGGCCCTAGGCCCTGAGCGAGAGATGCTCAGAGAATCGGAGGGGAATTAAAACAGACTTCTCGAGACTCTAAGAAGCAAGCATTCTGGTGCCCTGTGCCCCCGCACGTGCTCCAGGCATGAGTGACAGTGGAGGCAGGGTGTAAGTGACAGGCTGGGAACCTCCCGGTCTCTGGGAGGAGCCTGGGCGACTGCAGGGGATACACACAGGGATCTGCGGTGGAGGGGTGGCCGCAGGCCCCGTGACACTGCCTGTCCAGGCAGCTCTGGCCTCCGACTCACGCCCGAGCAGAACCTGGGAGCAGTGGAGACCTTGAGTGGAGTCTGATAAGGTCTGGGGAGGGCTGAGCCTGTCCCAGTGGGGCCCTGGCCTCACCCTGCAAAGCCTATTTAAAACCAGCCCAGGGCCTGAGTGCTGGCCCTCGCTGCAAACTGTCTTCTCTCCCTCCCTCCCTTCCCCGCTTTGCCGAAAAGGGAAACCATTTTCCATAATTACAAGCATTGTGCTGCGTGATTACTGTATTCCGTAATGATGGCTGTGAGAGCAGGCGTACCCCCTCCCCGGGACAGTCCACTTGCCCCACTCTGCTTTTGACATCAACATCTTGCTGACTGCACAGGGGGTGGGCAGTGGAGCTCCCTGGAAGGAAAAGGAGTTGGGGCCCCGAGGAACCCCTTCTAGGGCACTCGCCCCCTGTCCAGGCCACAGGGGAGCCCAGCCTGGCAACATTTACCAAGATAGCAGCCGAAACCAATCTTTGTAAAAATGAGCCGCTTTGGGTATTTACTGAAATATCTTTTAAAACTTGATAGGATGAAATATCTTTTTTAAAAGGATTTGGATCTCCAACGGTCTCTTTTGCATATGTTGGACACAGCTGAAGGATTTCATCAGAACGCAGCTTAATTGGAGCCAAGAAATGAAAAGAAGAAAAATGGCTTCGATCAGAATGAATCAACATCTATTAATGGCTGTTTAACATATTTCGGCTAATAATAATACGTTAAATAATGTGCATTTTAAACCTGGCTAACTAGACAATAGCTCTTCTCTGCCCTCAAAAGGTAAACAATGATGGTTAAAAATAGCCCCAGGACCTATTTACATTTTTTCCCTCCTGAGCGTTTTTTTGGTTTATAGTTCATCATTCCAGGGGTTAGAATTCTAAAATTTTCTCTGTGTATTTACACAACGGAGCTATTGCTATGTATCACGTTGGCTATCAGATCTTTCCAAGAAAAATGAGTTGTATCTGAACACCCACACAACAGTGGTTTGGGTCAGCTGGAAGGGCTCTGGGAAATTCATGTGGCCCCAGCAAGGGCCCTGCAATGTCTTTTCTCCATCCAGCTTCCCCTGCCCTCCAGGGCACACCTCTGGGGCACACCTCTGGGGTACACAGCCTCTGGGCAGCCTCTGCACAGAGTGACCCTCCACAGCACCCCTCAAGGTGCCTCAACACCCAGTTTTTCGGTCCAGACCAAAATGAGATAAATACCAAGGACAATCCCAGGTCACCTCTCTCCCTGACCCCCTGAGAGGAAGGAGGCCTGAGTCCCCTCTCTGTACGCAGCATCTGGGGTAGGGGGCAGGGGAGAACTTTCCGGCAGGAAGAAGTCCTTTGT
Source organism: Antilocapra americana (assembly GCA_007570785.1). NCBI lineage: Eukaryota > Metazoa > Chordata > Mammalia > Artiodactyla > Antilocapridae > Antilocapra > Antilocapra americana. Next base: position 55,687 of record ML663585.1, read on the forward strand.
GGCTTTGCTGCTGCTAGAGCATTTCCACTGATCGGTACACGTGGGTACCAATGCCAGCAGGCCTAGTGGGGGTTGGGGGTTGGGGTGTGGTCGGGGAGGACCGGTCATCTGTCCTCAAGGAGGCATAGACAGCTTTCTAGTGGATGTGGTCTGTCCCCACAGAGGGGCCAGATCCGGTCTCCTCCCCAAGCCAAGCAAAGCTGGCGGTGGGGGGGTGGGGCTCATGGAGAGCTTACTTGGCAGGGGAGCCAGGGGTCCCCAACCTGGGTGAGCGGGCTCCCAGCACCAGCCTGGCTCCGCCTCGGGTTGCAGAAAGTGGGAGGTAGCCTTTCAAAAGGTGGAGCGTTCTGCCCCTATCCCACCACTGCCCTGCAGTGATCAGGGCGCAGCTTAAGTGAACGTTTTGTTTAAGGCAGCTCTGCCTCAGAATTGATGGTATTTATCCAGAGATGTCAGGGGTGTGCGGTCTGCAAAGACACAGCAGGCGCCTTGCCTGAGGCGCCCTGCATGCTCCTAGTGCCCGCATGGCCTCTGCCCTAGAGGATGCTGGCGTGTCCAGACCTCACCTTCTAAACAGGAACAGGGCTAGAGAGTGGTACCTCCAGCTCCCAGCTCTGAGCCAGCCTGAAGGATGTGGGGGAAGCCCCTGCGGGCACCCCTGGCTGAGTCCTTTAGCCTCTCCATCTAGAATCCTCAAATAACAGTTTTCTCCTATTTGGGGACAGTTCTCACCTTATTCAGATTCCCAAGTTCTGCATAGGTGAGGGCTCAAGTTCAAGCCAGGCGTTTGCCCTGTAACCTCCTGATTGCCTTCGCATCCCTGGGCTTCACTACCTCCCTCCTCTGACAAGTTGCGAGTGATGAATTGGGGTCCCGCTGCCTGGGGGAGGGGCAGCGCGCTCTCTGCTGACGCCCCTCGCTGTGCGGGTCTCTCCGGAGTGGGTCTTGGCTTCCTCTCCGCCCCTCGCCCCCACTGCAGTCAGCACCCCCTTCCCTGGGGCCCTGCCTGGGGGCCCGCCAGCGCAGCGGCTCAGGGCTCCACTGTTCACCTCGACTGATAAGCGGGTCAGACAGCGGGTGGAGACGCGCCCCGCAGAGCGGGAGGCCGGGGGCGGGCGGGACCCGCGCGGATCGCCGCCGTGGCTGCGGCTCTCCGGGGTCCCGCGCGCTCCCTCGGTGTCCGGTGGCCGCGGGGGCAGTGGCGCTGCGCACGGGGCGGGGCGAGGGCGGTGTCCGAAGGTAGCCCCTCTGGAGCGTGGGGGGCAGGGAGCGGGCCGGGACCCCCTGCCCAGAAAGCCGAGGGGGAGGAGCGGCTCGGCCGTGCGCGAGGGCGGCCAAGTTTGGCTCCGGCGCGCGCGGCTTCGTGTCCTGCGTCTGGGGAGGCGGAGGGGGACCGGCCCCTCCCGAGTTGCGCTCGGACCCCGGCGCTCAGAGCCGCTTCAGACTTCTAGGGGTGACTTTTGGTCGCCCCTCCTCTCCTGGATCCCGTGGTCCGGGGCACGGGGTGCACCGGAGCCGGGCGGCGAGCCGCGCCATGCTGGAGGGCGACATCGGCCTCGAGGCACTGACCCCCAAGGAAGCCCCCGCAGCTGGTGAGTATCCAGGGCCGGCGCGGGGGCGAGGGACCCGGGTGCGGCGGCGGCGGCGTCGGGGTCTTTCGGGGGCAGCGGCTTCCCAGGGACTGAGGGGCGCGCAGGGAGCAGGAGACAGAGACCCCTGTCTCCGGTGGCGGGGACGTCCCCCGCGAGCTTTCGGGTTGGTGGGTGGGGGGACTTTGTCGGCCTCGGGTCAGTGAGGGCACTCACAGACAAACTGACAGCGGACAGACAGACCGTGAGCTGGGCGGGGCTGGGGTCGGCCGTGTGGTTTCCTATTCCCGGGACAGAATCGTCCAAGCCCTAGGCGGATGGAAGGTTTTCGGATGTTTTTACAGGCGCTATTAATACACATAATATTTCCGTGCTGTTCCGGAGATTTATTTGCGATATAAAGTAACTACTATGACTTGAAGTCATAATGGAAACCGCGGTGAAACTTGGAGGGGGAGACAAGTGAGACTTGGACGGCAGTGGGAGGGGGAGTCCCTGACTTCCTCCGCCCCTCCCTGCGCATAAATCACGACCCTGGCTATTTTTGTACCAATAATTTTAAAATAAATGACCCAAGCCATGTTTCCTGGATGATTTCCCCCCTCCCAGTTCAGAGGTGATTAAATAAACCTCAGAGAGGGACAGTGACAAGGGGCTACAGCAGGCGCTTGGCTTTACACAGCCGAGTTCCAGCTGGGAGCGCCCAGGTTGGTATGCTGTGCCCGGTTGGCCAAAGCCACCTGCAACCAGGAGCCACTGAGGAGGAAGACCTCCTCCTTGCTGCTTGTTCCCTGCTCTTTCCCCCAACTTTCACCTCTTCTGGTGGCGGGGGGCGGGGGGATGCCCATGGAGAAACTTTTCCTGGTGTCTGCTTCTTAAACAGCCCCCAATTGGACTTCTTTCTATAAATGACACCATACCCATCAAAGTCTTTCCAGGAGGAAGAGAGAAGGCACTGCCAGCCAGAGGGGGGTAGGCCAGACCTGGGAACGGGGAGGCTTGAGAAAGTCAGCGAGGAGGGCCTGGCTGTGCTGGCTCAAGGGGCCACCTCCAGCTCCCTGTGGACATGATGCGTGCATGAGTCCCAAACTCAGCATCTGTGAGCGGCTAAGCAAGCCCTTGCCTCCTGCTGGGCACCGAATTAAACACGTCACACATTTAACCCTCAGCCTAGCCCTGCAAGCTGGGAGCAGAATCATCCCCATTGTGTAGACAAAGAAACTGAGACCACTCCGTTAGTTCCCGGGGCTACCGAGACTGAAGCCCTGGATGACACCTGGGTCCAGCTCCCATGGGATTTCCTCCCTTACCCCCCACCAGACAGAATCACCCAGTGATGCAGCTGGAGCTGTGATTCTTGCACACAGGAGTGTACTAGCTGAGGGGCTTGCTCTTTGGTTTTGAGAGCCTTTAAATTGGGGGGCGGGCCGTATCTCTGATGTGAGGATCCCGGGGCTTTCAGGAGGGTCTGATTCAGACGGACTCCACCCCTACAGCAGGCTTTCTGCTCCCTTCAGCTGCATCTCCTCTCTGTGATGGGCAGGGGTCTCGACCCTCTTCTCCTGCTCTGGGCTTCAGCAGTGACAGGTCTAAGACCCTAGGACCAGGACCTCCATTCCTGGGTTTGCCACCGGGCACCCGGTTCTGCCACAGCCAGCATGCGAGAATGTGGGCGAGCTCTGATTGCATCACCCTTCCTGTCTAGCTCCCTCAGTAAAGTTAAGACCCTGAGCCACATCAGCATGCACAGGTCAATAGGAATAAGCCGCAGAGGTGGAGGATGGAAAGAGTCCTTAGTTCCCTCTTTTGTCTCTGCGCCAGGCGCTGAGGGCTGACAGCAGACGTCTTCACGGGGGGGTGCAGCTGTGGAGAACCCGATTCTGAAGCCCAGCTTTGCTGCGTGCGGCTCTGTGACCTGGCTCAACCTCCCCAGCCTCTCTGTGCCTTAGCTGTCAGCCTGCAGGGTTTGCATCTACAGCCTTCTTTCTACTCCTGCGCTGTGCTGTGCCTGAGTACTGCCCCTCTCCGCTTCTTCACTGTACGCCTCAGGCCACAGCCACAGGTGTGACGTCCTACCCAGCATCCTGAGACTCATCCCAGGACAAGCTCAGTCTTGCTTCCCTGCAACAGTCGTTACATTTGCCACCTCCTTCTCTGCCTTCTTTATAAGCTCCCTCATTGTTTACTGATAAGCTATTTACTCATAAGCTCATGGTCTGCACCGCTCATGTGGGCAGGTGGATTAGGGTGAGATGGACTTGGGCACCCCTCCCCCAGGACATGTCTGACCGACTCACTCCTGCTCATCCCTCAAAACCCTGCCAGGATGTCCCCTCCTCTTGGAAACCAGCTCATGTGCCTCTCTCCACTGATGGCACCCTGGGCATGGAGAGAGGGAGGGAGGGCTGGTGGGTAAAGATGGCTGTAGGTTGAGCAGTTCGCTGTGGGCCAGGTGTCATCACAGTGAGCCTCACCCACTCTGTGAGGTGGACCCTGTTGTCTCCCTATTGGTGGATGAGAAAACCAAGGCATGGAGAGATTTCTGAAGGTCACAGAGCGGAGAAGCGGCAGGTGCAAGATCTGAACCCCAGCCTGGCTGTCTGTGCCTTGTCACCACACTCTGCTCCCCACTCAGAGAGGGTGGGAGGGCTGGCCCCCTGAACCTTTCACTTGCCTGTTCAGCAAACAGCTATGCAAGACCAGTGGGGTGTCTGGCACTGCACCCTCCGGGCTTGGGACACAGCAGGGGACAAAGCAGACGCAGCCCTGGCCTTCATAAAGCTGTCTTGACCACGTAGAAGAATTCGATATCTCATATATTGGCTGGTGATGAGTCCATGAAGAAAAAATCAAACAGAATACGGGGCGATTTTCAAAAGGGTGGCCATGTGCTCACCTGCGCAGCACATATACTAGAAAGGGTGGCCAGAGAAGCCCTCATCGGGTGGCAGTGTGGGACTGCATGCCTCAAAGAGGTAGAGGAAGGGCAATCTGGGCAGAGGGAACTGCTGGTGCAACTCCTCATGCCTGGAGTGCCTGAAACATGCCAGGTGGGTTCACAGAGTCCAGAGGAGTGCGAGGGGCAGTCCAGATTGTCATGGGCCCCTAGCCATGGGGCTGGGTGAGACGGGAGCCTCTGGAAGGGTCTGGAGTGGATCTAGGTTTGGGCAGGATCCCTCTGGCCACTTTGAAGAGGAAAGAGGGGCAGGCTGAGGCGGGGAGGGCAGAAGCCGGTCTGGAGGCTCTTGCAGTGATCCAGGCTTGAGACGCTGGTGACAAGTGGAGGGCAGTCTCTGGGTGTGTTTTGAGAGTAGAGCAGATAAGAATTTGTCACGCATCTCATGGAGGGTCTGAGAGTAAGAGAAAATTTAAAGAGCCGCTGCAAGATTTTTGGATTGAGCAGGAGAAACAGGTGTGTGTTAGGTAGGTGAGAGGCTCACCTTTATGGGTTTTTTTAGTTGACGTTAAACAGACCTAGCATTTTCACCATTTTTAAGCCTACAAATCAGTGGCGTTCAAGTCCTTTTCGAATGCCATGCAGCCATCACCGCTATCTATTTCTAAAGCTCTCCTTACTGTCTCCAAACAGAATCTGTGTGCTCATTAGGCAATAGCCCTCCGTTTGCCTCCCCTACCGCCAAGCCAGGGTAACATTTACCCTACTTTCTGTCTCTATGGATTCGACTATTCTAAATACTTCAGAAGCGCTAAATCACACAATATCTGTTCTTTTGTGTCTGGCATATTTCATTTTACATGCTTTCAAGGTTCAAGGTATCAGAATTTCATTCCCTTCTATGACTGAATAACACTCCATTAAATGTGAGACCACATATTTCTTATCCATCCCTTCAATGGACACTTGAGTTATTTCCCTCTTTTGGCTATTGTGATGAAAGCTGCCATGAAAATTTGCATTCAAGTGTCTGTCTGAGTCCATGTGTGTATGCTAAGTCCCTTCAGTTGTATCTGACTCTGTGTGACGCCATGGACTGTAGCCCGCCCGGCTCCCCTGTCTGTGGGAGTCTCCAGGCAAGAATACTGGAGCGGGTTGCCATGCCCTCCTCCAAGGAATCTTCCAGGCCCAGGGACCAAACCCATGTTTATTAAGCCTCCTGCACTGGCAGGCGGGTTCTTCACCACTAGTGCCACCTGGGAAGCCTTATTTGAGCCCAGTTTTCAATTATTTTGAATATGTATTCGGAAGCAGAACAGCTGGATCATATCCTTAACTTTCTGAAGAACCACAGCTGTGGCACCTTCCAGCAGTATTAGAGGGTTCCTCTTTCTTTCCATCCTCAAAGCATGCTTAGTCACTTAGTCGTGTCCGACTCTTTGCGACCCCACACACGGTAGCTCACCAGGCTCCTCTGGCCATGGGATTCTCCAGGGAGGAATACTGGAGTGGGTTGCCATGCCCTCCTCCGGGAGGTCTTCCTTACCCAGGGACTGAACCCAGGTCTCCTGCATTGCAGGCAGATTCTTTGCCATCTGAGCCACCAGGGAAACCCATATAGCCTTTGTTTATCTGTTCAGTTTCTTTGCCCAGTTTTTAGGGGTTGTTTGTCTTCTTGTTGTTGAATTGTAGGAGCTCTTTATATATTCTGGGTATTAAATCCTTGCCAATTATAAGATAGGCAGATATTTTTCCTCCTCCTATAGCTGACCTTTTCCCTCTCTGGATCATGTCCTCTGGCACACTTGTATATCCAGTGAGTGTCTCTTCTGTGCTGTCATGTGACTCAAGGAGGCACCTGGCTGGTACCTGCAGTTTGATGCATAATTCAACTTAGAGACAGATGATGCTCCATTTGGGGGCCATTTACAGTGCTGGGAGCTGGAGATACAGGGTAGCCATGGTCCTGCTTCATGGAGTTTACAGCCTGTGTTGATTTATGTTGTGATGTTCACTGTGGAAGGGCCCTGATTCAGGCTAAGCAAGCCCTGTGAGCTGAGGACCCATCCGCCCAGCTGTCCCACCACCTGCCTCACCCGAGCTGTCATTTCCGTTAGACGCAGGCCAGGCCAGGTCTTAGGTAACTGCCTGGGTCACATCTGCCTCACCAGATGGGTCCGTCCCGCCAGGGCCTGGTGGAGGCAATGGAGGGTACCTGGTGGCCCCTGCCCACGCACCCTATTTGGGGTGCTGTTTGAGCCCTTACATGCGTCACATCCTTTAATATTCACCTGATGAGTTGGTGACACATTAGTAATACCACGAGCCCCTTGTGGCAGATGAGAAAACCAAGGCACAGAGACACCAAGTAACATGCCCAAGCTCACACAGCCAAGGGTGCCCTGGGGATCAGTTGGGGTGGCTGGAGGTGGGGGGATCCTGAGACTCAGGTCAGAGCTGGGGCCGCTAGACGAGGATCCGATCTGGGTCCCCAGCTCTAGACGTGGGGTCCTCCCCAACTCAGCTGCCGCCTCCGCAGCCCTCTGTCCAGCAGGCAGTCCTCGGGGTGGGAGGATAGGGGCCTTGCTGCTGCAGGAGCCCCCGCAGGGAGCCAGGTGACGCTCATCAGCTCTTCCTCTCCCGAGTCTGGCTTTGCCTGGCATGGGCGCCGCCGGCAGCCGGCAGGGCCCTCCGCCCCCAGCGCCGGGCACACGTGTCAGGGTTTTCACGCTGCCTAATGGAGTATCAAAAGCTTTCCGACTTTCAGAAATCCATTTGACCACGGTCACGTGGCCACTGGGTAGACAAATTACTAGTTTCATGCATTCAGCCCTCGGAGGGCCTGCGTGTACAGTAGATGTCTTGCCTGGTAAGCCAGGCTGCTCATTTGCAGCCCAGGCTCCCCTCGCCCGCCTCGGGGGCTTGCACCTCAATGCAGCCCGGCTGGGGTCCGGGTTCCCACATGCAGAGCGGAACCCCCCGGGTGCCAGCCGAAAGCTCCTCCCTCTGGTTGCCCCCCTGTTTGCCTCTGGGCGTGGAGGGCAGACATTCCCCTTGACACCCAAGATTTAATCCTTTCCTTTTCACACTCAACTGGAATGATTGCTGCCCACGTACGGCCTTGGGCATATAATGACTTTTTAATGCATTTACATGGCACTTCGTTGGAGAAGTCTGAACACACCATTTGGGTTGGAAATGGAGCTACTGGTGTGAGCTGTTAGAATGAGGCATGATTGGGCATATTTTTATTGCACTGTTTCCTGGTCAGAGAACGGCCAGGGACTGGGGGTTCCTCAGGAAGGAGGGTGGGTGAAAGCCCTAGTCTGTCCTCAGGTTCCCACTGCAAACTCTGCTGTTGAGAACCTCAGGCTCCGGGCTGGAGTGGGGCCCACAGAGCATTCCTTCCTAACCCCAGCCCTGTCCTCCGTCTGGGGGGCTCAGATAGCGCCCACCCTCAGGGACCCGTGCGAGTCACACGGCTCTATGTGGTGCTGTCATGCTTCTGCTCGCCAGCCCCCCACCCTCCCTTTGCCTGGTCCGGATGATACCAGCTCCCGTGCATCCCTCAAAGCCTCCCCGCTCCCTGTGTCTGTGCTACCCGCTCCTCAATTCCACTGCTGCTCCAGGCTGGACCCCGCCAGCCCTCACCTGGCCCACAGGTGAAGCTCACCTGCCCCTCAAGGTTCCTTCTCACCCCCAGCCCTTGCTGTTCAGCCTCACTGACCTTCTCCTGGTCCTTCATCCTCTTTCCTGCTCCCTGGGCCCTTGGCCATTTCTCCCTCCAAGCTCCATCACCTCCTCCTGGAGGCCTTCCCTGACTCCTGTGGCCAGCAGCATCTCAGCACCTCTCCCCTGAGGGCTTACACAGTTGCCCTTCTGCCTGCTGCTAGGAATATTTTTTCAGCATGGCTCTCCCTGCACTGTTCCAGAAGGCCAGGCCTGAGCTGGTTTCTGCCAGTTTGGTTTCACACACCCTCTGTTTGTCCTTAAACCCCTAAGACCAGAACTGGAGGAGCCTGGGCGGGGGCAGGTGCCCGGGCCAGCTCAGGACACCTTCGCGTGGTGTTCATGGCCTCAGATGACCTCTTCGGAGTTAGGTGTATTTTGTTTGTGTGCTATATGGAAAAGGAGTGATTTTAAACAAAAAATACTCCACTGTGGCTATTGGTATAGCGTGGGAAGATTTCCCTTTAATAATTTTATTTCTTTCTTTAATTCTGGCCCTGCTGAGTCTGTGAGGCCACACGAGCTTTTCTCTAGTGGCGATGTGCGGCTTTGTCTTTGCGCCTCCCCTCATGGTGGAGCTCGGGCTCTAGGGCTGTGAGCTTCAGCAGTCGCGGCCCCCAGGCTCCAGAGCACAGGCTCCATGGTTGTGGCACATGGACTTCGTCACTCCAAGGCATGTGGGATCTTCCTGGACCAGGGATCGAATCCACATCTCCTGCACTGGCAGGTGGATTCTTTACCGCCAAGCCACCGTGGAAGCCCCAGGAAGGTTTCCCCTTAATGATAGGTAGCTAGACAATAGATGGATAGAGGCATATACTTAGGCAGATGATACAGAGGTAGCTCTACATAGGTGTTTTGTATAATATATACAATCTCTTTATATTGTGGTTGTTCAGTCACTTCCCTGGTGGCTCAGATGGTAAAGCGTCTGCCTGCAATGCGGGAGACCCGGTTTCAATCCCTGAGTTGTGAAGATCTCCTGGAGAAGGGAAAGGCTACTCACTCCAGTATTCTTGCCTGGAAAATCCCATGGACAGAAAAGCCTGGTAGGCTACAGTCCATGGGGTTGCAAAGAGTCAGACATGATTGAGTGACTTCAATTTCTTTCTTTCTGTTCAGTCATTAAGTTGCATCTGGCTCTTTGCAACCCCATAGACTGCAGTACACTAAGCTTCCCTGTCCTTCACCATCTCTCAGAGCTTGCTCAAACTCATGTCCATTGAGTCGGTGATGCCATCCAACCATCTCATCCTCTGTCACACTTTTCTCTTCCTGCCCTCAATCTTTCCCAGCATCAGGATCTTTTCCAATGAGTTGGCTCTTCGCATCAGGTGGCCAAAGTACTGGAGATACGTATATATGAATTTAGAATTGTCATCAGCAGGACTGGTTTGGGGTTATGTTGTCATATCAAAAATAGTCCCAAAGCATCATCACCACCTTGCAGGATGCAGTTTACCATCCAGCCAGCTGACGCTGTGTGTCTGAGCCCCAAAGCATCATCACCACCTTGCAGGATGCAGTTTACCACCCAGCCAGCTGACACTGAGTGTCTGAGCCCCAAAG
>ML663585.1:65479-219774 GCA_007570785.1 Antilocapra americana
CAGCTGACGCTGAGTGTCTGAGCCTTGTTTTCTGCACAAGGACTCGGGTGCCGGTTCAGACTCTTCACCAGCTCTTCCCCTCCAGGGACCCAGGGCAGACACGAGCAGGGCTCCCGCCCAGCAGACGCAGTCGGGTGTTTGTCGCCATCGTCACTCTGCCCTCCTTTACATAAACTTTTTCTTTAGAAACAGCTTTACAGAATCATTGCAAAGATAGTGCAGAGAGTTCCCGTATAACCCACGCCCGTTTCCCGCATTGTTAACCTCGTGCATCATTACGGTACCTCCTCACAGTGTCCCAACCAACACTGAGATGCTACTGCTAACTGAAGTCCTCACTTTATGCAACTCTCCTTGGCTTGTACCTGATGTCCTTCTCTGTCCCGGGATGCCATCTGTTTAGTGATCGCCTCTGCTTAGGCTCCTCTCAGCTATGACTTCTTTGGTTTTGGTGACCTCTGCAGTTTCGGGGGCTCCTAAGCAATTGTTTTGTGGGATGCACCTCGGCCGGAATGAGTCTGGGAGGAAGACCACAGAGGAGACATGCCTTCACATCCCATCACCTGAAAGCACACACCATCCACATGTCTGGTCCCTGGTAGCTCTGACAGTCAAGAATCTCCCTGCAACGCAGGAGAGCCAGGTTCAATCCCTGGGTTGGGGAGATCCCCTGGAGGAGGGCGTGGCAACCCACTCCAGTATTCTTGTCTGGAGAACCCCGTGGACGGAGGAGCCTGGGGGGGGGGCTACAGTCCATGGGGTTGCAAAGAATCAGACATGACTAGCGACGAATGCACACACCTGGCTAAGGTGAGGCAGCAGGCTTCTGTGTGAAGTTCCTTCTCTTTTTCACACTGTTGGTTGAAGTCCTAGAAATTTCTTAATGGGCTGTAGATTTTATTTATTTTTAAGATATTTCTTTATTTGGGTGCACCAGGTCTTAGTTTTGGCACGCGAGATCTTCAGTCTTCATTGCAGCCACGTAGAATCTCTAGTCACAACACATAGGGTCTAGTTCCCTAACCAGGGATCAAACCCAGGCCTCCTGCCTTGGGATCTCAGAGTCTTAGCCACTGGACCACCAGTGGAATCCCCTGGGCTATAGATTTTAGATCGTAGCCACCAACTTATGAAACCCTCTTGAGTCAAATTTACTACATTTTATCATACACGGACTCTTTCTTAATTCATATTTTAACATCAGCATGCCTTACACCACCGACAGTTGGTTGTGGTTATAAATTAAACAATATGTGACTAAGAATACAAACAATTTAATCCTCTCGCTCAGCCAAAGCTCCAAGAGTTGTTAGAAGTGTCCAGCTGAGCCATAAATTGAGTCTTGACCTCAGCTGACCGCCTCATTCACACACAGAGGCTCTCCAACTTCCATCTCAAAGGGGAAATCTTTAAGTAATTATGTCTCTGATTTTAACAAATAGTCATCAGAACAGGTGTTCTTCTGCCCTTAAAGAGGCTAACGGATGCCCTGGATCCCCTCCAGAGACTCAGAGAGGTTGTGTGATATTCCTGAAGTCACACAGCAGTTTGGTGACAGACATGGGACCAATGCTCCTGTTAGCTTACTCCAAGTCCAGTGCTTTCTCTGCCTTTCCCAAACCTAAGGAGGCGGTTAGAATCAACAGATAATTAGCCTTGAAAGCCCCTTCAGGAGGCTGCACTGGGGACCAGCTTCGATCCCTGGGTTGGGAAGATCCCCCTGGAGGAGGGCGTGGCAACCCACTCCAGTATTTTGTCTGGAAAATCCCATGGACGGAGGAGCCTGGCGGGCTACAGTCCACGGGGTCGCAAAGAATCGGACACGACTGAGTGACTAACACACACACCTAAGGTGAGGCATCAGGCTATCAAGCCTTTAAGAAAGGCCTGGCGTCACCTGTGTCTCCGGCTGCTTTAGAAGGGACACCGTGTCTTTGGCTGGTACCAGGTGAAGTTCCGCCTCTACGGTGCAGTGACTCTGGAGAATGCGCTCGGCTCCTCTGGGGCTGGGGTCTGGGGGGTGGGTGGGTGACGCCCCACACGCGCTGAAAGGCACGAGGGCAGGAGACCTGAACAAGGAACAGCGGGTTCACCTCCCCGGACTCGGGCCCCCTGGGAGGCGGGTGGTGGGCGGAGCGGCCTGCAGTGTCTGAATGCTCGCTCTTATCACTGTGCTGTGGGGTGCAGAGGAGGCGATAGCCTTGGCAGCTGATTCTTGATGAGTCTGCCGAGCCCACCTGGAGCGCGGGGACGGCCCCGGAGCCTCACCTAGGCTGCTTCACCTTCGGCCCCTAATCCTGCCTTCTCTGTCCTCCCATCCCTCAGATGAAAGATTATCGCCAGTTTAAGGGCTTCCCTGGTGGCTCAGCGGTAAGGAATCCGCCTGCAGTGCAAGAGCTGCAGGAGACACAGGTTTGATCCCTGGGTCGGGAAGATCCCCTGGAGGAGGAAATGGCAACCCGCTCCAGTGTTCTTGCCTGGAGAATCCCATGGACAGAAGGCCCTGATGGGCTACAGTCTATCGGGTCGCAAAGAGTCGGACACAACTGAGCGATTAAACGGCAACAGCAACTACGCAGAGTAAGATGCCTGGATCTCAGGTGCCACTGGTTTTAACAGAGCTCCCTACACCTGTGTAACCCATACCCCTTAAGGTATGAAATATTCAGGGGCTTCCCTGGAGGTCCAGTGGTTAAGAGTTTGCCTTCCAATGCAGATGACGCGGGTTCAATCTCTAGTCGGGGAACTGGGCTTCCAAGTGCCGCAGGACAGCTAAGCCTGCCTGCCACCACGACTAAGACGCAATGTAGTGAAATTTAAAAAAACCAACATGAAATCTTCCCATTGCCCCCAGACAGGGCCTCACACTCTTCCCCCATCAATCCCCCATCCCACCCCCACCGTGGATGACTTCTGCCCGTTCTAAACTTCTTATAAATGGAAGCACAGGGTGAGAACTCCCCCATGTCCAGCTTCTGGGGCTCAGTACCACATTTTGTGCAGGGCAGAAGCGGTTCTGCTGGGCCCATCCTATCATGTGGATGGACCAAAAGCTATGTGTCCATCCTTCTAGAAAGATTGGTTGTTTCCAGTTTGAAGCCTTTACGAACGGAGCTTCAAGGAACAGTGCTTTTTATGGTCATGTTTTCATTTCTCCAATAAATGCCTCCAGCTGAAATACAAGGGTCATAAGATAAAGGTGTGTTTAACCATTTAAGAAGCTGCCAGTGTTGTGTCGTCGCTCAGTAGTGTCCAACTCTTTGCAACCCCATGGACTATAGAGCCCGCCAGGCTCCTCTGTCCATAGGGTTCTCCAGGCAAGAATGCTGGAGTGAGTTGCCGTTCCCTTCCCCAGGGAATCTATCTTGCTGACCCAGGGATGGAATCCAGGTCTTCTGCATTGCAGGCAAATTCTTTACTATCTGAGCCACAGTAAAGTCTAAGATGGGAAGCACCAGGGAAGCAAGAAAATGCCAGATGGTTGGCTAGAGTGCTTCTGGTTTTCCACCTCGCAAGCAGGGTGTGAGAATTGTAGCTGGATCTGACTTACTGGACTGACTTACTCTCTGCCCAAACTCCAGGAGATGGTGAGGGACGGGATGCCTGGCGTGCTGCAGTCCATGGGGTCGCAAAGAGTCGGACAGGGCTGAGCAACTGAACAGCAGCTATCTGCTCCTCCTCCTCCACTGAGGTAAACGCCGGGCGGTCCAGGAGAGCCTCTCCTGTGTCCTGAGTCCTCGGCACACCCACAGTCCTGGCGCACAATAGGTGCTCAGGAAACCCCTGCCGAATGAATGCGTTCCCAGTTCTTTTCTGCTGCCGGTTGTCCAGGACCCCTGTGGCTCAAAGAGGATCAAGTGGACCTGAGTCCCCATCCTTTGTGAAAGAATCTGAGCGAGGGCACTCCCCCATCCACTTGGAGACACCTGGGGAGTGTCTGATAACAGTGCCAAGGGTTTCCCCAAGGACAGAGGGCAGGGAGCCCCGAGTGTCCTGCATTCAGCCCAGCGCCCATTGTTGTGCTCTGAAAAGGCCTGGGGCCAGGTGTAACCAGACGCGGGCCTCTGCCGAAGCGAAGTCTCAGGAAGGCACTTAACAGGGGACTCCCGGCGGGCTCTCCGTGACAGAACCTTTGTAACTGTAGCCCGGCCAGATTACCGGCCGGACGGGGATATTCAGTGGGGTCAGAGCGACGCACAGTGAGCCCTCGGGGAGAAAGCGGATTGGCACAAGCCGCTCGAAGTCCTGTTTGTGTGTTGGGGCTAGACTTGGAAGAAGAAAATGAAATATGCGCTGTTCCTGGGGGAGAGCTTATCAGTGTGTCCTCAGGAGAGAGGCTTGCTTCCCAAGAACCCAAAATCGCATCGGGTGATTGACGAGCGTCTTCAAAGAAAGGGCCCAGTAAGCACATGAAAAAGCCCTTGAGTTCATTAGTCATCAGGAAGTGCAAAGTGAAACCACAATTCGATACCATCCTACGCCCACCAGAGAGGCTAAAATGCAAAACACAGACGATGCCAAGCTCAGGCGCTCTCTCAGGCTGCCTGCGGGGGTGGGAGCTGATGCCGGAAACTCGATAGTTGGGAGTCACTGAGTCCAGCAGACTTGCGGCGCTCCCCTCGAGACGCCCGGCCTTGGTCGTCTAGAGACACACATGCAGATCCCTTGCAGCAGTGCGCACGGTGGCCCCCAAATGGGAGCCCCCTGATGCCCACCAACCCTGGGCAAGATATATACATGTGGTCCCTTCCCACCCCAGAGCCCTTTACAGCCCTGGGGTGAACTGCTCACAGCTGCTCCCAGCATCGGGGAGGAATCACCAAGGTCGCGAAGAACAAAGGATGCCGGACACAAAAAGGACACACGCTGTGGGACCCTGTGCGTAGAACAAGCAGAACATACAACAGCGAAACGCATCTGAGCAGACAAGAATCAGGGTCGTGGTTTCCCCTTGGAGGTCAGGAAGGGGGCTCCTGGGTGCTGGCCGCTTGGGAGTGCTCCGGTACCAAAAAGGTATCGAAGGTGTGTGCCTGTCTCTGGCATGCGTGTGGCGCTCCCGTGAGATGGTTTTAAGACACGAGGGGAGGGTAGTGCTGGAACCCGCCCCTGCTTCGAGCCACCTCAGCCTTCTCGCTGACCATGCAATCCCACCGTGGAATTACGTGTGGCATGGCTTCTGTCTACACGGGGTATCCTGTGCTGAGCTTGCCGCCAATCCCTACACGAGGGTGAGAGACCAACGGCAGGGCGGTTAGGACAGATTTCAGGCAGCTTCTGGGGGCTTCTCCTGCAGACGTCCACAGAAGAGCCCTGGTCAGAGACCTGCTTCTCAGGTACCCAAGCTCACTCCTTATCGAGCAAAGAGTTGGCACACATTTTAAGTAGGGTATCCAATAAACTAAGAGGTCTATGCTAGTGGGATCTGAGAGCGGAGAAAACTGTGCCAAAGCCATGAGTCCATGAGCGAGGACAAGTCAACATGGATGAGCTCACCACTCAGAGCCCCATAAGAAGTATATTAGTGAGCTTGCGCTGTGTAACAAACAACCTCAGGACCCAGTGGCTTAAATAATGCATATTTATTATCTCAGGTTCTTTCAGTGGGGTCAGAAATTCAGAAATGGCTTAGCTGAGCAATTCTGGCTTGAGATCTCTCATGAGGTTATCGTCAAGATGTCATCCAGGGCTGCAGGTATCTGAAGGTTGTTCTGGGGCTGGAAGATCAGCCTCCAAGATGGCACACTCACAGGGCTGTTGGCAGAGCCTCAGCTCCTCATCACAGGGACCTCTCCTCAGGCTGCTTGAGCGTCCTCGCAACATGGGAGCTGGCTTCACCCAGGGCAGGAGGTCCAAGAGAGAGTCTGAAATGCCTCTGACGGCCTTCTTTCAATAGTTACATGCAGTCATTTCTACCTTATTTTGTTGATTAGAAGCGAGCCACTAAGCTCAGTCCATACTTAGGAGGGAGACTGGGCTCCCTTCTGAGCAGAGGACTACCCCCAAAATTTGAGGACATGATTTAAAACCACCACAGCAAAACCCCAGGGACTGTAGTATTCTGGAGGCTTTTTTCAACACAAGTTGACTCCAGCACCAGTTTTTAAATATTGATTTATTTGGCCACTCTGGGTCTTAGCTGCATCATGCTGGATATTTTAGTCACTGCACATGAGATCTTTAGTCATGGCCTATGGGATTTAATTCCCTGAGCAAGGATCAAACCTGGGCACTCTGCATTGGGAGCATGGGGTCTTAGCCATTGGAGCATCAGGGAAATCCCAATAGCATCATTTCTGAAGCAATAAGACAAAACGAGCCTTCAATTTTATAAAGTCTCAGCCAGTTCTCATAAAGAGTGCCTGGTCATATTTGCTGAGTGTTTGGCAACTCGGCAGCATGTCGAAAAATTGGGCCCAATCACACACATACATGCTCATTCTATGATTTCCGGGACACAGCAGTAAACATCAGTTCATGTTCAACAGGCCAAAAGAGAACAGCCACTGGGGTTATCTACCATTGCACAGTGAACCTCCCAGAACAGCGGCTGCAAACAGCCACCTATGGTCTCTCATCAGGCTGTGGGTTGGGGGCTGACTGGGGCCAGATGTGTGCTTGATCTCCAATGGGGACACTCCTGCATCCACAGTCAGCTAGTAGATCAGCTGAGCTTGGCTCAGGGTAGCCGCGGTTCATGATGACAAGCTGGCTGTTGGCTGGGATGGTGATGGGAGTCTCGTCCTCCAGCAGGCTGGCCTGGGCTTGTTCACAGGGTAGAGGCCAGGTCCAGGACAGAGCAATGCTCTCTCAAGGCCCTGTGAGGCTTGTCACTTTTCCTCTTTCTGGTGAAACCAAGTCATGAGGCCAGCCCAGAAGCTGCAGAAATACACTGTGCCTCTTGACAGGAAACATTGCAAAGCAGTGTGGCAAAGGGGGCAGCTAAGGCCGGGCCAGGAGAATCATGGCCTCCTACAATCCACTACACATGTGGTCTTCTTGACTTGATGCTGAAGAAGACATTGGATAGAACTCAACATCTCCCCGCTGCTGTTATTATTGTTCTGTTGCTAAGTCGTGTCTGACTCTTTGCAACCCCATGGACTGCAGCACCCCAGGCTTCCCTGTCCCTCACTATCTCCCAGGGTTTGCCCAAACTCATGTTCATTGAGTCGGTAATGCCATCCAACCATCTCATCTGCTGTTGCCCACTTCATTGGATAGAACTCAACATCTTCCCACTTCACTAGATTCTTTACCAACTGAGCTATGAGGGAAGCCCATCTTCCCACTGCTGCTGCTGCTGCTGAGTCGCTTCAGCCATGTCCGACTCTGTGCGACCCCGTAGACGGCAGCCCACCAGGCTCCCCCGTCCCTGGGACTCTCCAGGCAAGAACACTGGAGTGGGCTGCCATTTCCTTCTCCAGTGCATGAAAGGGAAAAGTGAAAGTGAAGTCGCTCAGTCGTGTCTGACTCTTAGCGACCCCATGGACTACAGCCCACCAGGCTCCCCCGTCCCTGGGATTCTCCAGACAAGAGCACTGGAGTGGGCTGCCGTTTCCTTCTCCAGTGCATGAAAGTGAAAAGTGAAAGCGAAGTCACTCAGTCGTGTCTGACTCTTAGCGACCCCATGGACTGCAGCCTACCAGGCTCCCCCGTCCCTGGGATTCTCCAGACAAGAACACTGGAGTGGGTTGCCATTTCCTTCTCCAGTACGTGAAAGGGAAAAGGGAAGGTGAAGTCGCTCGGTGGGGTGGAGTGTCATTGCCTTCTCCGTGAAACAGGGTTAGGAACATCTATTTCAAGCTGAGAGCCAAAATCACACTGAATAGTGACATGTTACAAGTGATTTCATTAAAGTCAGGGACAAGTCAAGGATGCTGTGATCACCTCTGTTAGTTATCAATGCTCTGAAAGTTCTCGAATATGCTATCAGACAAGAAAATTACTGAAGACAGTATGATGGCCCTACCTGAAACCCACCGTGTCAGCTGAAGCACGGCAACAATGAGTAGGACAGCTCTGTCAGTGAGTCAGATGCTAGCAACTCTCCAGAGTTGCCGTGTGGCCGAAAGAATCAGTGTAACTTGCTGGGAGTTGCTGTGGAGAAAGGATGCAATCCAGTTTAGAGGCGGATTTGGTCGTGGACGTGGTCAGCCACCTCAGTAGAGTTGAAAGGGGTTGTTTTGTGTTGAATAAACCTGTAAACAGAAAAAGTTAAAAAAATAAAATAAAAAAAAAGGATGCAATCCAAAAGAGCAGGATGGTGGGGGGAATAGAAATACCCTGTGAATCAACTCAAGAGGCTAAAGTACCAAGATGCATAAAAATGTAAAGTTCTACTGAGGAACAAAGGAAGGGAGGGATGAGGGGAGGGAGGAGGGAAGTTTGTATAGACAGATGGATGGATAAATGAACAGATGGATGGGTGGATAGGTGGGTGGGTGGTTAGGTAGATGGATGGATTGCAGGACAGATGGCTGGCTGGCTGGCTGAATGGGTGGATGGATGGATTAGTGAGTGGATGGATGGATGAACAGATGGCTGGATGGATGGCTGAATAGGCAGATGGATGGATGGATTAGTGAGTGGATGGATGGACAGATGGCTGGCTGGCTGGATGGATGGGTGGATGAATGGAGGATGGAGTGAATAAAAGAGATATTTACACTCCAATTAGAAACATATTCTATGGAATTGACTGAGTAGGAGCTGGGCAATGATTGTTTTATATGGAACAGTGACAAGTGTTTGGAAACGGCCTAAGTGCTCATCAGTGAGGGGGTGAGGTACAATCTGTGGACACCCCTCAAGGAACAGCCCTTCCCCTCCCTCCTGCCACCTTCCCCACCCTCAGGAGCTCATCAGGGGTTCTGCCCATGCCCCCCACCCCACCCCACAGCCACTCAGGTCCTTCTGGAGTCCCCTCATCACACAGTGTTTATCCTCAGCCCCCCATCTCACTCGGCTTCATCTCTTTGAGGATAGGGTATGTTCCTGCCTCTTCAGCCAGAAATTTGTTGAGTGTCTTGTTTGTGCTGGGTGTGGGATTTACAGGGGTATGTATAAAAGAGATGTGGTCTCGAACACAGTTAAGTGGCAAGACAGAAAAAGGAGCAGATTA
The DNA here is from genome assembly GCA_007570785.1 of Antilocapra americana. Classification (NCBI taxonomy): domain Eukaryota; kingdom Metazoa; phylum Chordata; class Mammalia; order Artiodactyla; family Antilocapridae; genus Antilocapra; species Antilocapra americana. The sequence continues at coordinate 74,601 of ML663585.1, forward strand.
TAAAATGCTATCCCTATTATTAATAAATACAACACTGAGATGGATGGTATATCGATTATATGCCAGATGCTGTGTGCACCCTTACCAAGCAGGTACTGCCACCTCCCGATTTACAGAGGAGGAGACAGTGATGGTCACACAGGTAGGGAGTGGTGAGGCAGGTTCACACCCATGCAGTGGGACCACGCACTTCGCCAAGCTCCGGCCACCTCTCTGGAGGATGCAGCAGGAATAACACCTGTTGAGATGTCATGTAGCATCCTCTGGGACTTAAGGCTTGTAACAGGCTTCTCCTTCTTTGCTCTTTCCTTAAAATATATCATGGAAAGACAGAACTATGCTTTTGGTGACTTCCCTGGTTTCTTTTAAACCTAGGAAATAATGTTTCAGTGCTCCTGGGAGAGGTTTACCATATGGTCCCAAGAGAGGCCGACTTTCACCATCAGGTCTGTGAATGGCCCTTGACTTGTGGAATCAGAATTGGTAGCAAAAAAAATTCTCACCGTGAGTGCCTTATGATTGCCACCACTGGTTACTGAGCATCTCTTTTGTCTTCAGAACCCTATTATGGGTTTATTATCTAGCTTACTCCTCACAGCATCCCTGAAAGGTTGAGATTATTTCTACACCAAAACTGCAGTTCGGAGAGGTTAAGTAGCTTGGCAAAGGTCACACAGCTTGTACCAATCTCTCAGAGCAGAGACTTCTCTTTGCCAGTTTCAGAATCAAGGAGGAGGTGACATTGCTTAAAATGTCAATGAGAAAAACACGCTTGTTGGCACCCTGTCCAGGGTTATTCTAGGAAAGTCTGTGAGAAATTGCTATGGTTTGAAATCTCTGGCTTCTCTATGGAGTCAGCCAAACATGGCCTCATTGTTGATCTTCAGAAGCATATTTTTAGTGTGAGGTGGGTTGTGTTTATTTTTCTGATGGATAGCAAAGATGAAGTTTCTATAAATAAAACCTTGGCTCCCCACCCCCCCCCATTTTACTTCCTGTGGACGATTCACAAATGAGTTGACCAATCAAATGAGTTTACCAGCTCCAAAGAACTCAAAATGGAAAGTTTCCAAGAGTGAGGGGACCATCTCAGTCTTTAAAGAGCTTCTCCGTCTGGAGCACCACGAAGTGGCTTTCCACGCTTGGTTAACAGCAAGCTGGGGTGCATTTTGATCATTTTAATAATAATTATGTGACGCGACTACCAATTAAGGAATGTTTCTCTTTTAACTGAAAGCAACCCACTTTCTGAACTGGAAAGCATTGTTGACCCAGTGATAAAACCATTTCCAGCTTTCAATCTGTGAAACAGCCGGCGCCAGTGTGGGGTCCCAGAGGACCCAGAGCCCCCAAGACCTGTGCTGTTCTGAGTTCTGGTCTCCAGGGATCTGAGGCCAGGCCCTCAAGGGATCACCCTCCTACCCAGCCCATGAGCCCCCTTAGCACCACGGCCTTGGAAGCCCCCGTGCAAACTCTCAACACATGTGACGAGAGGCGTTTATAGGAGCTCTTGCCTGGCGCTGCCACTGGTTAAGAAACCAGAGATGATGTTCTTAGGAAGAAAAGCCTCTGGAGCTGATTTACACTCAGGAGTTTCAGTTCTTACTGCTATGAGACAAGCCATGGTCCCTCGCTACGCCTACTCATCCCTCGAGCCACCTCCTTGCTACCTGCCTGTGCCCCCACGCTGTGCTCCGAGCCTAGCACATGACAGCTGCTCTGGGAGTCTGCATCCAGCATGGTACCCAGAAGCTCTCCTGCCAGAGCATGCACCCCAGTCGCCAACCTTGCTCTCTCCCGCCCTCCATCCCTTGTGGCTTCTTCCTGCCTGCCTGAGTCTTCCCCATATTAACCCCTGTGTGACCCCAGCCCCCTGAAGTGAACTCGCCGAGTCCAAGGGTCGCACGGGGTGAGGCACGGCTGGTGTCCACACTGACCTCAGAAGGGAGCCCAGCACACCTGTCCCACGCCTACCTGTCTGCTTGGGTCTCCTCTCTGCCCTGCTTTCCTGCACACTCTGATCCTCTGGAGAGCCTTTAGCTCTGTTAATATTGTTACGAAAGATGCACCAAATTTCCCCTCCTGCCCATCTTTACATACGCACTGCGGCTGTGTTAACTGGATACATGCTGCCGCAGATCTCTCAGCCTTTCCATCCTGCCGAACTGAAACACTGAACTCACTGGACGGTTCTCCCTTTTCCCTCCCCTCGGCCCCTGGTACCCACCACACTGCCTTTGCTCCTAAGAGTCTGTCTACTTTGAGTGCTTTGAGTAAAAGTGGCACCGTGCAATACTCATGCACGGCTGGTTTATTTTACTGAACGGTGGGTCTTCATTGCTGCATAGACTCTCCTCTAGTTGCGGCGAGCGGGGACTACTCTTCCTTGCCGTGTGCAGGCTCCTCTTGGCAGAGCTTCTCCCTTCGTGATTTGAGGGCTCTAAAGATCAGACTCAGTAGTTGCAGCACACAGACTTCGTTCCTCTGCAGCATGTGGAATCTTCCCAGATCAGGGATCGAACCCGTGTCTCCTGCATTGGCAGATGGATTCTTTACCACTGAGCCACCAGGGAAGCCCTGTCCTTCCCTTTCAAGGCTGAATCACCTTCCATAGGCTTCCCTGGTGACTCAGTGGTAAAGAATCTTCCTGCAGTGCCGGAGACCTGGGTTTGATCCCTGGGTCAGAAAGATCCCCTGGAGAGGGGAATGGCTACCCACTCCCGTAGTTTTCCCTGGAGAATCCCACGGACAGAGGAGCCTGGCGGGCTCTAGTCCATGGGGTCACAAAGAGTCAGACACGACTGAGCAACTGACACTTTCACTTTGCTTTTCACCTTCCGCTGTGTGGATGGGCTGTATCTTCTTCGTCCACTCGTCTGTCAGTGGACACTAGGGCTGTTTCCTCCGCTTGGCTGTCGTGAATAATGCTGCCATGTCACGGGGGTGCAAACATCTCTTTGAGATCCTGCTTTCACTCCTTTTTGGGATGTGCCCCCAAGTGAGATTGCTGGATCATAGGATAGTTCTGTTTCTAATTGTGTGAGGAACCTCCATACTGTCTTTCATAGCAGCACCGCTTTCTACTCCCATCGACAGTGCACAAGAGTTCCAATTTCTCTGCCTCCTCAACTACCTGTGTTATTTTCCTTTTTAATAGTAGCCACCACAATGGGGGTGAAGTGATACTTCATTGTGCTTTTGATTGGCATTTCCTTGACGACTAGTGATGTTGAGCGTCGTTTCATATGCTCATTGCCCATCTGTATATCTTATTTGAAGAAATGTGTATTCAAGTCTTGTGCTGATCTTAATCAGATTTTTTGGTTTTGGATGTTGAGTTGAGGGGTTCTTTCTGTCATTCGGATATTAACTCCTCATCAGATGCATGGTTTGCAAACATTTCCTCCCCTTGTGTAAACTGCCTTTCACCTTGTTGCGGGTCTCCTTGATGGCACAGAAGTCTTAAGTTTGCTGTAACCCCCCTTGTTGATTTTTGCTTTTGTGGCATCCACTTCTGGTGTCACATGCAAGAAATCATTGCCAAACCCCATGTCATCAAGAGTTCCCCTATGTTTTCTTCTAGGAATTTTATAGTTTCAAGTCTTCTGTCCAGCTCTTTGATCCATTTTGAGTTAATTTTTGCATGTAATGAAAAGTAAGGGTCCAGGTTCCCTCTTTTGCTTGGGGAGACCTGGCTTTCCCCAACTCATCTGTTGAAAAGACCATCCTTTGCTCCACTGCATTTGGGGGTTCAACAAATGATCTTGTTGAAGAGAGTTGAGGCAAGTCTCATCTCTGGACTCTCTATTCTGTCCCATTTGTCTGTATGTCTGTCATTCTGCCATCACCACCCTGTTTGTAAGCCTTGCCTTAATTTTGGGGGGTATGTGCTTTAAGCTGCTTCCACTTCTCCCCAAACTTTATTGACTTTTAACGATTCTGGCTGTGCCAGGCCTTAGCTGCAGTGCCTGGAATATCCAATCTGCGTTGTGGCATGCTGACTCTTTAGTTGCAGCATGCAAATGCTTGGTTGTGGATGCAGGATCTAGTTCCCTGACAGGGGACAGAACCCTGGTGCCCTGCATTGGAAGTATAGAGTATTAGCCACTAGACCACCAGGGAAGTCCCTTCCTTCAACTTTGAATGAAGCAAGTGCCCTTTAGATTCGGTGGCAGGTAATGACCCCGGAGACTTTACAAAAGGCTTTACTCATGCCAAGTGCCATCCTAAGTGCTGTCAGGTCACTATCCAGAGTGGAAACTCTCTTGACCTCCCTACCCCATCCTGGGAGCTGAGACACCACCTCCAGGAAGTCCACTTGGATGCAGTCCTCAGCATCCTGTGTCCTGCACATCTCTGTGAGGCGGTGTTAAGGAACTGAGGGAGAGCCTGATCTAGCCACAGAGTCCTCAGCGAGACGAAGTCACGTTCCTCAGGAGATTAGCCATGGGCCCCTGGCGCCCAGACAGCCCCCTTGGGTCCAGACTCCACAGGTGTTTCCCACATGAACCTCAGACGTCTGGAAAGATGACGTAGCCCTGGCAGATTTCCTTATTTCTTTCCCTTAACACCCAGCCAGAATTCACGCCAGTTGGGGACCAAAGGACAAAAGGCCTATGGAGCAGCCAGTGTGAGTCCTGACAGGCCAGGACCAGTGACGGGCAGGGCCTCGTTCCGGTGGGGACTTCATCTGAGGGTTTCTAAGCATCCCTGGATGCAGTTCTTTGCCAGGAGGGAGTCAGGGCGCCACCAGAACTGTCACTAGGAATTTCCACCCATACCAGTGAGGCTCAAGAAGGGCCACAGGCTGCCCCCATGTGAGAGGTAGGGCTGGGGGGCACCCCTCCAGGGGGTTGCTTTCAAAATGAGTGCAGACACTCAAACTCCATAAATCCTGCTTTTGTTATTACTTTCCCCAGCACAATGGAAAGTGCCCCCACTTACTCTCCACCTTCCAGAAGGAGATCTGGGAACCACCCCTGTGGCCCATGTCCACAGATTCGAGCCTTAAGAGTTTCCTCAGACATCACAAGAGTTAGGGAAGATTACATGTCATGCCTGTTTTTCACCTTAAAGGAAAATGCATTAGTCAACCAGGGCCACCATCACGAAGTCCCACAGTTGGGTAGCTTAGTCAGCCCGATTCACTGTCTCCAGGCCTGGAGGCTGGAATCCAAGACCCAGGTGTGGGCGAGACTGGTCCTCCCGAGGCCCCCCTCCTGGGTGTGCAGACGGCCGTCTCCTCCCTTGTCCTCACTGGGTCATCCCTCTGTGTGTGTCTGCGTCCTGACCTCCGCTTCTTACAAGGATCCCAGTCCTGTGGGATGAGGGCCCGCCCCTAGGTACCTCATTTTGACTCAATCACCTCTTTAAAGGCCCGGCTCCAGATACGGCCACACTCTTAGGCCCTGGGGTCAGGACTACAAGGCGGGAATTTTCCTTTTCTTGTTTTGGCTGTATGCCACAACATGTGGAGGCTTAGTTCCCAGACCAGGGATCAAACCTGTGCCCCTTGTTTCCTGCAGTAGAATTTCAGAATCTTAACCAATAGACCTCCAAGGAGTCCCTAAGGCAGGCATTTTGAGGTGACAGAATTGATGCTTTCGAAATGTGGTGCTAGAGAAGAGTCTTGAGAGTCCGTTGGACTGCAAGGAGATCTAACCAGTCTATCCTAAAGGAAATCAACCCTGAATATTCATTGGAAGGACCAATGCTAAAGCTGAAGCTCCAATACTTTGGCCAGCTGATGCGAAGAATTGACTCATTAGAAAAGATCCTGATGCTGGGAAAGACTGAAGGCAGGAGGAGAAGGAGACGACAGAGGATGAGATGGTTGGATGGAATAACCGATTCGATGGACATGAGTTTGAGCAAGCTCCAGGAGTTGGTGATGGACAGGGAAGCCTGGCGTGCTGCAGTCCCTGGGGTTGCAAAGAGTCAAACAAGACTGAGCGACTGAACAATAACAAAATTCAGCCCACACTGGGAACTTTCATCTCAGCCACACAGCCTGGGACCCTGCTGTTCCCCACTCCTGCCCACTTACCCAGATTGCTTCTCAGTGCTTGTGGGTTGGAGTCTCTGCAGGCTTCGCCTGGTGCTCCTGCAGGAGCTGCTGATAACCTGTGATCAGGCTGGGGACGTCTTTCTCCATCTTCACAGGGGACTGTCTACACTGCACGGTCATGGGGAGGGGAAGAGGAATGAGACAAAGCGGGGCAAAGGCACTCTGACTTCCCCCTGCAGGTGGGGGCGGGCGGCCGGCGGGGGTGGACTCAGCCGGTGCTTGGTCAAACCCTGGCCACCTGCCAGGAGCTGCTCTGAGCACCTCGAGGAAGTTGAACCATCATGAGACAGACAGACAGACAGACATTCAAGAAACAACAGGCTCGATCAGGAGGGGCCCATGGGCTGCTTGGCCATCCCTCCAACACAGACCCCTCCCATCTCGGGCACTGGTCTTTACTGTCCCTCCTGTCCGAGTCAAGATGCATGAGCTCAGCCATCTCCCCGCCCCACCCACCCACGAGAGGCCCCTCCCCTCCTCCTGGGTCCACAGCCTGTTGGATAGCCGTTCACTACACCCACAGCTTCCCAGGTGGCACTAGTGGTAAAGAACCTGTCCACCACTGCAGGACACACAAGAGATGCAGGTTCGACCCCTGGGTTGAGAAGATCCCCTGGAGGAGGACATGGCAACCCACTCCAGTATTCTGGCCTGGAGAATCCAGTGGACAGAGGAGCCTGGCAGGCTACAGTCCACAAAGTCGCAAAGAGTTGGGCATGACGGAGCAGCTGAGCACACGCACGCTCTGCATTGTTCACAGATATTACTATTTATTCCACTGGTATGTCCGCCCCTAGGGCAGGGGCTGTCCTGCTCATACCCGCTCAGTGCCTTAGCACCTGTCTGCAAGGAGTGGGTGCTCTGTGAATGTACGGGAGCAGGGATGTGCAGAGTGAGCAGGGGGAGGGGAATGTGTTGGGGGAATCCCAGGAAGGCCTCCTGGAGGACGTGACAACTTCCAGGATGGGTAGGCGTTAGTCAGACAGAAAGGTGCAGGAAGGGTGTTCTGGGTGGAGGGAACAGCATATGCAAAGGCCTGGAGCGGGGAGAGGAGGATGGAGGACCTGAACGACAGAGAGTTGGGCTCGGGGTGTTGGGAGAGGTGACCCTGAAGAGCTAAGCATGCCTTGCACACCCACTGCCTCATCAGCCACCCCCGCCTCTGTCTGTCTGACCCTGGAGTTCACAGAGGAGCACCCATGGGTTTCTGACACCCACCACAGCCAGCACCCTGGCACATGCCAGCTGCCCACACATCCAGGATGCAAGTGCCAGAGTCCTCTTACTTCCCCCCACACAGGTGCTGGGGAAATGTCTTTTATCCACTAAAAACAATTCTTTCTCCTTTCCATGTAGCTGGAGTATTTTTTAGGTGTTTCCAAGCTTTAGTGCTTTAAAAACATAAATATTTCAAGAGGTTCACCATTTGTCCCATCAGTGAAACGCTGAGAGATGTATTCTTAGATCACTTTGTAAATATCTGCAGAGCACGAGAGTCCTGACTCATCTTTGCACCTCGAAGTTTCAACAGATGGATTCTGTTGTAAATAGAATTGCTACCTATTGGAGATACTTTTATTGGGATTGATATCTACCCATCCATCCATTTGTTCATAGATTTATCCATCTGTCCATCCAATCATCCACCCATCTACCCATCCATCCATCCATCTATCCATCCATCCATCTATGCAACTATCCACCCACACTTCCAACCATCCATCCATCCATCCATCCAACCATGCATCCATTCCTGTATCCATTCACCCATCTATCGTGCCCTCCATCCGGCCACCCTTTCATTCACAGGGGGTACTGTGGTCCCACTAGAGAACAAGACCAGTCCCTGCCCTCAAGGAGTTCACAGTCTAGTGGGGAAGACAGACAAAAGGCAGCAATATTCCATACATTTCCAACTGGAAGTCATGTAGTCAAAGAAAAGGCAGGCACTTTGAGAGTGTATACCAGATATATCTGACCCAGCTCAGGATCAAGAAAGCCTTTCCCAAGCAAAAACATGTTTAAGCTGGAACCTGAAGGATGGGTAGGAGCTTGCCAGGAAAAAAGGTGGAGAAAAGTGTTTCAGGCGGTAGGACCAAGAAGTGCAAAGGCCCTGAGGCAGGTAAGCGCTTCGCATGTTCAAGCAACTAAAACAAAGTCAGAGAGGCTGAGCTAGCACGGTCTAAGGCTGAAGAGACCAAGAGGGCCTCGATCATGCTCTCTTCGAGACCAAGTTATGAATCTGGACTTGATCTTAAGAGCGGAAGAGATACCAGGGAAGAACTACACATAGAGGAGGGCTAGGACGGGGTCTGCTTTTTCAAGTTAAGTTTTCACTGAATACACCATAAGTGGAGAAAAGTGCATGAATCCTAAACACGCTAATTAGCTCATGATGCCATAACAAAATACCATAGACCAGGGACCTTGAAGAGTAGAAACTGTTTCTCACATTTATGGAGGCTGGAAGTCCAAGATCAAAGTCCAGCAGGGTTGGGTTCTGGTCAGCGTTCCCTCCCTGGCTTGCAGATGGCTGCCTTTCTTCTGTGTCTGGTGTCCCTATAGGACTAGAGCACCACCCTTGAGGTTAATGACCTCATTTACCCTGAATTCCCTCCTTAATAAGGATTCTGTCTCCAAATACATTCTGGCTAGGGGTTAGGGCTTCTACCAACGAATTCAGGAATGATGCGGTTCCATCCACAGTGGTACAACTCAGTGGACTTTCATAAAGGGAACACACCCAGGTAACTCACGTTCAGGCGGGAAAAAGAATGTGACCCCTAGATGCACTTCTTAGCGCTTCCAGTCCCCCCACCGCACCCCCAATAGTTCCCATGTCTTCCAACGCCACGGAGCGTCTTGCCTGGGTTTAAATCAGGTACCAGTGGAATTGGGCGGCGAATATTCTAGCCTCCAGCTTCTCCGGCTCAGCATGTGCTGTGAACGCCATCCTTGTATCCCACGCATCATGTAGCTCATTCATGCCACGCCACGCCACATGTTCCTGACAGTCCTACTGCAGGCAGGTGGGCTGCTCTGGGGGCTATGGGGAGCAGAGTTGCTCTGCAGGGAGTGGAACTGTGAGGTCAGAGGTATGCACGAGTGGGGCTCTAGTAGATTACACCTCGCCACTTTCTAAATCGCTCTCCAAGTGATGCTTCCACCAGCACCGGCTCCATTGTGGGGACTGGGCAGCCTGGCGAGGAGGCAGCCTGGAATCCAGAGGAGAGGGGGCGATGATCCAGGGGATCCAGACCCGTGGACTGTTGACATTTTATAAGCCTTGTGCCCAGGGCTCGGCAGACCTTCCTAATTTCATGAAAGGCCTGCTGTCCCTTTAATTTATAAAGCTTCGGGGCTCCGCTCCATCTCTGTCTCTTCATCATTTCACTCTTGGAGCCATGGTTAGGTGTTTGCGGCTGTTGTCGCTGTAATTGTTTGCTGAAAGGCTTAAAACTCTCAAGCCAAGGAAAAAAGCAGGAGGCAAGCCAGTGAGTTAACTCTGAGGGAATTATTCCCCATCCTATTTAGGACCAATTCCTAGACGTTGATGGATTGCGGGCGTGCTATGCACGGGGCTCTTCTGGATGATCTAAAGGACTCACATGTACACAAGTGGGGCACTGAGCCCAGACCAGGATATGGCCCGGGAGGCGCTGAGCCCTGTCTCTTGCTGCTCTGTCACTGTGGGGAAGGAGCGGAACCCTGGCTGGAGGTTGAGAAGACCGTGGTCTTGGCACTTCCAACGATGGATGGGACCTTGCTTTCCTTTGCCCCTTTTGCTGAGCCCACTGTGACTCTGGCTCCTTGAGACCTCTGGACACAGCTTCCCACACAGCTGACTCAGCCACCCAGCAAGCACCAGTCATTCAAACTCTGCTCCTGTTCATTGTCAAGAAGGTGACTCCACTGCAGGACAGCCCCAGCTCATGGCACCAGGGGTCTGCTTGCCCTGTAGTCCTTTGAGGATCAGGGAAAGGGGAAGACCTGGGAGACAGAACCAGGGAGGAGCCGCATGACCCCACAGAGGTCAGGAGACACACCCACGGCCACACAGCTGCATAGACTTTCCAAGTGATGGCTTACGGTGAATGATGTCAGATTCATGATCTCCAAAGAAGATTTAGCTTCAGGACCAGGGACCAAGCTTCATCACTCAAGAGCTTTTATGTAGCAGAATTTTGTTACAGTCTAAAAGGGGACAGAGAAAGTTTCTGACATAGACAAAATTCTCCTTTGCCATTAGCTTTTCTTCCTTTCTCAGCTATTTGTAAGGCCTTCTCAGACAACCACTTTGTCTTTTGGCATTTCTTTTTCTTGGGGATGTTCTGGATCACTGCCTCCTGTACAATGTCACAAACCTCTGTCCATAGTTTATCAGGCACTCTGTCTATCAGATCTAGTCCCTTGAATCTATTTCTCACTTCTACTGTATGGTCGTAAGGGATTTGATTTAGGTCATACCTGAATGGTCTAGTGGTTTTCCCTACCTTTTTCAATTTCAGTCTGAATTTGGCAATAAGGAGTTCATGATCTGAGCCACAGTCAGCTCCCAGTCTTGTTTTTACTGACTGTACAGAGCTTCTCCATCTTTGGCTGCAAAGAATATTAACAATCTGATTTTGGTATTGACCATACAGTGATGTCCACATATAGAGTCTTCTCTTGTGTTGCTGAAAGAAAGTGTTTGCTATGACCAGTCTGTTCTCTTGGCAAAACTCTGTTAGCCTTTGACTTGCTTCATTTTGTACTCCAAGGCCAAATTTGCCTGTTACTCCAGGCATCTCTTGACTTCCTACTTTTGCAAGGCCTTTTAGCAAGGCGTTATATACTTTTATCAAACCCACTTCCACAAGATACATCTTAAATTAACAACATTAGAACTAACAGCAGAAAGGTCTTACCAGACTCACTCCCACAATATAACAAGATGTTATCTTAAGATAACAAGATTAGTCAAAAGGTTCTTGTTAAAGAGAAACAAGTCCTTGAGCAAGATACATTGTTATAATGACTAAGACAAAGCAATGTAGAAGAAAATTTGTCCTTTTCTCCTTGAGGGCCCCAAACCCCTTTCTCCTTCGCAAGGGCTCCAGACCCCTTTCTCCTCCTTGGGGATCCTGGAGTTCTCAACCTACCTAGGAACTGACTCTCTCACAAGAACACATTCTCCTCCACCCTGCCCCCTTTTTGTGGGGAGACAGGAGGGTGACTTGAGATAAGAAGGCTCTTCTTCAATGAACAGTGCAAAAAAATAGAGGAAAACAATAGAATGGAAAAGACTAGAGATCTTTTCAAGAAAGATGGAGATATCAAGGGAACATTTCATGCAAGGATGAGCATGATAAAGGACAGAAATGGTGAGGACCTAACAGAAGCAGAAGAGATTAAGAAGAGGTGGCAAGGATACACAGAGGAACTATACAAAAAAAAAAAAAAGGTTTTAATGATTGGGATAACCACGATAGTGTGGTCACTCACCTAGAGCCAGACATCCTGGAGTATGAAGGAAGTCAAGTGGGCCTTATGAAGCACTACTAACAACAAACCCAGAGCAAACTCCAGGAGATGGTGGAGGACAGGGAAGCCTGGCAGGCTGCCATCCATGGGGTCGCAAAGGGTTGGATATGACTTAGTGACTGAACAACAATGGGAGGGTGACCAGATGTCCCCTTGGAGCATCTGCTCATGTGATAATGACAGAGAGGATGGATGACTGGGTTTCCTCACCTTCCCAATTTGCATTTTAGCAAAAATAAGTTGAAGTTGAGGGCAGGACTCTGGGGAGCAGAAAGAGTGACGGGAAACTGCCCTCTCGTCTGTGCCTTTGACCCTGGATTTGAAGGCAAAGAGACATGGTACCAGCTGCACCTCTCTGCTGCACTTCAGTCATCTGATTCCAGCAGAAGGATGGAGGCAGGGCGGGGATGCTGAGGATGGAAAATGGCACGAGAGAGCAAAACTGGGACAGTGTTAGGGCCCAGCTCCTCTCCTTCTGTGCCTGGGAGCTCATGGGAGAGCCAAGGGTGCCTTCCAGCGGCAGCCTCCTTCACTTTCCTGCACAGTTTTCTGCCCAGCTGTCAGGTTGGTGGACAAACTGAAAGGGCTCGAGGCCCAGGCCAGGCTGGCAGTGCCCTGGACGTTGCGGGCACAGCAGCAGCAGGCGGGGCCTATGATGTACAGTCTCTATGGTGTTCTGCTTGTGGTCAGGACATTTCCGAACAGCAGCCTCTGCCCACAGAGCCCACTGCCTGCCCCATCACTGCCTTTCACACTGTACCTCTGACTTTCTTTTCCTGGTCTTTCTTTCCCACTAGAACACCTAGCACTGTGGGCATGGACTTTCATCTGTTTGATTCAGTGCCTGTGTCCCTAGAAAGATGTGTGCATGTATGTGCTAAGTTGCCTTAGTCGTGTCTGACTCTTGTGGCCCCATGGCCTATAGCTCACCAGGCTCCTCTGTGCATGGGACTGTCCAGGCAAGAATGCTGGAGTGGGTTGCCACGGCCTCCTCCAGGGGATCTTCCCGACCCAGAGATCGAACCCGCATCTCTTACCTCCCCCTCATTGGCAGGTGGGTTCTTTACCACTAGCACCACCTGGGAAGCCCCCTTAGAAAGATGCCTGGTGTCAAATCCTTGTCCGACAAATGAATTAACACACGGGCTCAGGTGTGTCTTGGGTCCTGACGCAGGGAGAGGGGTGTGGCTGCTGTATAAAACCATAACCCGGATATGTTTCCTTGAAAGTACCCTCCCCACTCGACCCCAGGAGACAGCACAGCACCCTCCACTGGAGCATAAAAGCTAATTCTTTAGGATTCAAAAGCACTTCTTTTTAAACCCTGAGCCTGTTTCCCTGAGCCTGTTTGAGTGTAAAATGGTATCTCTGTGCTCCTCCCCTCACCCCAATCCCCGTGTTTCCTGCCGTTGCCAAGGGCAGACTCACCCCCATGCTTGCAAGACAACCTCCTTTACCTGCTTCATGAAATCCCAGCTCTTATGACCAGGACCAGCTTCATAATTAGTGGGGCCCATTCCAGAGTGAAAATGCCAGGTTTTGTTCAAAAATGATGAAGAATTTTAAGATGGCAACAGCGGAGAATTAAAGCCGGGGGCCTGGGGGCCTGTGTGAAATGCACCCCCAGAATGAAGTCCACAGGACACCTGGCTGCTGCCTCCGAGCAGCCTCTCAGGGCGGTGCTGGGCTGGGCCACACCCTTGCTCCCTGGTGCTTTCTGCTCTGGACTGTGCCCACCCTTGCCAATCCTGCCCATGTTTCAGGAATGAGCCAGGTGGCCTTTGGCGCTACTCACTTGCAGGTCCCCCTCCTCCTGGGACAAAGATGTGTGGGGCTTCCTGGCTGTGGGCTCGTCTGGCACGCAGGTAGTGAGTGGGGGAGACACGGTTCCTTCTGGGCAGGAGCATTTCTGCTTCTAGACTCCGCTCTGACCGGTGCCCAGCAGTGTTTGGGGGCAGCTGCCCCCTCGCCCGGATCCTGTGTGACCGTACGCATTAGATGTGGAAGCTTTGAGTCACGTCTCATTCACCGCTGGCGGAACCTGCCTGTCTGATGAAGCCCCAGAGTAATCAGGAGACTGAGGACCCCCTTGAGCCCCCCTGAAGTCCACCCCTGTTGTGTTTATGCCACATGTCAATCATCCCCTTGGTCATCTGTTCGGGAATATTTTTGGAGGGTCTGCTAAGTGCTGGGCTCAGAGCCAGTGCTGGGGACACGGCTGTTAATAAGACCACTGTGGGATCCGCCGTGAAGGGGCTTCTCTTATGGCAGGTCGTGCACATCCAGAGCCCAAGGACTTGTCAAATGCCTCTGTATTAAGTGCTGTGACGTCAGTGGCATTGTGCCCGTGTGTGGCAGGGAGACCTGTCCACACTGGGTGGCTGGAGAGGGCTTCTCGGAGGAGGTGCCCCAGTCATTACTTTATTCATTCATTCAGTAAACACTGAGAAGAGCCAGGTCTGCACAGGCCTGTGTGGTGGAGGTTTCACCATGATCAAAAGCACACATTTGTTCTCATGCACTTTGGGGTGGTGAAGGAGACAAGGAAGACCCCCCACCCCCATAGACAGGGGCATGCAGAAAATGCAAGGCAGGGATATGTGTTCCGAAGGAAAAGAAAGCAGGGAAACGATTGCATTAGAGGAACAGGACTCCAGCGGAGACAGCAGGAGACGTCCTGTGTTCTCCCCACAGGCCCTTCAAACCTTGGTGTGCCGGGGCTGGCTTACCCCTGCTCACACCCACTCACACTGGCTCACACTCGCTCACACTTGTGCACACCCACCACACCTGCTCTCACACACACACCTGTTCACACTCACACCTGGTTACCTCCACCACACGTGCTCACACTCTCACCTGCTCACAAGAGCCAACTCTCTGTGTCTCTTCCCACCTCTGCATTCAGAGACGTCATGTGGAACCTTGAACTCGGCAGCAGTGGGAGTGTTTACACACGGCCGTCAGCAAGCACTGTAAATCAGGCCTGATCCGTTTGGTTCCAGGAGCCCATTTACCACCCACCACTGTCTGAGGCTGGTCTTCCCAGTGCCTGGGGAATTCTCGGGCTGGCCTCATGACTTTCTGGTCCCTGTCAGAAGAAAAGCTTTCCCAGCCCTGTTGAGTCACAAAAACAGTCCCCTATGGGATAATTAAAGTGTCCAGTCCCCTGTGGGATTTCACGAACCTTGATCCCGCCTCTGTCTTCTCTCGTTTCCCTGAGGCCTGCCCCACCCCACCACTGCCTGGAGGCCCTGCGACCCTCCAGGGCTGGGGGAGAGGAAGGAAGCCAGAGGGACGGGGGCTCCTGGCTGGGCTTGTACATGAAGCTGACTCTTGAGGCTGTCTTTGTGGGTTAGGGGCCCTGGTGTAATGAAAGCATCACCCTCAGACCACCCCCGACCCCTGTAGACACATGGGGTCTCTTGATTCCTGGTCGGCTTCCTCCCAAGAGCCCACTTCCAGTCCTCAGGATGCTCTCTGACATCCTCACCTTGCTCACGCCCTGCTGCCCAGGACATTCCAGCCAAGCTCTTGCCAGCTGCTGCTGCTGCTGCTAAGTCACTTCAGTCGTGTCCAACTCTGTGCAGCCCCATAGACGGCAGCCCACCAGACACCCTGAAGTACAAGTCAGCTCTGATCCACCCTCCCCCCAAGTCTAGGGACCTGACCACACCCCCCGCGGGTTCTGCTCATTGTGTCCCCTCAGCCTCAGTCAAGGGGACACCTCTTCACTCAGACAGCTTTCTCCCAAGACGCCCTCTGTTCCTGCACAGTAACCCCAGCCCTCTTCTAGCCTGCAGGAAAGTGTCCCCCTGGGTGTCCCCAGAGCAGTCCTGGTCACCTCCATGATGGAACATGTCATTAGTCTAAATTAGACGAGGCACATTGAAAGGCTTGATGATTCAAAGAAGCCAAGGACTGCCCTCACAGGCGAGGTCATAGTCGATACTCCAGGAGGGTTTGCTGCTCCTGACTTACTGCTGGTCTGTTTATCAGCAGGCGCTTTACACCAGGCATGGCCTTGACCTCTTCCTTTACACACATATCAGCCCTGGCACTGGGGCATCCCCTGTGGGAATTAGTGTTTATGTTTCAGAGAAGTCAAATGGTTCACACAGCTGCTGAGGGAGAGCGGGATTCAAACCCTGATCTTCCAGATTCCCCGGTTAGTGTTTACCCTCACCCTGAGGCTGGGAAAGGTCGAAGGCAGAAGGAAAAGGGGATGACAGAGGATGATGAGATGGTTGGATGGCATCATCGACTCGATGGACATGAGTTTGAGTAAGCTCCAGGAGTTGGTGATGGACAGGGAGGCCTGGTGTGCTGCAGCCCATGGGGTTGCAGAGTCGGACACGACTGAGTGACTGAACTGAACTCACCATGTCACCATGGTGGAGGACAGTGATGGGGCTGCCCATCATCCTGCTTAAAGCTGAGACCCTCCGCTTCATTGTCAATTTCACTGTCAGTCTCTTGGGCCCCACTGGGCACAAGGAAGTCCCAACTTCGCATAGTGCTCTGCTGACCTATATTTTAACCTCTACAATTTCTTTGTCAAGCTACATATAAATTTCAGTTTTTAGAAGAGGGAGGGGTTTTTGTTGTTGTTGTTAGCTCTATCAGAAGAGATTAAACAGAGACAGAATGGAAAACCAAGTATATTTTACAATAAACCAACAGCTTGGTTCACATTCTCCCCCCGGAACCTGCATCGGTTTTAAGCAGCCTTGTTATTTTTAATGCATCCACTTCCTTGGCCTGCTCCCCCGCTCGGTTTTCCCATGTTAATCGTCTGAAAAGTCCCAGCGGGGAGATTTATCCAATGCCAGCCAGTGAGTGGGCGAGGCCCCTCGAGCCTGCTCTTGCCCAGGGAGGCTCCAGAGACGGGAAGCGGGAGCTGGTAAAACTGTGCCACACCGTGCGGCCCCCGCCACGGCCCCCAGCGGCGCTGACATTGAAAGTCAGGAGCGTGTGAACCAAATCCCAGAGGCTGCTCAGAGTATTTTAAAATCCGAGCTGCCATCACGTGAGAGCTTGTTCCCCCAAAAGCCTGGATGTCAGGAGAAGCGAGGTCATGGAATCAAGCACGGGTGTGCCTTCACGGCCCATTGACACTTTGTCTTTGAGGCAGAATTACAGGGAAAAACAAGGGTTTCTGAGACTGGACCACGCATGGCTTAAGGGTGGTCAAGACACCAGCCTTCCTCTGTGACCCTTTCAGATTGGGGTCATCCTCTGATCTGCTGTTGTTTTTCAGTTGCTCAGTCTTGTCCAACCCTTTGGGACCCCATGGACTGCAGCACGCCAGGTTTCCCTGTCCTTCGCTGTCTCCCAGAGTTTCCTCAAACTCATGTCCATTGAGTCGATGGCATCATCCAGCCATCCATTTCTCCTTGCTGTTCTTGGGAACTCTGCATTCAGATGGGTGCATCTTTCCTTTTCCCCATTGCCTTTTGCTTATGATCCCCCATACACAGTGGTTACTCACTAAACATTTATTGACTGAGCTGATGCAGGAATGGCCCTCGAGACCAACTCCAGTTTCTGCTTTGCCCACATTTGGACATATTCACACTTTGCAGGTGGGGTGGGCAGAACAGTGACCTCCCCAAGAAGCCAGGGCTGATCTCCAGTACCTGTGGATAGCTTTCGTTACATGTCAAGGAATAAGTGGAATAGAGCCTGCTGATCAGCTGACCTTGGGCTGGTGGGGGCAGTTATTCTAGATGATGGAATTGGGACCAGTGGAATCCCAGAGTCCTTCAGTGCAGAAAGACGAGGAGGCAGGAGGGTGGGTCAGAGCCAGAGGAGGTGTGACAGTGGGGGCCGGGCTGCAGGGCAGCGTGGCTGAGTTTGAAGATGAAGGGAGGGGCCACAAGCCAAGGATGCTGAGCCTCTAGAAGCCAGAAAGGGCCAGGAACTGAGTTCTCTCCTAGAACTCCATGCTTGATTTTAGCCCAGCAAGACCCCTCTCAGGCTTCTGACTTCAGAACTGTCAGCTATTAAATGTGCATTGTACTGTGGTGATTTGTTACAGCAGCGGCAAGAAGCTCACGCTGCATTAGGAATTAAGAGGAAAGATGTTCCGAGGCTTCAGCGCTGAGTTTATGCCCCGGGGAAGCCCACCTCCACCCTCAGGGGCTGGCCAGTCTGAGGACACCTGCACTAAACCCAACTGAGTCTTTTTCTGGATATCGTGTCTTCTCAAACGCTAACATACATGATGAGTGCCCTCAGCAAAGGTGTAGTGCAGATGTCCCCACATTTAGGTGACCACGGGACACTTTGCGTGGGGACGGGGCCACTTTGTTTTTCTCCGGGGCAGGGTTGGACCGGCACTGAGATGGCCCTGTTGCTGCCAGGACCAGGGCTTGGGGAGGTTGGCTTTTGTTCTCTCTGGTCGTTAAGTCACAGCCTCATGCCCAGACGGCAAGGCGACCCAGCTGGGAAGATCTGTTTATTTTAGGAAATGCCAAATATTTAAACCATCACTAGAAGGCTTAAAATAATAAAGGCTCTGTTAATGAATTCATGTAGAACTTTATTTCCCAGCGTCTTCATAGGAGTGTATGTCTCTGCCCAGGCCTTCTGTGGACTGCAAGTCAGAAAGAAAGTGGCTGCTGGAAGGAAGATGAGGAGGGAGGAAGGGCTGCAGTTAGTTTGTGCTTTAAGTTTGGGGTTGTCCGGCAGAGAGACACTGAGCAAAAGAACACAGGTGGGTGAGTTTAGCCCCTCTGTACTATTCAGGACTGTTTGTGTTATAAGTGAAGGTAAACCAGCTTCAGGAATAGCTGGATCCAGGGGCTCAGTGTCACCAAAGCTCCATTTTTCTCGATCTGTTGGTTCTGCTCTTCTTTGGGTCCACCCAGAGGAAGATTCTCTTGGTGACCAGGTGACAGGCACATCTCCTGACCTCCACCTTGTACAGTTCTGGAAGAATGAGAACTTTTGTCCCTTGGGCCTTCCAGCAAGAGTTCCAAGGTTAGCTCTGATTGTACTGACTTGGTCTGGGTCTATGATCATTCTTGAATGAGTCACCACGGCCTGGGGAATGCTAAGCTGTGACTGGCCAGAAGCAGACCCTTCTGGCCACTCCTGGAATCCTGGTTCAGGGCAGGGGGAAGCGTAGAGGGGCTGTCCACTGACCTTGAACCTTGTAGGCTGAGAGACGGTAGTGGTTCCTCAAGAGAAACCAGACTGTCAATAGCGAAAGGCAGGGAATAGAAGCTGACAGAGGACATTCATGTGGGAGGTTGGGTCCGCCCCATAGAAAATAACTTCTCTTCAAGAGGTCCCTCAGACAGTGGCCAAAAGAAATACAATGACCCAAACTTCTCAGGTCTGACAGGTTTGGACCTCAGTCAGGGACTTCCTGGACACCATCTGCTTTAATTCTCACAACAACCCTGGGAAGTCAGGGTTCACGGCCCGCCTCCTGGTTTACAAAGAAGGAAACTGAGGTCCAGAGACATCCGTTCTGACCCAGGACCCAAGTTCTTAACCACCGACATGACCAGTGTCTTGTCTGAGCCGCATCTGCCCAGTGGGATCACTCTGCATAGAAACCCAGGCTCAGCTGACAGCCAGGTCAGCACCGGGTGAGTCCCGCGGCCAGAGCAGCCTCCACGGGAGAGCAGGACCTGGCCCACATGTTGGTCTCTTGATTCATATACGGAGGCAGGACACCAGGGGGCCACCAGTGACCCTCATGAGCATCTGCAGGCAGCAGGGAGGGGGCAGACAGCTGCAAGGACTCAGTGCTGAATTGCCGGGCTCCCCTGACAGAGGAAGAGATCTGAGGGTCAAAGTTGGAGGGAAAACAGGAAAAATAAACTTCAGTTCATTTCAGTCGCTCAGTCATGTCTGACTCTTTGCAACCCCACGGACTGCAGCACGCCAGGCTTCCCTGTCCATCACCAACTCCTGGAACCTGCTCAAGCTCACGTCCATCAAGTCAGTCATGCCACCCAACCATCTCGTCCTCTGTTGACCCTTTCTCCTCCTGCCTTCAATCTTTCCCAGCATCATTTACCCCAATCCCTCCTTAGGGCCCCTTCACATTCTACCACAGGTCTCTAACACCATGTTGCACCAAGATGATTATATATCTTCTCACGTCTGAGATGTCCCTGAGGCAGGAAACAGCTTCTTCTCTCTGTAGCCTCCCACTTAGTGCAATGCCTGGAACACAGTAGGTGGTCAGTAATGCTTTGTTTGATGAGTGATAGATGGGCAGGTGGGTGGGTGGATGGATGGATGATGGATGGGTGGACAGATTCATGACAAGAGGGTGGATGGGTGGATGGATGGGAAATGGATGAATGGGTGAATGTTTGAATAGTTGGTTGGATGGATGGGTGATTGACTGTATGGGTGGGAGACACCCTGCCTTCAAGAAATTTGCAGTTGTATGGAGCAGGGGTTGGCAAACTCTTATCCAGAGGCCAAATCTGCCTCCCACCCCTCCCGTTTTTGTAAATAGTTTTTTTGAAACACAGCCATACATCATCATTCACATGTCCCCTCTGGCTGCTTCTGTGCTACAACAAAGCTGAGTCTTTGCAGCAGAGACCAAATGTAGGACCGCTTCATGGAATGTGACCTATACAGGCTCATGAGGCTCTGCACTTAGCAGGGCCCCATATCACCATCTCCATCGTTCATGTTACAGTCTTTTTTATAAATATGCTTGTTTCTTTATTACATTAATTTCTTTTTAACTGGAAGGTGATTGTTTTACAAGGTTGTGTTGGTTTCTGCAGTACGTCAACAGGAACCAGCCATAAGCATACGTATGCCCCCTCCCTCCCGAACCTCCCTCCCACCTCCCATTGCATCCTACTCTTCTAGGTTGTCACAGAGGGCCAAGTGTGAGTGCCCTGCATCACACAACAAATCCCCACTTGCCTTCTGTTTCACCTATGGCAATGTATGTTTCAACCCTACTGTCTCCATTTATCTCTGCCTCTCCATCCCCAGTGTGCCCACGAGCCTGTTCTCTATGTCTGTGACGCTACTGCTGCCCTACAAATGGGTCCACCAGTACCGTTTTGCTCCGTCCCATATACATGTGTGAGTATATGATGTTTGTTTTCCTCCTTCTGACTTATTTCACTCTGTATAACAGGCCCTAGGTTCATCCACCTCACTAGAGCTGACTCAGATTTGTTCCTTTTTATGGCTGAATAATATTCCATTGTATGTATGTACCACATCTTCTTTATCCATTCGTCTGTCGATGGACATCTAGGTTACTTCCATGTCCTGGCTGTTGTAAATAGTGTTACAATGAACATTGGGGTACATGTGTCTTTTAGAATTGTGGTTTTCTCAATGTACATGCCCAGTAGTGGGGATTGCTGGGTCATATGGGCTTCCCTGGTGGCTCAGACAGTCAAGAATCTGCCTGCAATGCAGGAGACCTGGGTTTGATCCCTGGGTCTGGAAGATCCCTTGGAGAAGGGTATGATAGACAATCCACTCCAGTATTCTTGCCTGGAGAATCCCCATTTTTTCTCCCATTCTGAAGGTTGTCTTTTCATTTTGTTTATGGTTTTCTTTGCTACACAAAAGTGTTTAAGTTTAATTAAGTCCCATTTGCTTTTTTTTAAAATTTCCATTATTCTAGGAGGTGGATTATGAAGAATCTTGCTGTGATTTTTGTCAAAGTGGTCTGCCTATGTTTTCCTCTACGAGTTTTATAGTTTCTTGTCTTACATTTAGGTCTTTAATCCATTTTGAGTTTACCTTTTGTGTATGGTGTTAGGAAGTGTTCTAATTTCATCCCAGCACCATTTATTGAAGAGATTGTCTTTTCTCCATTGTATATTCTTGCCTCCTTTGTCAAAGATAAGGTGCCCATAAGTGTGTGGGTTTATCTCAGGGCTTTTTATCTTGTTCCATTGGTCTATATTTCTGGTTTTGTGCCAGTACCATACTGTCTTGATGACTGTAACTTTGTAGTATAGTCTGAAGTCAGGAAAGTTGATTCCTCCAGCTCTATTCTTCTTTCTCAAGATTGCTTTGGCTATTCAGGATCTTTTGTGTTTCCATATGAATTGTGAAATTTTTTGTTCTAGTTCTGTGAAAGATGCTATTCACAATTTGGTAAGGATTGCTTTGAATCTGTAGTTTGCTTTGGGTAGTATAGTGATTTTCACATTATTGATTCTTCCAGTCCCAGAACACAGTATATCTCTCCATCTATTTATGCCATCTTTGATTTCTTTCATCAGTGTTATAGTTTTCTGCTTGCAGCTCTTTTGTCTTCTTTATATTTATTTCTTTAATTAGTTTACTTATTTGGCTTCACCAGATCTTCCTTGCAGCATGCAGAATCTTTGGTTTCAGCAAGCAAACTCTTAACTGTGGCATGTGAGATCTATTTCCCTGATCAGGGAGGGAACTCGGGGCCCCTGCATTAGCAGTGTGAGGCCTTAGCCACTGGACCATCAGGGAAGTTCCCCCATGTCACAATCTTAAAATTTCCAATAATTTTTTACAAAAGGCCCTGCATTTTCATTTTTCTCTAAGTGCCATCAGTTATGTCTGTATGACCCACGATGCCTGCAGTATTTGCTATCTGGTCCTTTAGAGAAAAAGTTGGCCAGTCCTGGTCTGGAAACTAAGATAGGCACCCAACTCGGGGCAAATTCAAAGTAGAAGTGTTGCGTGCCATCTGGGAGGATGGCACAGTGTGTCTGGAGCTCAGAGAGCAGGGAAGTCCCTCCAAGCCGAGGGACCCAGAAAGTTCTATGGGCCCTTGGCGCCAACACCATCAAAGTTTGGGAGGGGAGACAAATGTGTGCAGAGAACAAGGTCAGCTTGGGCACTGCTGTGCCAAGAGGGATTCAACCTTCCTGCTTCCCTGATCAATGCAGTGTTCATAACCAACATAAATTATTCATCGTACAAGAAAAAGGAAGCAATTACACATTGATTTCCGCCCACCTCCCCCAGCATTTGTTTTGCCATCACAGCCACAAGCTGGGTGATCTCGACTACAGGAAAGGGGGCTGTCAGGACCACTGCTGTTGTGGACAGATCTGGACAAGGGCTACACATCAGAAGAGGGAAAAATCTCTAGAAGATGGACAGGGAGCCAAGACAATGCAAACTGTCTGCAGAAAAAGAGTTTCCACATGAGAAATTCTTTTCAGTGTTGGGGCTTTTGCAGCTAATGGAACATAAATTTAAAGAAGTGAAGCGAGAGCCAGAAAAACGCAAGCAGTGGGCAGTGGCCCAGGCCCAGCAGAGTACGTGCCGCTTGGTCAGTGTTTGCTGACCTGACAGATGCATTGTCCTGGCTGCATCCCAGACCAGGAAGGAGCAAGACAACAGGATCCAGTGGCCACACCTTCCTCTCTGCACCCAAGTGGCCTAATGCAGGGGTGTTAGGGGGCCCCGTGCTCTTAGACATTCTGATGGTCAGAGCAGGGTGAGACCCCACGGGCTGAGCCTCCCCCTCTCTCTGTGAGTTCCCGAGAGAGTCACGCCTAGGGACTGTGGCAAGGGGAAATGGGCCCCCCTTCCAGCCAGCCAAAGGGCTGTGTCCCCCGTAGAGCTGCCTGGCAGCCGGATGGGAGCAGGAGTCTTAGGTCCAGATCCACAGGAAGCTTGTGTCCAGGGTGTAGATTGCATCGCCAGGTTAGGAGACCAGCTGAGGGCTGAGCTAGTGAAGGGCATACAGGGGCAAGTCCTCCTGCCAATTAGGACCTTTTCACTCATGACGACTGCTGCGTGCACGTCCTGGGGCCACTGCCAGAACAAGGGACCACGAGTGGGGGCTCAAACAACAGGAATTCATTGTCTCGGGATTCTGGAGGCCAGAAGTCCAAAATCAAGGTGTTGACAGGGCCCTACTCCCTCCCAAGGCTCCGGGGGAGGGTCTTCCTGCCTCTTTCAGCTTCTGGGGCTCCGAGCCTCCCGGGGCTCATGCCTGCATCTCTCAGCCTCTGCCTCCGTCACCGTGTCGCCGTCTCGTCTTCTCCCAAGTCTGGCCCCTGTGTGTCCTCTCTTCAGGACACCTGACATTGAATAATCCAGGATGACTTCACCTCCAGATCTTTGATCATATCCTCAAAGACCCTTATTCCCAATACGGCCATATTCACAGGTCCCAGGGGTTAGGATGTGCACACCTCTTTTGGGGGACACCCTTCAGTACTTGCCCCTGCCCACTGGCCCAGCATCTCAGGCAATGATTGGTGCTTTGTTGGCGCTCAGTACACCCCCACTCAGTGAACAAGTAAATGAGCAAGTGAGCGACGTGGAGGACTCCTTCCCCCTCCTCCATCGCCCTTTGGTCCTGATGCTGATAGTCGTGTCCAACTCTGTGCGACCCCATGGACTGTAGCCCGGCAGACCCCTCTGTTCATGGACTTCTCCAGCAAGAATACTGGAGTGGGTTGCCATTTCTTCCTCCAGGGCATCTTCCCGACCCAGGGATCAAACCTGTGTTTCCTGCATTGCAGGCAGTTTCTTTACCACTGAGCCACCAGGGAAGTTGACCCCTTAAATCACAGGCAAATTTCACATCACAATTAAATTTCTCTGTAAAAACTGTGGATTTTTGTGAGTGCCATGCTGTAGTGGCAAACTTGAGAAGCTAATGCTTTAGAGGAACCTTGACCTTCCTGACAGAGCAGGGGGTTGTTCCCCACAGCAGTGTTTACTCTGCTTACTTGGTATTTAACATCTAGGTTCATGTCATTGATTTTTCAGGAGGACAGTTACAAATGTAATATTGAGATCTGAAATTTAAATTCACACACACCCAGCTGTTTAGTCTCAGTGAAACACATGTCTAAGCGGTTCAATCATGCACTCAGCACTGGTTAACATGGCTGATTTTCATGCAGATGTTGGAACTTTGTATTATAAAAATGGCCACATTTGCTGTCATAAGAAAGGTGTGACCTCAGGAGACACGACAACAACAACACAGTCACTGTGGTCAAGTGTGTAAGCGACACCAGGGCAGGACTCTCGGTCTGGTTTTGGTAGCTGCTGGATCCTCAGCGTCTAGAACGGAGCCTGGTATCCAGGAGCTTTCAACGTAGGTTTGTTGAAAGAGTAGTTTCCCTGTCCTTCCTTTTTTACAATGGAAGGAAGTCTTTTTACTTGGCGACATCTCATTTTCATTTCAAGAAAAAGGGACATAGAACTCCCTCTGAGGTTCCTGCTTATTTTCCTGCATAAGTGTTTCATTTCTATCTTTTAAAACCTACCAACAAACCGGAAGCAATGAGCATACCTGGTTACCTAGATCTTGGCTTCTAAATATCTTTCTCCACTACAAGGAATCAGGGCTTCTCAGAGAGACAGCGGATTCCAGCACTGGGCCCAGGAAAGCAACACAGTGAGACCAGGGCAAGGACATGCTCTAAGGTGAGGAGAGCATTAAAAAGACACAGGACAGGACTCGTGATGCCGACCACGACAGAGTGACAGCCCCCACCCTGCCTTAAACAGCTAGAAAGCCATATAAAATCTGAAGCGTACAACTAAATCACTTTGTTGTTCACCCAAAACTAGCGCAACATTGGAAATCAACTTTACTCCAATATAAAATAAAGTTCTTTTTAAATCTGGGAAGCAGTGCCTTTCAAATACTGCACAACATGCAGCTCAGGACTATGAGAGTGAAAGTCATTCAGTCGTGTCCGACTCTGCAACCCCATGGATTATACCACCATGGAATTCTCCAGGCCGGAATACCGGAGTGGGCAGCCTTTCCCTTCTCCAGGGGATCGGCCCAACCCAGAGATCGAACCCAGGTCTCCCACATTGCAGGCAGATTCTTTACCAGCTGAAACACAAGGAAAGCCCAAGAATACTGGAGTGGGTAGCCTATCCCTTCTCCGGTGGATCTTCCCGACCCAGGAGTAGAACCAGGGTCTCCTGCATTGCAGGCGGATGCTTTACGGAGTTATCAGGGAAGCCCCAGTAGCTTCAGGACTATGATTCCTCATAAAAAGGAAGTAAACAGGGTTGAACCCACGATAACCACTCCATCATCCTTCCTGGGGACAGTGATGAGGCTGCCATGTGGGGAGGGGAGCCCAAACAGCCAGCAGTCTCACTGACTTGAGGTTGCAGTGATCAGAGGTGAAGGAGCCAAGGTAATTGAAATCCATGAAGTAGAGGATGGAGAGCAGGATGTAGGGGAGAGAGAGGAGGTTACAGAGAGTCTTGAGTCTTTGGTGAGTACTAATCTTCCCAGGTATGAGAAGAGACCACCTGAAGCTGGGGAAGAACCACCAGAAACAGGAGGTCAGACACGTCTGTGGACTCACAGCTGGCTGGGAATGACTCATGCTCCCACCAGCTGTAGTGGGGCATCCCGTGATACCCGGAGCATCACATCACAGGGTGTCAGCTGGATTCCAGGCTGCTCTGGACCTGCTCAATCAAGGCATAGAAGCCAACCTCGAAAGAATTCAGCAGATTCCAAGTGACGTCACTGCATGCCAAGACAGAATCTAACACTAATTAAAGGAATAAGCAGCAAAATCTAGCAGTGAACAGCATAAAATCAGGATGTCCGGCATCCAATAAAAAAAAAAAATCTACCAGGCAAGCAAAGAGGCAGGAAAACATGATCCATGACTAGGAGAAAAGTCAATCAAGAGTAAAAGACCCAGAAACGGTACAAATGATGGAGTTAGAGGATAAGAATGTGAAAACAGCAGTTGAAAATACGCTGCATGCATTCAAGAAATTAGAAGGGATCATTAGCAGATGAGGAAAAAAATGAAAGATATAAAAAAAGATCCCCAAAGAACTTCCAGGTTTGAAAAATGCATAGAATGGGATGAATGACAGATGAGATGCTGAAGAAGAAAAGATTAGAAGCGGTTGAAGATGCAGCAACAGAAGGACTTCCAAATCCACCCCAGAGTGGGGAAAGACTAGGAAATAATACAGAGAGCCTAAGTGATTTGTGGGGCAATATCGAGTGGTCCATAAGTGAAGGGAAAGTCCAAGAAACAGGGGAGGGGGTGGTAACAGAAAAAGTAATTGAAGAAGTCGTGACCAAGAATTTTCCATCATAAATGAAAACCACCAGCCTACAGATCTAAAAAATTTAGCAAACTCTCAAGTAGAAAAACACATGAAGGCACATCCTAGTCGAACTGCTGAAAGCGAGTGTGATGGCAGTGGTGGTGCAGCCGCTCAGTTGTGTCTGACTCTTGGTGACCCCACGGACGGTAGCCCACCAGGCCCCTCTGGCCGTGAGATTTCCCAGGCAAGAACACTGGAGTGGGTAGCCATTCCCTTCCAGGGAGCTTCCTGACCCAGGGATCAAACCCAGGTCCCCTGCATTGCAGGTGGAGTCTTTACAGACAGAGCCACCAGGGAAGACAAGTGGCAAGGCTAAAATCTTAGGAGCAGCCAGAGAAAAAGGACGTGTTATGTAAAGCACAAAGTTCAGAATTAGCAGAATTCTCATCAAAGCATATGCTGATCAGAAAACAGGGGAGCAGCATGTTTAAAGTACTGAATACACAAGCTGCTGATCTACAGTTGACACTCAGCAAAGACAGATTTCAAGTTAAAAATGAATTAAGACTTCTCCAGAAAAACAAAAACTGAGAGACTCATTAACAGGAGAACAAGAAATGATAAAGGAAGTTCTTCAGGCAAAAGAAAGATGATAATGGATGAAGATTGGATCTACAGTCAGAGATAAAGAGCACCATCATTAACAAATAGTAACAAATATGTGGATTAACATTAAATTTTTTTCTTATTTTTTATCTCCCTGAAAGATAATTGGCTGAAAGATATTTTTTTATCTCCCTGAAAAATAATTGGCTGTTATATAATATAATGACCTCATGGACTATACAGTCCATGGAATTCTCCAGACCAGAATACTGGAGTGGGTAGCCTTTCCCTTCTCCAGGGGATCTTCCCAACCCAGGGAATGAACCCACGTCTCCTGCTTTGCAGGAAGCTTCTTTACCAGCTGAGCCACAAGGGAAGCCCGATATACAATATACACAGGAGTAAACTGTATGATGATATTAGTACAAAGGATGAGAGGGAGAAATGGAAATATGTAGTCGAAGGGTCTTTAACTGTATATGAAGTGGTAAAATATTATTTGGAGGTAGACTATGACACATTTAACATGAGTATTGCAGGACTTCCCTTGCAGTCTTAGTGGCTAAGAATCTGCCACCGATGCAGGGGATGTGAGTTCTGTCCCTGGTCCAGGAAGGGCACACAAACACGCTGCAAAGCAACTGAGCCAGGGCCCGAGAGCCAGTGAGCGCAGCTCCTGCAGCCCGCGTGCGGAGAGCCCACGCGCAACAAGAGACGCCAGCTCGGTGAGAAGCCCCCGCGCTGCGCCCGGAGAGGCGCCCTGCTCACCGCACAGAGAAAGCCTGCAATGAAAACTCAGGGCTGCTGAAAATCAATAAATAAGTAAATCTTTTTAAAAGTGCCTATTGTAAACCCAAGGGCAACCACTTTAAAAAGTAAAACAAAATTATACAGCTAGAAATCCAATAGTGCAGGTAAATGGAATTATAAAAAAAAATATTCAATTCATTCAGAAGAACAAATAAATATATAACAAGATGTAGCTTTATACTACACTTTATCAATAATTACATTAACTTTAAATTGTCTATACTCACTCCACTCCAGAGGCAGAGATTATCAATTTGGATCAAGAAACAAGACTCAATTGTATATATTGTTAACAAAAGGGACAGAGGAATCAGCTTGAAGGGAGTATCACTGGCCAAATTCAGAACAACTGGACCATCAAAATAAATACTATAGTAACATGAAACATAGGGTTCATCACATAAATAGAAAACTGTGAGTCCTTAGAGAAGAAGAAAGGAAGATCTTCCTTATAATTGAATATCAAATAATAAATATAGAGGTAGTGGAAGCTACTATTGACAGTGAATGCTTGATAAAGAACATAGCATTTACAAAGTCATAAGGTTATCTCTCCACAAATTTCCTCCTGATTAGCCGGGAGACAATAGTGACTGGCCTGTATTCTTATAAGCTGTTAAGATCCAGAATGACAAAGAAAGGCTGGAGAACTCTTCCTGATCAAAAGATACTAAAGACAGGCGACAACAATATGCAGCGTTTGGTCTTAGGTTGAATTCTGGATCTGCTGGGATGGAGGTGGGGATGCTCTTAATAACAGCTTTGAAACAGTGACAAAAAAATGTGACTATACACTGTGGATTAGATAACATTGTACCCATGTAACAATGTCCTGATCTTTATCATTGTACTATGGTTATGCAAGAGAATGTCTTTATTCTTAGGAAATGTCTTATTCTTAGGAAATGTGAGGAAGCATTTAGTCTCCAACCTACTTTCAAATGATTCAGGAAAGAAATACTCTGTAGATACACACAGTCAGAAATAATAGAAATGAAAGCAAGTAGAGAGCGATAAACACAGGGCAGACAGAAATGACCAGTCCATCTTCGTAAAAGATATTCAAGTGTTCCTTGTACCATCCTTGAAACGTCCTCTATGTGTTTGAAATTAATCAATATTCAACTTTTTTCCAAAAAAAAAGTCAGTCCTTTGGGACTGACTACTTCCTTTTTTGGAAGAAATGGTTCACCCCAGATGTGCTCTGAAAGCAGAATTTCTGGAACTGGTTTAATGTTAAGAAGCCATGTTCATGTAGAAAGAAAACAAATCTGAAGAATATGGCTATTTTAGAGCAAAAGATTTAATCGTCCTCTACTTGGCCCTAAGATTTCATCAGTGAGACCCAGGAAGCACCAGCAAAAGAATCAACAAGCATTCCAGTCCAGGCCACCGAGGCCAAGGTTCAGTCACTAATGAATTGATGGGGCTTCTAATTTACCGGATGTGAAGCCGAGCATGATTTACACAACGGATTGTTTTCAATGTCTTATGAGTGAGAGGTTTTCGGGAAGAGCTTAGCTTTCCAGAGCTCTCTCGCCTCCGCTCTTATCCCTGAGAAAGAGTACTTCTGGATAGGCAGCCCCCTCCCAACACACACACACACACATCTGAGGATTGAAACAGCACGCTGGCTTCAGATGGAAAGAAGATTTCTTTGTGTGTGATACAGAATCTGGACCAGCGGGGATGCAGAATGGTGAGATGTTTTTGCTCATCTGAGACTGGCCTTGGTCGGAAAAGCGATGCTCCTCCTCCCCTCCCCCCAGTCCAGTCTTCACTTGCTCTGGAATACATGACGTCAGCTTTGACGACTGTTCAGAAACCAGGGGCAGGAGAGGAACAGTTCACTTCTCGAGTTAGAGAGCTGATTTTTGAGCCGGTCTGGCCATCACACAAGCAGACATGGGCCACCCAGGGAAGAGCAAAAATCTCTGAATGCACAAGAAAGCTGTGATGGATGACCAGGAAAAAATAAAATGATTCAGCAGAAAATGCCCAGTGCCTGCCTGTGCTGCTGTGGCGACTTTCTGCTCTTTAAACGTCATAAAAGCATTAACGTCCCCGGGGAAGTAGATTCTGTTTGTCCAAGCATCAGGACGCCCCGTGTGAGGGGCACACGCAGGAGCTGGTGTCACCTGACACCCACCCAAGACCACCTCTGGGAACACTTGAACGATGTGTGCAGCTTGGGGACCTCTAGTCCCGAGACTTAACAGAAATTACCTGGGCAAAGAGCAGGCTGTGAATATTGCAAAAGCAGCTCAAACATTTGGAAGATGTAAACATAACCTGGCTTATTGTGATTTCCAGTCTTTCCAGCAATATGGCAGTTTAAGATAAATGAGACCACCTGGGATCCTGCGAGAACTGGATGATTCCAGATATCCAGGTTAGAAAGGACTAAAGTGAGCCTGATGCACCGGATTTGCCAGGGAGCAAAGAAGTGTTCAGAGTTGAATGAGCGAAACAGCATCAGAAAGAATCATAATGTCAGGTGATGTCCTGGATGGAATCTTGGAATAGAAAAAGGATATTAAGGGACTTTCCTGGTGGTCCAGTGGCTAAGATTCCATACTCCCAATACAGGGGGCCCAGGTTCGATCCTTGGTCAGGGAACTAGATCTCATATGCTGCAATTAAGACTCCATATGCTGCAACCATATGGGCTTCCCTGAGAGCTCAGTTGGTGAAGAATCCACCTGCAATGCAGGAGACCCTGGTTCAATTCCTCGGTCAGGAAGATCTGCTGGAGAAGGGATAGGCGGCCCACTCCAGTATTCTTGGGCTTCCCTTGTGGCTCAGCTGGTAAAGAATCTGCCTGCAATGTGGGAGACCTGACTTTGATCCCTGGATTGGGACGATCCCCTGGAGAAGGGAAAGGCTACCCGCTGCAGTATTCTGACCTGGAGAATTCCACAGACTGTACAGTCCATGGAGTCGCAAAGAGCTGGACACGGCTGAGCGACTTTCCCTGACACTCTTATGCTGCAACCAAGGTCCAGAGCAGTCGAATAAACAAAATATATTTTAAAACACGAAAAATGATACTAAGTAAAATCAAAGATCTCAGTGAAGTCTGGACTTTATTTAATAACTATGTATCAACATTGGTTCTTTAACTGTAACAGATACATTGTACTAATGTAAGCTGTTAGCCACAGGGGAACCTGGTGCTAGGTATACAAGGGAACTCTGTACTGGCTCTTCAATTTTTTTGTAAATCTGAAGCTATTTTAAACCAAACAAAAACTGTATTGAAAAATAAGAACAATGGCCACAACAGACTGAAAGACATTAAAGATATATGACCCCCTGAATGATGAGAGTGAAAGAGAAAGTTTGCATATGTGAGGCCAACTGATATAGTACGAAGACAGAAAAAGAGGCAAAAATTAATTCTTTCTCTGCAGTTGAGGGTGGAGAGAAAAAAAGACAAAAGAAGGGCTTTCTATTAAAAATAACTTCTGTTTACTTTTGGGTCTCTGAAGACCTTCTTCTCAACTGGAAACAAACAAAGATGACATTTTCAGTACGGTTGCTTGAATAATAAGGACCTTTTATTGTAATTCAGCATTTCCATGACACTTTTTAAAATAATTTTGGTAATTGCATATAAAGTCATCATGACAAGTGAAAGACCGAGGGGGAGAGGGGTGGAAAACTCAGGAATGAAGAACTTGGGGACTTCCCTGGAGGTCCAATGGTTAAGGCTCTGCAGGGGGCAAGGGTTTGATGCCTGCTCTGGAAACGAAGACCCCACATGCTGTGGGGCGCAACCAAAGAAAAGGAAGAAAGGAAGAACTCAGCATCTAGTAGGGCGGTATCCTAGGTGTAAAGATGTAGGATGAGCCTTTTTACCTGCGATACAGCCAAAGGAAAGGAAGGGAGGATGGAATCTCCCCTGGAGACATTAAGATTTTACAGCCACTGCCGTTACAGGCAGTTTCTGGCTGGTTTGACATTTTTTGAAATAAATTGTATCTTTGTGGAATGAATGTTTTAAATAATAACCAAAGCCAGTTTCCAGTCCGGCTCCAGCTCCCAGGATTCTGCTGAAACCTCCCTTGCAAAAGTTACATGAACTCTAGGTAATCCAAATTAAAAATAAAATAACTTTTCCAAATATTTTGGTGAAAATAGAAACTTTCCGTTTTATGAGATATTATTTTTGTCTCCCCTCTGTACTCAAAGTAAAACAAAATATTAAGGCTTAATTCCATTTTATTCCAACTGTTTAACTTTGCCCCTGAACTTTTAGATAAACATTTACCCAATGGATGAACTGGTGGATTCGAATTTTTGAAACATAGTAAACATTTTCCTATTTGATAATCTATCTTGTTTCTATAAACTGTATCAATTTATTAGATGTTTTAGCTTCTTTGAAGGTTGAATAAAGTTTAAGTTTTGCTGGGAATTTTTTTTTTAAGATGAGTTTATATTCTTCCCCATCTTGCTTTAAAAATGGTTCTGGAGGCTGTCTCTGCTTGTGCTTAATCAAGCTTTTGAGGTGAGGCAAGGAGTGAAGAGTGGCTTATTGATTAGATGTGAGATCTAATCAGGACCTCCAAGAACATCAGGGGCTCCAAGACCTGGAATAGACTTTGTCCTTGGTTTCCATTCCCTCCGTCCCTCTCCTGCCTGTCTCTCCTCCTTTCCCTTTCCCCAGAGGCAGGCACGGATGGCAGTCACCTTGCTGGCCACTAGGTGCTGCGCAGCGCACCCTGGAGTCTGCCAAGCCCGCAGTACCTGTCTCTATTCATCGGAAACGCCACCACACCACAAAGTGGACAGACGGGATTCTGAGCGCCGTGTTTGCCAGCGCAAACAGGTTCTTCTGGAATGTCCAGGGCTCTGCCTGGCCTCTTCGGGCTGGTTTTGTGTCCTGTGAACACCTGAGCATATGCTTCCCGGATGAGCAGGATATGCTTTCTTCCTGAACCGCGACTGTTTTTCACAAGAGTCGCCAGCGGCGACAGCCCCAGATTGATTCTGGTGGCTTATGTTGGGAGTTGGCTGCAGTACCTGGAAGGTGAAAAACCCCAGGTCTGAAAAGGTGCCAAAATCCAGCTCAGCAGAGTAAGCCACAACCTGGCAGGAAGTAGGATCAGGGACGTCAGCTCCCACTGCCTGGACCCTCTCTTTTACCCAACCACAGCAGTGGCACCCTGGGGACCTCTGTGCCTGCTACTCTGGCTTTGCAGTCCTAAGTCCTGACCTTGACCAAGTTACTTTGCTTCTCTAAGCCTTAGTTTCCTCATCTGTCAAATGAGGCTAATAGCCCCTGACTAGAGATTCTCCTGAAGATAAACAAAGTAACAAGTACAAAGTACAATCAATGCCTGCCACATAGTTGGTATGGAATAAATGCTAGCTCATTCACTCATTCTGCAGATGGTGCTTTGATCACTTACTATTTTCCTAGCACTGTTATGCACACTAGGGATGGGTTTTCTAAATATTAGTCTTGAATTTAGCTCACCAGACAAAGGTAGTGGTAAAAGAATTGATACTTTTGAACTGGGGTGTTGGAGAAGACTCTTGAGAGTCCCTTGGACTGCAAGGAGATCCAACCAATCCATCCTAAAGGAAATCAGTCCTGAATATTCATTGGAAGGACTGATGCTAAAGCTGAAGCTCCAATACTTTGGCCAAAGACTCTGATGATGGGAAAGACTGAGGGCAGGAGGAGAAGGGGATGACAGAGGATGAGATGGTTTGATGGCATCACCGACTCAGTGGACATGAGTTTGAGCAATATCTGGGAGACGGTGAAGGACAGGGAAGCCTGGCATGCTATATGCAGTCCATGGGGTTGCAAAGAGTCGGACACGACTGAGCGACTGAACAAGTGTTGTTCCAGGAAGTCACTGAATGAATGAGTGAGTGAGCAATATGTCCTCCTAGTTCTCGACAAAAATCCAAGTAGTTTGTATTTTAAGGAACAGATACGGCCCCAGTGAAGTCCTCACACCTTTCCGTTGGGTTCCTACCTGGGATGGAATTGCAGAGTTAGCTGTGAGGCGTGGTTTGTTTCTCTTTGCTTTCAGCTTACTTGGTGAGTGTGTAGGAGAATCTCACTGTGGCTTTCATTTGTGTTTCTCTGAGGACCAGTGGTGGCGGTCTCTACTTCATAGGCGTACAGGCTGTTTGGAAAGCCTCTTTTGGGGAAGAGCCTATATAAGTTTTTTTTTTTTTTAATTGGGTTGTTTGTCTTTTTTTATTCCTTTGTGAGATGTAGTTACGTATATTGGATGCAAGTCCTTTGAGGTATATATGGATTGCAAATACCTTCTCCTGCTGTGTGACTCACCTTTTGACTTATTGGTATCTTTCAATCAGCAGAAGTTCTTTATTTTAGTGGCATCCAGGGTAGTCATCTCCTTTGTGGTTACTGTTCTCTGTGTCCTGTTTAAGAAATGTCTGTCCATCTCGAGGTCATAAAGATAGCCCCCTGTGCTATCTCTAGAAACTGTGTTGTACTATTTCTCCTTGGTGTGAGTAAGAGGTCAGGGTTCACCGTTCTCCCTCCCTGTGGCTGTTCACACCATTTGTTGATTTCACCCCACGTATTGGAAAAAACAACCCTTCTCCCAGTGGCAACTGTGTTGTAAATTTATATAACAGTAGATGAGTTTTCCTGTAGGAGAAGTTCTCTAACCTGAACTCCAATTTTCTCTGCTATTGTTGGCCTTTTACATTTCTGTAAGTTTCACTATCAGCTTGTCAATCTGTCAATCTTCTTTCCCTTTCTTTCTGTCTCTTTCTCTCTCTCCACACATCCACACACCCCTTCTGGCATTTTGACATGGATCACGTTGAATCTATAAATCACTTTGGGAAGAATTGACAACATATACCATATTGAGTCTTCCAATCCATAAACACAGAATGGATTTCCTGGTTCCCTTTGTTGAAATCATGCTAAAGTCATGTTTGTTCTTAGCTACTTCACTTTTTGCTTCTATCTTAAGAGGCCAAAGTTTTTTAGATTTTGTTGGTTCCTAGACTATGGAAAAATAATCAGCTTTTAAAGGTTAATAATATAATCAATGGCATTGCCTAACACATTTCTTAACTCTAATGGTTTGTCTGTAGATACTCCTGGGTTTTCTCCATTCACAATTATTTTGTCTGTGGACAATGCCTGTTTTGTTGTTTCCTTTCCAGTCCATAGCTTTGTGTTCATCTTCTTGCCTTATTGCATTCCTAGGACCTTCAGGGAAACATTGAATAGAAGTGGAGATGGCAAATGTGTTTCAACTCCATTCTCAGGGCAAAGTTTTCAATATTTCACCCTTTAGTATGCTATGTGTTGCAGATTTAGACATTTATCCTTAATTTGCTAGGAATTTTTTTATCATAAAAGTGTGTTAAATTTTACCAAATGCTTTTTCAGCACCCAGGAAGATTACCATTTGCTTATTCCTTTATTTTGCTAATTTTAAAATATTATAGCAACTTTACATTTCTGAGATAAATTCAATTTGGCCGTAATATATTACCCTTGTTAATGGAATCTGTTTGCTAATGTTTTTGTTAAGGTTTTTGCATATGTGCTTGTGAGAGAGATTGTGCCTTGTAATGTCATTTTGAGGTTAAATGAATTGAGAATTAGTCTTTCTTTATTCCTGGAGAGTCTGTGGGAAATTGATGCTATTTCTTCCTGAAATATTTTGAAAATGCCACCGATAGAGCCATATGGGCCTAGAATTCTCTTTGTGAAAAGGATTTAAATCATATGTCAAATGTATTTTATAGATGTAGGATATAGGGGTTGTTTATCTCTTAGTAGGAAAACTTTAAGACATTGTGTTTTTCTGGAATGTAACTTTTTCAACGCATTTCTGTATTCATGGTGTCCTCGTATTATCTCTCTGTGTCTGTAGGAACTGCAGTGATGCCTGACTCCTCGTTCCTGTTAGCAGTCACGGGCTTCCTCCTCTTAATGCCCTCAAGAGGGACCCTGTTCAGAGCCTTCCTCTGCACCTACCTTTCTCTGCATCTCCTCCTCCTCACCCCTCCCCGAGGGCTGAAATCACTGCCCACCCTCCACCCACACCCACTTTTGATACCATGCTTAAACATTCAGACTCCAAGGATCCTACCCAAATGGCCCCAAGCCCACTTTCAGAGCCTGCTTGGGCCCCTCACTGGACCACCGTTGAACCGCTTTCATTGGAGTATAGTTGGTTTACAGTGTCTTTCTGTTGAGTTGGTGTGTTATTATAAGACACCCCTTTTTAGCTATAGGAAAACTTCTTACCTTGAAATCTACCTTATTTCATAGGAAGATGGCTGTACCAGCTTTCTCTCTGGTTGTGTTACACGGATAATTTGTTCCATCCTTTAACTTGTGATCATTCTGAGTCTTTACATTAAAGTGTGCCTTCTCTGAATTGTATAGAGTTGAAGTTTTAAAAAACTCTAGTCACTTAATTCGAGTATTTATACATAATGTAATTATATATGTATAATGTAATTATATTTCAATCCACACAAGACACTATTATTTTTCCTAATGTATTTTTAGTTGGAAGATAGTTGCTTCAGGGTGTTATGTCGGTTCTGCCGCACAGCAGCGTGAATCAGCTGTATATATACCAATGTCCTCTCCCTGTTAGCCTCCCAACCCCCACCCCACCTCAACCTGCTAGGTCTTCGCAGAGCATCAGTCCGAGCTCCCTGTGCTGTAGGGCAGGTTCCTGCTAGCTATCTGCTCTACACATGGTAGTGTGTATATACGTTAATGCCGTTCTTCCAAGCTGTCCCACCCTCTCCTTCCCCCACTGTGACACGACACTATCATCCATTTTAAACAATCAATATTTATTTAGATTTGCCCTTTCCTGTGTTACTGATTCTTTTTTCCTTCCATTTGGAATGATTTCCCTTCTGTCTAAAAAACTCCCTTTAGCATTTCTTTCCAAGCAGACCTGAAGACAATTAAGTCTCTTAGTTTTCCTGCATCAGAAGACATCTTTATTCCACCTTCATTCTTTTCTTTTTTTAACTTATTTCATAAATCTTTAATTGTTGTTGTTCATTCGCTAAGTTATATCCAACTCTTTGTGACCCCAGGGACTGGCACACCAGGCCTCCCTGTCTTTAACCATCTCCCAGAGTTTGCTCAAACTCACGTCCACTGAGGCAGTGATGTTATCTAACCAGCTCATCCCTGGACGCCCCCTTGTCCTGTGCATCCAACCTTTCCCAGCGTCAGGGTCTTTTCCAGTGAGGCAGCTCTTCCCATCAGGTGGCCAAAGGACTGAATCTTCAGCTTCAGCAGCAGCTCTTCCAAAGACTATTCAGGGTTGATCTCCTTTAGGGTGGACTGCTTTGACGTCCTAGCTGTTCAAGGGACTCTGAAGTGTCTCCTCCAGCACCACAGTTTTAAGCGTCAATTCTTCGGCGCTCAGCCTTCTTTATTGCCTAATTCTCACATCTTTACATGACTACTGGAAAGACCATAGCTTTGATGGCAAACTGATGTCTCTGCTTTTTAATATGCTGTCTGGGTTTGTTATAGCTTTTCTTCCAAGGAGCAAGCGTCTTTTAATTTCCTGACTGCAGTCACCCTCCCCAGTGATTTTGGAGCCCAAGAAAATAAAATGTCACTGTTTCCACTCTTTCCACACCTATTTGGATGAAGTAATGGGACCACGGATGCATAACTCCCAAAGCAATGTTAAATCCAGTCTTTATTCATAGAAAAAAATACCTATAGTAATACTTTAAGAATATTTTCATTTCTTCGAGTTTACGTGGGGTTATGAGCAAATTTACTTTTCCACTTAAATCTTCCATATATTTACAGCCCACCTTCACTCTTGAAAGATACTTAGGATATAAAATCCCAAGTTGGCTGTTGTTTTCTTTCAGCAATTTAAATATGCCATTCTATTGTCTTTGGCTCCCATTGTTTCTGTGGAAGTATTAGCCATTAACCTCATTATTGATGTTTTGAAAATAGTTTCTTCTTCCCTCTGGCTGCTTTTAAGAGCTTTTTGCCTTGTCCTTTGTTCTCACCAGTTTCACTATTATATGCAAGCATACCTCAGAGATGTTCCAGGTTTGGTTCCAGATAACTGCAGTAAAGTAAATATCACAATAAAGTGAGTCACATGAACTTGTGGGTTTCCCAATGCATTTAAAAATTGTGTTTATACTATAATATAGTCTTTTAAGAGTGAAAGAGCATTATGTCTTAAAAAACAATGTACACATTTTGATTTACTATCAACTATCCCAGGTTGTTCAGTAGTAAAGAATCTGCCTGCCAATGCAGGAGACGTGGGTTCAATCCCTGGGTCAGGAAGATCCCCTGGAGAAGGAAATGGCAACCCACTCCAGTATTCTTACCTGGAAAATCACATGGACAGAAGAACCTGGAGGGCTACAGTCCATGGGATCACAAGAGTCAGACACTGCTTAGGGACTAAAACAACCACAGCAGTTCAGTTAAAAAATTTTTAATATTTTATTTCATGAAACTAATGTATACAAAATAAAAAAGCAAAAGTGTCAAAAATTATTTTCAAAGTTCTTTCTTCTTCCTAGTATTTCTTGATTTATTTAATAAATATTTGTTTTACTCATAAGAAACACTTTAATATTAAAAAGTGCTAACCATTATCTGAGCCTTCTACAAGTCATAATCTTTTTCCAGTAGTATCACCAAAGGTCACTGATCACAGATCACCATACCAAACACAAGAATAATGAAAAGCCTTGAAATATGGTAAGAATAACCAAACTGTGGCGCAAACATACAGAGTGAGCAAATACTGCTGGGAAAATGGGGCTGACGAACTTGCTCAATGCAGAGCTGCCACAGACCTTCAATTGGTGGGGAAAAAAATGCAGTGTCTGCAAAGTATGATAAAGTGAAGCACAATAAAACAAGGAGTGCCTGTATTTACCTGTGGTTTTCTTTGTATGTCTCCACTTGAGGTTGATGGAGCTTTTCACACTTATAATTAAAGGTGGCCTGGTATCTGTCAGCATTGTGGGAAATTCTGGGTTGAACTCTTCTCTTCTGATTCTTTTGTTTGTTTATATTGCTTGATTTTTAATGGTTTGACCCTGCTTCCTGGCACTTGTGGTAATGTCTCATTGACTCCTGGATATTATGTGTGAAAGCTGGGGTGGCTCTGAATGATGTTTGCTTCTTCCGGAGAGGGTTTTAGGTTCTTCGGCTGGTTCCCATCAGCGTTGGAGGTGACTTAGGCTGGACTTCAGGATTTGGGAAGGCTGGTCTCCCTCTGGAATATTGTAGCCTTTCAGGGTTCTCATCTGAAACCTGGACAGTTTGCCAGAAACACCCCACACCCCGACCGCCTTGGTGAGCCCTGAGCTGCAGCTTTTGCTTTCTCAGAATCAAGAAACTGCCCACATCTCTGACTGCCTTTGCATCCTCTTAGCTGCCACTCTCTGCCTCCGTTCTCAGCTGCTCAGCCTTGTGCGTGAACAACTTGGGAACAAACTGAGCAGAACATTGAGCCCAGTTCTCCATGGCCTCCTCCTCTTTGGGGTCTTAGCCCTGAGTCCTGTCTGCCTCTGCTGTCTTCCACGCCATCCCAAAGTCTAGAGGGTCTTCTGGTTGTTTTTATCCAGTTTCCATAGCTGTCCTTGGCAGAAGGACGACGGACCCAGTCACTACACTGTTGCGGCCAGAAACAGAGTCCCCATTCTGCATCTTACCAGCTGCCTCCTGCAGATCCTTTTATGCCTTTGAGGGGCGTGCACACTGCGTGGCCATGGGAGTTGGCGTTTTAGACTGACAGCAGGGAAGGAAGCCTGCTCTCGGGCTCCAGTGGTCAGGGGAGGGTCCCTACCTCTGCTGCTTCCAAATACATGACCTTGAGTGGGTCACTTGATCTGCTGAGGCTTCAGTTTCCTCATCTGCAAAATGGGTCTGGTGACACCTGTGCTGTGTATCTCACAGACTTTGTGCAAGAATGAGCTATAGGGAATGAAGCCAAGGATACTTTGAGAAGACAGACGTGACTTTTTCTTCTTTGAGTAAGAAGATGCGGTGGGCCCTGAATCAGAATGGAATCAGGATGAGAACCTTTCACGTGTGGAGTGCCATACTCCTGAGAGATATTTACAAACATCCGAAAAGGACAGGTGTGTGCTCCAGATATCCTTCCCCAGGGACCTATCTTCCAGAAGACCCGAAAGACATTTTCCCAGTGAGCTGACTCTTGCAAGCAAAGGCAGAGCCCCAGGAACAAACGTGCACGATCCCCAAGGGGTGAAGCTGGAGCGAGGTGGGCAGAGGCTCCGGACGCCACCCTCCCTCTGGGGCTCCTGTGGACCCCGCACCTTCTCCATAAAGGGTTACTGGTCCCACAGCACCACGGTCACCTGCGTGCATGTCTGCTCCCCTGAGACTAGGTGGGTTCCCAACCCAGCTGCCCCTCAGGCCCTTGGGGGCAATTGAGAATCTCAAAATGTGAAACCTGACCTAAACATTAGCCAAGACACTGAACTTCCCTGGGGTAGTCACTGCCACAGGTCTGAGTGTACCTGGTGCTATAAGTTTGTTGAGGGGCCTGGGGGTGGTGGGGGAGGAAGCACCAGGAGCCTGCAGCCCCTTTAATCCCAGCAAGTTCCACCCTGTCTGCTGCCCAGTAGCCTGGCAGCAGGAATGGGCATTTTACCTGAGCGAGTTCTGCTTTTCTCAAAGATTACATTTACGCTAATACAAGTCCTACCACACCTCCTGGCATCAGTACCCTTTGCTGGGAAGCCCAACTACCCCCAAGTGTCTCACCCACCATTTTCTTGGTGTCTCGTTACATGTGATAATGAAAATCGGGCATTCCGTACCCACCCACCCTGGGCTTTGGAAACCCATTGGTTCTGAAGAAATATGACCAGTTCATAGCACATCTTTTTTTCCCCTTCTTTTGGTGGCTCTTTGATAAATAAAAGTCAAACCACCACAGTAACTGTATTTAATGTGACACAGGAGGAGGGGGAGGGGCTCCTGATTCTGACCTCAGGGCTTTCCCACCCTCTTCTCTGAGATGCAGATCTTTCTGCTTCCATGGAATCTTGTGTTCTCTTTATTTCCCTTGTTCTCCTGTTTCTTTTTTTTTTTTTTTTTCTTCTTCCACTCCCTCCCTCATTCCTCCTTCTTCTTTACTGGAAGTCTCCACGCTTTGAGAGTGAACTGGTGCGGGCAGGCGAGGAGCACTTTCCCAGGACACAGAAGGAGGCTGTTCCCACGACGGGTACACGGCAGGGTTGTCACTTGTTGAAGGAAGGAGGCTTCTGAAATGCCAGGCAGAGCCCTTCCTGCTCCAGAGATCATGCTGGAGGGGGCGGGCTGGGTTGGAGCCCCAGCATGGGGGTTAGATAGGGGCCAGGGTGGGGTCTCCCAGCCTGTATCCACGGAGCAGAGGCATGGCTGTGCTTCGGGTACCAGCTGTCATCCGTCCATTGGGAAGACCCCTGCCTACAGTGGTTCCTTCACACCCCACCCCCTCGCCCCCAGGGCTGGTTCTCTGACCTCAGCCCCACAGATGAGAAGGAACGCTTCTCATCTGTGATGAGAAGGCCAGATGCTTCTCTGAGAAACAGGCTCCTCCGTCCCCGTCAAGAGCCCTTTGTTGGCCTTCAGCACTTTTGCTCTGTTCTTGGCCCTCGTTCTGCTCTGGAGAGATGTTTCAGAGGGATGCCCTGGACTGAGGTGAGCTTTGAAATTGCCCCCAGAGGTCAGACAGATGTAGGCCCCTCCCCGTTTATGCTGGCCTCCAGAGTAGAGGCAGTTGGCAGAGAAGGACTGGGTCCAGGTCAGACCAACAGAAAATCAAGGTTTTCCTTTTTCCCTCTTCTCTCTAACTTTTCCTCCCTTTCCCTTTGCCATGGGAAGTTTTTTCCCTTCCTCCACTTCCTCCATCCCCAGATGTCTGTGGGCCTGATGCTGGTTGCTCTGTTCACCTAGTAAAAGTACATGGAAAGAAAAAGTCATTTACACTTTAGTAATTGTCAAGGCTATGGTTTTTCCAGCAGTCGTGTACAGCTATGAGAGCTGGACCATAAAGAAGGCTGAGTGCCAAGGAATTGATGCTTTGGAACTGTGGTGTTGGAAAAGACTCTTGAGAGTCCCTTGCACTGAAAGGAGATCAAACCAGTCCATCCTAAAGGAATCAACCCTGAATGTTCATTGGAAGGACTGATGCTAAAGCTGAAGCTCCAATACTTGGGCCACCTGATGTGAAGAGCTGACTCATTGGAAAAACCCTGATGCTGGGAAAGATTGAGGGCAGGAGGAGAAGGGGATGACAGAGGATGAGATGGTTGGATGGCATCACCGACTCAGTGGACATGAGTTTGAGCAAGCTCCAGGAGATAGGGGAGTCTGGCATGCTGCAGTCCATGGGGTCGCAGAGAGTCAGACACTACTGAGAGACTGCACAGCAACAATAGTGTGAAATAGATCAGTAGTTTGCCTGTTCTCATGAGATTTGCTGTCTCGGTGAGGAGCTTAGGGCTGCAGTGCAGACATTTAGGTGGTTACAGGAGAGAAGGAGTTAAGGACGGAGGAGGATGCGCTCCAGAAGGGCTGCTCTAGAGCCCGGGCACTCACACACACCGAGCTGCTGACCCCGAGTCCTCACTTAGCTTGCATCTGTCCATGTCCCAGAACAAAGGATTTTGAAGATATGCAGTTGAGAGTGACTCATGGCCTACTCGGGGACAGGGAGTAGAGAGAAGTGTGGCTGCTTGTCTGGGCAAGGATGAGATGCGGGAGCTTTGTTGGATGGCCGACTAAATCTTGGACATCGTTCCCACGATGAGCTGATTCTGTGGGTCTCCCAAGCCTGGAAGCGGAGATGTCTGCTCTCCCATAGAATGTTAAATACCTCCAGGCACAGGGATGAAGGCAGCCCATCATCTTGGAGTCCCCCCACAGTGGATGGTGGATGAAGGGACCCCCGAGGTACAGCCGCACCATGGTCAGGAGGGAGGAG
The DNA here is from genome assembly GCA_007570785.1 of Antilocapra americana. Classification (NCBI taxonomy): domain Eukaryota; kingdom Metazoa; phylum Chordata; class Mammalia; order Artiodactyla; family Antilocapridae; genus Antilocapra; species Antilocapra americana. The sequence continues at coordinate 117,606 of ML663585.1, forward strand.
GTGCCCACCCCACCCCGCCCACCAACTCAGCTGGCTTGGTCCCTCACCCGTCCACCCTCCTCCCCCTCGCTCTTAAAAAGGAAGCAGCAAGGCAATCATTAGAAATACTTTTATTGGCATAAAAACAGAGTTTGGTTGTCAAAGTCTTCCCAAGGTCTCCATCTCCTGAGTGGCCGTGAATGTCCCCTTCGTGGTGAGGCTACTGTGGCTGCTCATGGGAAGTTGCCCACCCCACTCTCTGCGTGTGTCCCCTTGTAACTTCAGGGGGACTGGGCTGCAGCATTACGGCCAGGGGTGGAGGGACACCAATAATGACGGATGAACCGGCAGTCCTGAGCCTTCCCCACTGCCCTCCCTTCCCTCCAGGCTTTACCATCTCCTCTCCCAGACCCCTGGCGCCCTCACCTGCAGACCTTCCCACTCCCTGGAGCAGCCGTCCCCTCCTCTTCCATCCTCCTGACTCCCAGTCACCCTTTAGGGCTCAGCTGAGAACCACTGGCTCTGGAGAACTTTCCAGAAAGAACCTACCATAATCTTTCTTTCTTCCTCGGGCTCCTCACCCGGTTTTTTGACTTCCCTGGGTGACCGTAAAGCTCTGTGTGGGCAGATCTGTCTTCCTGCTTGTGTCTGAGGCTCACAGCTCCTTGGCTGCACACAGTGGGACCTTGACAGCACTCAGTCACTCAATCGTGTTCCACTCTTTGCGACCCCATGGACTGTGGCCCACCAGGCTCCCCTGTCCATGGGATTCTCCTGGAAAGAATACAAGGATGGGCTGCCATTCCCTTCTCCAGAGGGTCTTCCCGCTCCAGGGATCAAACCCATGACTCACGCGTCTCCTGAACGGGCAGGCACATTCTTCACCATGAGCGCCACCTGTAAGCACAGATGCCTGGAGCCCAGCCCTGCTCCCTCCCTCGTGCAGGTCAGAGATCTGATGAGGGCTCCTTCCTGGGGTCCTGCGGCTTCTGGACCAGAGGCCCCAGGACTCTCTCCCACAGCCCCTCCATCCTCCTGGTTCCTGGGGGAGAATGCATTTGTGAAGATTCAAGGCCTCCTGCAGCCAAGGCAGGGGACTCAGGGGTTGTTTGAATCAGATTAGAATTCCCTGTTATACCTGTTAGTCGTAACAGTGCTTGCTCTGCAGACACCAGCAAAGCACACAACAGTCACTCATTCACACTTTCTACGGGTGCTGAGAACACCTCGGAGGGTGACAGATGAGGGCCCTGACCCTCTGCTACAGAGAGGGGACAGGTGCCTCGGAACAAGGGGGCGGGGCTGGGGGTGGGGACGGCCTTCTGGAAAGGTGGTACCTGAGCAGGGACCCAGGGGGGAGGTCGCTCCTGTGAAGCCATTAGCGAGTGTCTGGCCATGGAGAGGGAATCCAGCCTCCATTTGAGGAAGAGCAGTCCCCTCTTATGGGCCCTGAAGTCCACAAGGTTATGACAAAAGGAGGTGGGACCTGCCACCTGGCTCCTCCCTTGCAAGCTGACCACAAATGTCATAGCCGCAGAGGCCCGTCCAGCTCCGAGGCAGGAGGCTGTTTGCTGGGGTCGCAGCCCAAAGCCACAGGCCCGCGTCCTTTCTCAGGCTGGGGGGCCGGGTGGTTTGGTCTCCCCCTGGATGGCAGAGTGCCCCCCCAACACACTTTTCCTCACAAAGCGATTGACATGCATCTGCTCACGAGGGCCTGGGCCCGTCTCAGGGCACCATCTCAGGACACCATCCGGGGTCTTTTTTTTTCCCCTCGTTTTCCTTTTGAAATGATCAGGTCGGTGTTTTTTCCCTCGGTTCTTTTCTCATCTTAGCAAAGAACTGAAATGACAGACCAGGACAGTTCAGGCAGGCAAGAGTTGACAAGCAAAAGTAGCGCATGCTGGAGCCCGCAGAGCAGACCAGCCCCCCATGGGAGTGGGCCCACTCTGGCCAGGCCTCCCTTTTTATGTCCTTTGTTCCTGCCCCTAAGCATCCCCAAACCCTGATTGGTTCTGTCCCATGCAAAATAGGGCTTGTACCTAAGACCAATCAGGGAAGGGAATGTAAATAAGGTGTGTGTTCAAGGCCAATCAGGCAAAGGGGCATGTTGGGCGTGTCTTCCCCTGGAGGGTCTCACTCTGGCCTGCAGTGTCCCTGTTTGGGGGCTTTCCCATTCTTTGTCCTCTGCATGGTTCCTCTAATTGCTGCTTCCTCTGCCATCTTGGACTCCTTTTTTCTATTCTAACTGCCTAACAAAAGGAATTAGGAGCACTGATGTCCTCCTCAACAAAGGACCAGGTGGCCTTTCTCTTCCGAAAGGGGCTGGAAGGAACCAGAAGTGACTTCTCCAGGAAGAGGAGGGGTCTAGGGCTGAGGTCAGAGGTCAGCCTCTCTGCCAAATAGGGAGGAAAGCAGGAAGGGAAAGTGGATGGTGATAAACATCTCAAGGATGTTGAGAATAGAATTGTGGAATAAGACATCAATTAATTAAAAATTCCTCCTCCAAGGGGTTCTCTTGCCACTTAAGGGTGGGTGGAAGGGGTTGTTGTTGATCAGTCATATCTGACTCTTTGGGAAACCAAGGGCTGCAGCCTGCCAGGCTTCCCTGTCCTTTGCTATCTCCCAGAGCTTGCTCAAATTCATGTCCATTGAGTTGGTGATGCCATCCAACCGTCTCATCCTCTGTCGCCCCCTTTTCCTCCTGCCCTCAGTCTTTCCCAGCATCAGGGTCTTTTCTAAGCAGTCAGCTCTTCACATCAGGTGGCCAAAGTATTGGAGCTTCACCAGGACAGGGGGCAAAAAAAAAGACATTTGGTTTTCCAGAAAGCCTGATTTCAGATGTAATCATTCTCCCACCCCAAGCAAAGAAACTGGCTCTCAGGCACCACTTTGGAAAGTGATGATGTTGGAGGCAGGGGTGTGGGTACCATGGAGGGGGTGGGCCTGGGCCCTCTGAGATCTACAGGACTGCAGATCTTGGAGGATCTGGGTTACAGTGGGGATGAGCTTCTGAGTGGACCATGTAACTGTGAGGAAGTGACCTCCGAGGCCTCAGCCTGCAGCAGCTTGAAGTGAGGCTTCGGTTTCCAGACAGAGATTGAGGTCGGGCAGCAGTGGTGAGAGCCCCAGCTCCTAGCCACTAGACCAGTGGTCAGCGACAAGGTCCTGGCTCTTCGGCTTTGCAGAAAAGAATTCCCACAAAAATGAAAAGTAGAGAAGCAAGTATTTATCAGAAGGAAAAAGAGTGCCTTACATATGTAGACACACGGGGCAACTCACAGGGAGAGTTGTGCCCTTGTGGTTGTTTGAATCACTTTTATGAGGCATCTCTTCTGGGTTTCCTTTGGGGAGTCCCTGGTGGCTCAGTAAAGTGTCTGCCTGCAGTGCGGGAGACACAGGTTCAGCCTTGGTTTGGAAAGATCCCCTAGAGAAGGAAATGGCAGCCCACTCCAGTATTCTTGCATGGAAAATTCCATGGATGGAGGAGCTGGCGGGGTACAGTCCAAGGGGTCGAGAAGAGTCGGACACTAATGAGTGACTTCTCTTCACTTCCTTTGACCAATCACCTTGCTTTGCCTGATTTACCTCAGGAACCTCCCACGTGTGTGTGAGCACCTCTCAGCCAGATGGGTGCTGGCAAAGTGGCCTATGGGTAGTTGACATCATTTACTGTAGGGTGGTGTTCCCTCTCTGTTTGACCTCCAAGGAACTTTCTAGTTGGGAAGGTCTCCTTGACTTTGAGAATGAGAAATATGTGGTCCCTTATCTTTTATCTGGGCAGGGCCCAGCCTCCTCTTTGAATTGTCATGTTATTGATATTTCAGAGTTTCTGAAAATATTCACAGGGAATGAGTGTCAGCGGCTTTCCGGGGTGGGTGGCCCGTCTACCTCCTGCCTCAGGGGGAGGTCACACACTGTGGGCCCACTTTTAAGGCTTTCGGATGAACTGGTCTCTGTGACCGTGTGTGTGTGTGTGTGTGTGTGTGTGTGTGTGTGTGTGTGCGCGCGCGCGCGCAAGTGCATGCCATGAGGTTGAAGGGGCCAAGTGAATTCCTTGTGGGTTACACAGACGCTCTTCTCCCTCACTCTTTCCCTTCCTCCAAATATTTTACATCTTAACAGAAAATGCTTCGGGGCCCACACTCACCAAATGACTGGCTGTTCTGTACCTTTGCCCTCGGTCCTTGTGGCTTACTTTCTGGTGTCATTTTCAGGCAGGGAAATCTGAAGTCACTGAATGAATCAGGACAAAATAGCCTGGAGCTGACATTCTAGACAAGGGAGGGGGTGGGGCAGACAAGAACAAAGACAATGAAGGGGATTATGCAGTGGGTGGGGGTGGGGTGGAGTCTGCAGACAGAAACAGAAAGGGGAGGACCGGGTAGGCAGCCAGAGGGTGGGCGCCCGAGTGGGCAGGCCAGCGAATGAATGGGTGAAGGGGCGAGGGCACCTGTGAATGGGCGAGGGAGGGGGTGAGTGAGGGATCTGAATGAACAAACGAGTGTGCGGATGATGAATGAATGAAGGGATGAAGGGATGAATAAATGAGTGAGTGGATGAAGGAGGAGGTAAGTCATGGTGAGTGAATGAGTGACCCCTCCCCCCTCAGCACAGGAAGTGCTATCAGAAGAGCCAGGGGCCAGGAGCCCAAGGGTTGAGGAGTCCTCAGACTCAGACAATCACGATGGTGTGATTGCTCACCTAGAGCCAGACATCCTGGAATGCGAAGTCAAATGGGCCTTAGAAACCATCACTACAAACAAAGCTAGTGGAGGTGATGGAATTCCAGTTGAGCTATTTCAAATCCTAAAAGATATTGCTGTGAAAGTGCTGCACTCAGTATGCCAGCAAATTTGGAAAACTCAGCAGTGGCCACAGGACTGGAAAAGGTCAGTTTTCGTTCCAACCCCAAAGAAAGGCAATGCCAAAGAAGGCTCAAACTACCACACAATTGCACTCATCTCACATGCTAGCAAAGTGATGATCAAAATTCTCCAAGCCAGGCTTCAGCAATACATGAACCATGAACTTCCAGATGTTCAAGCTGGTTTTAGAAAAGGCAGAGGAACCAGAGATCAAATCACCAACATCCAATGGACTATTGAAAAAGCAAGAGAGTTCCCGAAAAACATCTACTTCTGCTTTATTGACTATGCCAAAGCCTTTGACTGTGTGGATCACAATAAACTGTGGAAAATTCTGAAAGAGATGGGAATACCAGATCATCTGACCTGTCTCTTGAGAAACCTGTATGCAGGTCAGGAAGCAACAGTTAGAACTAGACATGGAACAACAGACTGGTTCCAAATAGGAAAAGGAGTATGACAAGGTTGTATATTGTCACCCTGCTTATTTAACTTATATGCAAAGTACATCGTGAGAAACGCTGGGCTGGAAGAAGCACAAGCTGGAATCAACATTGCCGGAAGAAATACCAATAACCTCAGATATGCAGACAACACTACCCGTATGCCAGAAAGTAAAGAGGAACTAAAAAGCCTCTTGATGAAAGTGAAAGAGGAGAGTGAAAAAGTTGGCTTAAGGCTCAACATTAAGAAAACTAAGATCATGGCATCTGGTCCCATCACTTCATGGGAAATAGATGGGGAAACAGTGGAAACAGTGTCAGACTTTATTTTGGGGGGCTCCAAAATCACTGCAGATGGTGATTGCAGCCATGAAATCAAAAGACACTTACTCCTTGGAAGGAAAGTTATGGCCAACCTAGACAGTATATTGAAAAGCAGAGACATTACTTTGCCAACAAAGGTCCGTCTAGTAAAGGCTATAGTTTTTCCAGTAGTCATGTATGGATGTGAGAGTTGGACAGTGAAAAAGGCTGAGCGCTGAAGAACTGATGCTTTTGAACTGTGGTGTTGGAGAAGACTCTTGAGAGTCCTTGGACTGCAAGGAGATCCAGCCAGTCCATCCTAAAGGAGATCAGTCCTGGGTGTTCACTGGAAGGACTGATGTTGAAGCTGAAACTTCAATACTTTGGCCATCTCATGCGAAGAGCTGACTCATTGGAAAAGACCCTGATGCTGGGAAGAACTGGGGGCAGGAGGAGAAGGGGACGACAGAGGATGAGATGGCTGGATGGCATCACTGACTCAATGGACATGGGTTTGAGTGGACTCTGGGAGTTGGTGGTGGACAGGGGGGCCTGGCGTGCTGCGATTCATGGGGTCGCAAAGAATCAGACGAGACTGAGTGACTGAACTGAACTGAACTGAACTGGGCAGGCAGGAGAAGACACCCCACCCCATGCTCTGGGCCAGCATCTCAAACAACATGCTTGGGTAGGGGCCACAGACAGCTCACACGTGCTGAACTGGTGCTTAGCTTGAGCACCATGGAGGATGCCCTCAGGTGGGTCAGATGATGCCTTTCAGGTCTCCAAATAGAGAGCTCTCTTTCCTCCTCCACTAAAAAGCCTGTGTGGCCAGGCGTGTGATCAGATAGGCTTGTAATTAAAGACTAAACTGTCAAAATATTTTAGGAATGAGTTTCCAATTGGCCCTTAGCAAAGGTGGTTTTCTAAAGTGGCCATTTTTCCTTGAACAATCAAAAGGGTCTGATATAACCCTGCGGGCTGTATGGTATGTCAGAGTTTTTAATGACAGTCTTCCTTTTCCTGGTGATAAAACTAATTTGTGTTCATTGCAGAAATCTTAGAAGACACGGAAAACATAAAGCAGAAATAACAGCCATCCCACACAGTTGTCCTGCATAATGAGGAAAGGCTTCGTTCAGTACCTTGCTCATGACCACACGCAGATCTGACCCTTGAAACAGGGCTTGTCTGAACTGGGATGTACTGTGTACGCATAAAACACACTAGATTTCGAATTCTTATGGGGCAAAAAGAATGTCAACTAGCTCTTCAACAGTTTTTATGCTGATCACATGCTGAAAAGATAACATTTTATGGAACAAACTACATACAGTATTTTTTCATTTCCCCCTGATGATTTTTATTCTTGTAATATAGCAGAGGATGAGATGGTTAGAGAGCATCACTGACTCAGTGGACATGAATTTGAGAAAACTCTGGGAGTTGTGAAGGACAGGGAAGCCTGGCGTGCTACAGTCCATGGGGTCGCAGAGGGTCGGACATGACTTAGCAACTGAGATATTGCATGGCTATTTTCGCATTGCAAATTGCCAGCGGCTCACATCACATTCATACTGGACGGTGCTATTGCGTAATGCTCAAAAATCTACTCCTTTACTGCACCAGAAAGTTAAACCAGGAGGATGAGTTCCAGGGTGCCAAACCCAGAGGAGGTTCGAGGTTCTGATCACCAGCACTGGGGCAGGAAGAGCTGGTGCCCTTGTTCATCTGCTCTTTCACACCTCCCCAAAACACTGGGTCATTGCTAATGGCTGGGTGTCCAGCCGGGCAAGCCCCAGAACACACGACACAGTGAGCTTGTACCCAAGAGAAGCTTGCAGCCCAGCAGCTTGGCTGCGGGATGGAGGCTCTGAACCTAGCAGAGGATGGAGGCTCTGGACCTAGCAGAGGCCGTGACACAAAAAACAGGAGCTCTGCATTGAACCACTGACACGTGACGGCACAACCACAGGAACAGCGAGCTTTCCTGGGAAAGGCCACGGCCCTACAAAAACCCAGATCTTTTATTCTGACTCTGGAATCTCACAGGAAAGCTCCAGGATCTTCCCCTAAGGACAGCTAAGCCTGGTCTTCTATCCAAGGATTTCTGGTTTTGCTTGATCTTTGGGGAAGCCGTGTGAGATCACACAGGGTAGTCCAAGAGGATCGCTCTAGAGGGAGACTCAGGTCGCCGAGCCAGGCTGTGACATCAGGGTCTTTAGGGAAGTAGAGGGTTGTGTGTGGCCCCTGAACGCAGGAGGCAATAACGCAGGTGTGATGCACTTCCACACGCGCACGCATGCACAAGGAAGAGGCAGGCAGCTGGGCTGTGTGGGTGAGAGCAACTCCCCGGGTTCACATACTCCATGGGCACCAGCTGAGCAACATCCCAGCTCTGCAGACTGGGGCTTCGTGCCACCTTCTGCCCGGAGCACCTGGTTCTCATCTCTCAGGGGCTCCACGATCCTGAAGACTCCGCCTGGTGTGTTATGAGCCCAGATGAGGGCGACCTGTGCATGGGACTTGGAAATCCTTTGTTCTCTTGGGGAGCGTTGATGAAAGGAAGTTGCTGCTTCTCAGAGCAGGGCAGGCTGGAGCTATTTTATTCTTTCAAGCCCCAAGAAGAAGCGTTAGGCCTTTGGACGGGGCTTTCGTTTTAAGAAGTGGGCAGTCAGCATACTGTGAGCAGTCTCCACACTCTGCTGGGCAGGGTGGTCCAGGGCTGGCCCGGTCGCATCCTGCATCCTGTCCCTGGTGGGTGGGATTTCTGATGCCCAAGCTTCATCATCATGGGGATTTGGGTCACGATACCTGTAGGATCACTGGTGTGAAGGGAACTGTTGGAAACTCAGTCTGGACCTCTCCCCAAATCTCCAAAGAAAGGACCCCAGGGCGGGTCGGGGTGGGGTGGGGGATACTTCTGTGTGAATCCACTTGCAGCTGGTTGTAATCACTGTAAGAATTCGAGTTAATATTTGCAGAGAGCTTAGCATATCACTGGCTTGTAATAAGTGCTGCCCCACTGCTTGTTAAATAAATAAACAAACAGGGAAATCTATACTGTGCCAAAGACAGGAGGGGTGGTGAAGAGTGCAGAAATAAAGCAGAAGACATGAGGAGGGTGGAGCAGAAATGGGCTTGAGTGCCTGGACAGAGGCCAGAAGGGCTTCCAGGAGGAGGTGAGGGGCTGGGTTCTAACTTAACTCTGGGCATGTTTTTAGAGTCCCTAGGAATTCTCCAAAGGTGGGCCTTGGGTTAACAAAACACTTAAAACATCTGAAAACCTGCTGATGGAAACAGCATCCATGGAGTCTGTTGTGGGGGGAAATCCCCCAGACAGAACTTCATGCTTTGGCCACAGTCCAGAGCCCTGAGCTGGCGGCCTCCGTGCCCACAGAGTGTCCCTGTCCAGCTGCAGCTCGCCAGCTTCTGCTCAGGGTTCTGACATCATTCAAGGGAAGGAAATAACAGGGGTCCATTCTCCCGCCCACCATATCTCAGTTATAAATGCCCCAGGCATGTCTCCCCTGGGGATAATTACATCCGAGTCTGTTTTAGCAGGTTAGATCATATACCTGTAGGGCATTCATTTCTTTCTACAGGGATTGCCCACCGGATATTACAATGCGAGGCGGGTAAGGGGCCCAGCTAGCGGAGGATGAGGGGGCCCTGCGCTCACAATAGCCCTGAGTCATGAGCTGCTCACTTCTTCCACACTCCTCTCCTGACCCGGGAAGCCCATGACTCAACAGCATTTATTTAGCACCACTGAGCTCAGAGATCCATCCTGGGAAGAAGGCTGCCCGAGCAGGCATGGCCAGAACTGAGGGGCAGAGCAGCCTGGCATGCCCTGGATTCTGCCAGCCCCTCCACCAACTGAGAGCAGCTCTGGGGGGTGGGGAGGCATCTGTGTGTTTTATTAAAAATAAAATACCTCGTGCACCTCTAATAAAAAGCCAAGCGTCTCGCCAGGCTTCCATTCTCATCAGAGAAACAGGTGGGAAGATCAACCTCCTGGGTCTTCCTTGAGGCTGGGAGCAGAGTTCTCAACAGGGAGTGGTTTGGCCCCCAGGGGACACCTGACTACGTCTGGAGACGTGTTTGGTAGTCACACTGGGGAGGGAGGGGAGGGAGGGAGTCAGGGAGGCTGCTGAGCATCCTACAGGACACAGGACCACCCCCAGGCAAATTATGGTCCATCCCCACCCACCCCATCCTGGCAGAGCACCGAATCAAAGACACCCTGGTGGGAACGACCCCTGCCCCGGGCTCACCATGCCCTCTTCTGCTTGCTCTGCAAAGCTTGATTTGCTCACCCGGCGAGGCTCAGACTTGTGCACTAGGCAGGCAGATGGCAAGACGTTCTTGATCACACCGACACCCAGGAGATGAAACTGATGCCATGAAGCAGAAAGGAGCCCCGCTAGAGCTTCTTACAAAGGAGACACTCACCGGCCACGTGCTCAGTCTCCTCTCCTGTGCCCCTCGTCACTGTGTGCCTGCGCCCCTGGGGACTATTAAAAATGTCAGCAAAGCCAAAAGTGCCCAGTGGTGGATGGCATCACAGTGACAGCAAAGGGCCACACGGTGATGGAACACAGCAATCCGGGAGGTCCAGAACTTCCCATGATAAAAGTTAATGAGGCCGGTTTTCAGTAATTCATAAGCGAGAATTAACCCTGCTGGTGAAACCAGTCCCCGTGGGTTTTTAACCATGAGAATCACTGAGTCAAAAAGAAGGAAATGCAAAATTGATGCAACAGTTTACCTAGAAAATCTGTTTATAAGCAATTAGCGACCCCGTGAGACAGCGGAAGGCAGTGAACCCAGAAGAAGGAACCGTCACCATCACACAAGGCACCCTTTGAAGTCCTTCCGGGCTTCCCAGGTGGTGCTAGTGGTAAAGCCTGCCTGCCAGTGCAGGAGATATAAGAGATTCGGGTTCGATCCCTGGTTCAGGAAGATCCCCTGGAGGAGGGCATGGCAACCCACTCCAGTATCCTTGCCTGGAGAATCCCATGGACAGGGGCCTGGCGGGCTACAGTCCATGTTGTGGCAGAGAGTTGGACACAACTGAAGCAACTTAGCACGCACGCATGTGAAGTCCTTCTACTTTGGAGGTATCTCTCTAGAAGAATCCCATCCCCCCTTCCTGATTTGAGGGGAATGTTGTTTTTACTTCTTGTTGGTCCCTGGAATCCCCAGATCCAAGGTCCAAGCCATAAGCAGCCCGGAGTCAGAGCTGGTCCCAGACGACCATCCTTGTACCTGCTCTGGGCACCTCCCCTCCTCTTGATGAAGCACCTCTATACCATCCTCCTGGGAAGACTAGGAGGGGGGCAGGAGGAAACGGATGAAGGAGGGGAGCAGAACAGGGAGATCTACTGATGTGCAGCAAATAAAGGGATGTAGGCAGGCAGATAGGCACGAACCCCAGAAACAGGAGAGACAAACAGCCTTTGAGGCAAAGCCGCAGGGAGCGCTGTCCTGGGAGGACAGAGAGGGCTGCCAAGCCCAAGCCACCGCCCTGCCCTGCAGCCCCAGGTCTCAGGCACAAAGCCCCAGAGCCCATCCAGGGTCCGCAGCCAAGCGTCACCTCCCAAACGTTTGGAAATGCCAGTGTACCCAGAGTTGAGGAATTACCTTTTCACTCTTTCTTCACAAACTATATCTCATAGATTTCAGCAAGACTTTGCCACTTGAAAATAAATTTACAAAGATGGTACATTAGGTTTACACAATCTTGGTGGCTTCCCAACAAGGATGAGTGTGTGTGTGTGTGTGTGTGTGTGTGTGTGTGTGTGTGTGTGTGTGTGATGAGTCTTCTCAACCCCGGAAACTTGGACTTTTAGGGGCAAATTCTCCCAGGTGTGGCAGAGACCATGGAAGACGGTTTCTGGTAGGACCCTGGGCAGCCTAGCACACTTCTCCAAACCAACTCCAGCTGTCCAAGGTGTAGATAAAGAGCCCTTTAGGGCCACTAAGCTCCTGTTGGCAAGCCCAGGCCAAGGATGGGGCAACCTTCTTGCTTTTCTCCAAGTTCAAGAAATTGACAGACTTGAGCCTGAAGAGGGGAGGGGAGAAGGTCACGGCAATGACAAGATGACAGGAGGAGTAATCGTGGCCACCACTGCCCAGTGCCCCCCCCCACCCCCAGCCCAGCACTGAGCTCACACACACTAGAAATTCATGGGAGAAGACGGAGGCTCCGTGAGGCTTAAGGAGACTTGCCCAAGGTCACAGGGCTGGACAGTGCCAGAGCAGGAACAGACCCCACCCCATCTCCCCCACCCCATCCTATCTGATCCCAGAATCCATTCTTGGAGCCAAATCAGGCTGCTGCCACCAGGACCTTAGAAATATCACCATTTCTGTAGACCCCCAATGTTCCTCAGTGGCCATGCAACAAGCAATTACTAAGCATCAACTGGTTGTATGAGAAATGAAAGTAGGGAAAGTGCTAGTCGCTCAGTGGTGTCCAACTCTGTGACACCATCGACTGTGTCACAGTAGCAACTGTAGGAAGCTACTGCAAAACGAAGTGGAATAAAGAAAGTGCTGCCGTCAAGGTTTAGACACGTTCTTGGGCCTGAGGGATTAAGTGAGGGGCAGTCCAGGGTGGCTTTCTGGAGGAAGTGGCATTCGGTACATACCTAGAGGAACAAATGGAAAATGGAGAGGCAGAAAAAAAGAAGACCTCATCCCCACTGGGCTGGGTTGCTAGTGTGAACCCCAAAGGCTAAACCGGAGCATGGCTGTCGCTGGAGACATTCACCCCCCTCCTGCGGGGACGGGGGATTAAAAATGCACCCAGGGACACCTACCATGGGCCAGGTCCCTGCTAGCCCAGGGAGGAGAGAGATCAAAGCCACGTTCCCCATCCCTCAGGGAGGTAGCAGAGATCACACAGGGAGTGCAGGCAGCTCTGCAGGGGCCCACCCCCTTCCTTGGCCTCTGAAACCCCCAGCCCCCTCTGCAACAGGAGGACTGGGCTGTAGTTTCAATGAGATGAACTGTGTTCCAGACTCTGCTGGTGCCTGGGCACAAGAGTACTGAACATTCGCTGAGTGGGGGCTCCGGGGAGGAGCTGGACAGGGCGGGCACGCAGCAAGCAGGGGAGGCTCCCTGGAGGAGGTGAGAGCTGAGTGGCCACCAGGAGTCAGCCAGGGGTGGAGCGGGAAGGGTCAGGGAGAGCATTGTGATTCCAAGCTCAGAAGCGTCTCTCTCGGCTGCAAGGTGACCCGCAGCAGGTCTACCACGATCCGAGCCTTTTCTTGAAGGTGGGGGCTGGCGGACGTTCCCTCCCTGCTGTGACACCCTGGCCTCCCTCAAAAGCAACTCGAGGGGGACTTTCCTCGGATAAAAATAAAACTTGGAGGGGCCCGCAGGGATGGAATACTTTCTTCCTGTGTTTAAATGTCTACGGAAAATCTGACCCGCGTGGCCGCCGCCCCGGCATAAGCGAGCGCACAGCGCTGGTACCTTTCTTGAAGGCGAAGGAAGCCGGCGGGGCGTCCAGGCCCGAGCGGGCGCGGGACCCGCAGGGTGGGCGCTCCTGCACCGCGGCGCGCGGGGCTGGGGCCGGGCCGGGGCCGGGCCGGGGCCGGGGCCGGGCGAGGCGGGCGGCGGGCGGAGCGGGAGGCCCGGCCCCCTGCGAGCCAGCGCGCTCCAACGCCGCCTGTCCGCTTGCAGAGGCCGCCGGGGCCGTGGATGGGGAGGGCGCGCCGCCCGGCGGTCCCGGCGCACAGGCGGCCGCGATGAGGGTCAACGAGAAGTACTCGACGCTCCCGGCCGAGGACCGCAGCGTCCACATCATCAACATCTGCGCCATCGAGGACATCGGCTACCTGCCGTCCGAGGGCACGGTGAGTGCGGGCGGCCGCCAGCCGCGTTCGCCAGGGAGGGCCGCGCACCTGCGCCGCGCCCGGGAGGGCGGAACCGGAGGCGCCGGGTCCGCGGGGCTCTAGGCGCTTGGGGGGCGCCCAGCGGAGCACGTGGGCCCCTCCGCAGGCACGCGCCCACCCATCCTGGCCCCGAGTCCCCGCCCGCAGCCGCTTCGCCCCCAGCTCGAGCGTGACCCCGCGGCTGGGGCCCCGGGTGGGACGCTCCGTTCCCGTTGGTGCCGATTTGGGGCAACGGGTGGGGGTGGGGAAGCCGCCTCGCCCGGAGAGGGTGGCAGCCTCCAGGCCCCACCGCGTCGTCAGCCTCCGGCCCCGGCCACACGCCTCCGTGCAGAGTGCCCGGCCTGGGAGCTCCCCACGCCCCAGGCAGCGGGCGCAGGAGCCGGTAGGTCTTTCCGCGCTGGCCCGCGTCCCCAGCCCCGAGTTTGCTCCTAGCCTGGATGGTAGCCAGGCCGCGTGGGCCAGCACCTACCCGACCAGGTGACCACAAGACCCTAGCGCAGTCTCCTCTGATCCCAGGTCAGAATTAGCCCGTCAGGATTTTGGCTTCAAGTTAGAATAAAGTTTGCCAGAAGAGGAAAGGGCTGAGACCAGCGCCTCAGCCAGGGAGCCCTGCTGACTGCTGACTCTGGGGCCAGAAAATGGACTCCCCTGTCACCCTCTCCCCCCAAGCACCGCTGGGTCGCTCCCCAGAAGACGAGGAGGCCCCAGCTGCCGTGTTCTCTGACCAAGTCCAGCCTTACTCCTGCATGCCTCTCTAGCCTCGGCCAGAGTCCATGGGGGCATCCTGGGAGGTGTCTGTGGCGTCTGTTTCAGGAAAGGCAGAGACCCCCAGCCTCAGATCACAACTCTACTCCCATGAGCTTTGAGGCGTGTTTTACAGCTGGGCCTGCTCCAAAATGCTGGGAGTGTTAGGGACCTCTGTTGGTGGTGGCCTTGAAAGCTTAAGGGCCATCACTTCAGCCAACACCGTGTGTGCCTGCTGCATGCCGGGCCCTGCGGGATCCTGGGCACCCCTACAGGGGATGAGACAGGGAACCCCGCCCAGCTGGGGCTCAAGGAGCAGTAGTGGAGGTTACCCAGGACAGCCACAAGGGACGCTTCCAGGGCGATGGGCTAGTGGCTGTGTGTTAACTCATTTTACTCTCTCGGTAACCGTGGAGGGTAGGTGGTATTCCTGCAGATGAAAAAGTGAGGGCTGGAGGGGGGCAGATGACTGTCTTGTGTCACCCACAAGCTGGGAGGTGAGCTCGGAAAAGCCAAGACACAGAGGTGGGTTTCCACGGACAGCCTGCTGGAGGGACGAACATTCTGGAGGCGAGGGGGCTGGTTATAGCCATAATTGGGTGGGGTAGGGCCTTCCGTACAAAGAAAGGGCATATAGGAAGACTCACAGGTGGCAAAGAGGGGTGCACAGGTTAGGAGGCATGAGATAGGGGTGGCAGCCACGATAATGAAGAGAAACAGACATTCCAGAGGTTGACCAGATTCAACTTCAGAGAGACAGGTTGTGAAATGAAAAATGGAGCTCTTAACAGATGGCCCCTGGGCTCCGGAGTTTTGCTTCAGGAACCCATTGCCCACCCCCATCCAGAAGCTCTCCGCTCCCCCAAAACCCTGGTGAGGACCACAAAGTCTGCAGAGAGGCCACTCGGCCCTTCCTTCAAGGTCTCCGCAGTCCAGAAACAAGTAGATAAGCCCAGAAGAGACTGGTGGGTCTTCCTTTGCACACAGCTCTTAGTATGGGAAGGTTCCAGGTATGATGGGCCTGGAGGGCTGTGAATCAGGGGCACGTGGCCACAGGAAGGCAGGCTGAGCAGCATCCCACCAGAGAAAGAGGGCCTCAGGGAGGCTGAAAGCAGTGGCTCTGGGAGCCGGGGGCCTGTCCGTGCCACTGGGCAGGCGCTGTGCCAGGGAGAGCCTCCCAGGGCATCCCCAAGACTGCTCATGCCAACGATTGTTGTTCACTCACTACCTTGAGTCACCCAGTGAAGGCGGCTCCGTGCAGATAAAGCCCAGAGGGCGTGGACTGCCTTTCAGAAAGTCCCCATCCGGTTCCCAGACTTTCATCCCATACTGGGGGTGAGAACATCATTTACATCAGTCATCAGAATAAGCCCTGCCCCAGCCTCCGTGTCTGAACCTCTCCTTGCTCTCATTCCCAAGTTTAAGGGTAAAGTTCATTTCCTTGTTCCTGTAGTAAGAGGTATAAGAGATAACTCAAAAGCTAGAACCCAGATAGGTAGGGGCAGTTCATTTCATGAAGTTTTCTTTGTGTTAATCTTTGAGTGTTTCTACTTTCTTCCTTCACACTGAGAACTGTCAGTGGCCTTGAATCTATGTCCCAACAAGCCCAGACACCTTGAAGACAGGGCATCTGATGCTGGCATCTGCCTGCCTGCGAGATAAGAGTGCGTCCTCTTTATCTGCTGTTGGAGACGATCTGTTTATGGATCACAGAATTAGGGCATTAATCATAATTTAATATGCAATGTGAGTGATTTGATTTAATTTTTTTTGGAGTAAAAATGTTTCAGAGTGATGTTCAGATTGGAGTTGAAATTTAGAGAGTTCCAAGATAGAAAGAAATTTTGCAGATCACTGATTTCATTTTCCCCATTTTGGGAAAAAGTGAATATAGCAGGCTCTCTCAGAATGATCATTGAGACATGCCCTGACTTGGTCTGTCGCACACGAATGAGTGAATTCAGTTCCTGGAGCTCTAACTCTAGGTAAGAAGCCAAATTAAAGAATGCACTGGGTCCTGGATATAGAGAACAGACTTGTGGTTATCAAGGGGGTGGGGGGAAGGATGGAATGGGAGACTGGGGTTAGCAGATGTAGGTTTTTAGCAAGGTCCTACTGTAGAGCGCAGGGAACTATGTTCCATATCCTATGAGAAACCATAATGGAAGAGAATATTTTGCAGCAGGACTGTGTATATATGTAAAACTGAATCACTGTGCTGTACAACAGAAATTAACACAGCCTTGTAAATCAGCTATACCGCAATTAAAAAAAATGAATATAAAGAAAGAGCACACTGGCCCCAGTGCGGCAACCACGGCGTGGGTTCAGGGCTCCACTCCCCTCTGCCCTTTTCTAAGAGTTTGGAGAAGCAGGTAGACTGTCCTCTCTCTGTTCTTGGTGTTTGGCTCAGGGCAAAGCCCTGTGAAGGGGAACTTTGGCCCCTGACCTCTTCTTCCGTCACCTCAAGGAGCCATCCTTCTACCCTCCTTGGGCTTCCCTGGTGACTCAGATGGTAAAGAATCTGCCTGCACTGCAGGAGACCCAGGTTCCATCCCTGGGTCAGGAAGATCCCCTGGAGAAGGGAATGGTCACCCAATCCAGTATTCTTGCCTGAAGAATCCCCACGGACAGAGGGGTCTGGCTGGCTACAGTCCAGGGGTCCCAAAGACTCAGACATGACTGAGCAACTAATACTTTTGCTCTTCCTTCTGGGGCAGCTCAGGGGTTCATCTCCAAAATCCTTTCAGTTCTCCCACTACACTCGGTCCTCACAAGCATCCCATGACCTCAGTCGAGATGCTTTTGTCCCCATTTTCCAGATGGAAAAACTGAGTCTTGGAGCTCGGTGTCGGGGGTGGGGGGTGATGTAGTATCTAAACTCTGGTCTGACTGGGTCTCAGCTTCTGTATGCTTGATCTGGTGGCCCCTACCAGTAGCAGTGTGCAAAACCCATGCCTGTGTCATTCATTCACACATGCATACATTCATTTAAAAAGACAGGGAGGAGAGGATGAGGCATCCTGACTCCCGTGGGGGGAGGTGGGGGAGAAGACGGGAGGATGGTGCAGGCAGGAGACCAGGATGAGCACTCCCAACCTGGGCACTGCACACGGTCCCTGGGTCAGCTCAGAAGATCTGAGTTGCCTGTCTGGAACATAAGGAGGAGCCCCTTGTAGAGACGCTGGGAGTCTGGTGTGCCCGGGATGCTGGCAGCAGGCCATGTGCCCTTCAGCCCTGCCTGCCTGGTGCCCGCGTGTCCACCGGGCTCTGACCACCTCCCACGCTCTCACCCTGCCCGCCGGCAGCAGCTTCATTCCTGAGCACTGGTCAGTGTCTTCAACCTTCCCTGGGTGGCCTGCTGGCTTCCCTGCCCACCCCCTTTGCGAGGAGAGGAACCCCTTCTCTGCCAGCTCTCCATGACGGTGCATTTCTCTGCCCCTCTTGGGATATCCAGGGGAATGAGCGCCTGCTGTTGGCACCAGGATGGCGGGCTGGGAGAGGGGCTGGCCTCCGGGTGCCTGTCCCAAGAGTTGGAGAGAGGGTCCACCCACACGGGGTGCTCTTTAATTCAGCGAGTCCTCCAGGCTGCTGGTGGGGGCAGCTTCTGTTATCCACCCATTTTACAGAGGTGGAAACCAAAGCCCAGAGCAGACCGAGTGTCCCCCAGGGCTCATAGCTGGAGAGGGACCAAGCCTGGCTGTACCTGAGGGCTCTCGTTGCCCCCAAATCCCCCTGCACCCTGACGTTACCTGTGGTTTTGGGAGCAGGGGGCTTGGGACCATGGCTCAGCTGGGCGGCTGCACTGACGCCAACAGTGTCCAGTGGAGCAGGCCATGAGGGGTCAGCAAGGGCAGCAGGGGCTGACCGCTTCACTCGCCAGAGCCCCAACTTCCTTCAGGTCCAGTAACCCTGATTCTAGTGGCCCTCAAGCAGGGACTGCATGAGAGGGTGTAGCCGTGCTGAGAAGGAGTGTCACTCCAGGTCCCTGGTACCATTGGGTGGGTGGAGGTCCCTGGGTGCAGACCAGACTCCAGGCTGGGCTCAGCCCACCTGCACTGTCGGCTCAGGCACCCCTCACCAGGCCTCAGTTTCCCCGACAAACTGAGGTGAACAACGTTTCCCCGCCTGTCCCCCATGACCCACCAAAGATGCTGGGGTGGTCTGTGGTCTCTGTCCTTCTGCCCCTCCCCAGTCCCCCAGTCCTCCCAGCATGGACTGTGGGCCCAGCCTCTCAGCCCCAGCCCAGCTCCACGGACTCTGAATGGTGCAGAGTGAGGCCTCTTCCCGACGTGATTTTATTTATTTTCTCCTATTTCCGAGACCAGCTTGCTGGGGACCCTAATTCCTTTGACAACCATCTGACTCCCCAGGGAGTTTGAGAGCTGGATGTGATTTCCACGGAAGCCACACACTGGGATGCTCGTGGGGATGCCTGGACTTTGAGTCCCGCCCCAGGCTCCATCTCCTTGGCCCCCTGGACAGGCAGAGGAGGAAACTGAGGCAGGACTGCGTGTGCAGCTCCCCCGACCCCTGATCCCACTTCTACCACCTCTGCCCCCACTCTGGCTCCTGAGACCACCTGCTGAAACCAAATCCTCAACTTAGGGTCCAGGAGTCGATTTGGGAGAACCCAGACTAACACAGCAGGTGCCTGGCCCCTGACCGCACGCCTCATTTGTGGCAGAGCCAGGCCGGGCGAGGGCTGTAACGGCAGGCGGTCACCTGGACCTGCCGTCGCCAGGCTCACTGGCCACCGGAGCCACGATGAGCGGACGGTCTGCTCTACTCCGCCCGGAACCCTGTGTGAGAAGAGCACCCCCGAGGGGCTGGCCCTGCAGATTCCACACCCTGTTGGAGCCGCTGGTCCTCCCCAGGCAGCCCGCCCCCTCCTCCGCAGAGCCAGGACGCCTTTGTGCGAGAGCATCCAAGGCTGGCATCTGCACGGGCTGCGAGCAGGGATGGCTCCTCCTGAATGCCAATCCCTGGAAGGCAGGGCCTTCTGCAGTGTGCTCAGGCGCTCTGGACCCGTGCCATCAGAGGGCATCAGTGGGGAGGGTGGGCGCAGTGGGGTGGCTTGGCCACGCGCCTGCCTCCAAAGGCCCGCTCCCGAGCTCCTGACGCGGCTGTCTCTCCCCACAGCTGCTGAACTCCTTGTCGGTGGACCCGGATGCCGAGTGCAAGTACGGCCTGTACTTCCGCGACGGCAAGCGCAAGGTGGACTACGTCCTGGTGTACCATCACAAGAGGGCCTCGGGCGGCAGGACACTGGCCAGGAGGGCCCAGCACGGCGACGCGGGCCCAGCCGCCCGCGGCGCCCGGCAGGACCAGCCCCTGCCCGGGAAGGCGGGCCCCGTGGGCGCGGGCGAGCCCGAGCCGCCGCTGGACTACCACGAGGATGACAAGCGCTTCCGCCGGGAGGAGTACGAGGGCAACCTGGTGGAGGCCGGCCTGGAGCTGGAGCGGGACGAGGACGTGAGTGTCTCTGCTCCTGGACGGGCGGGGCGGGGCGGGCCAGGCGGCGGGAGCCGGGAGGCTCCCCGCTGCCCGGGAGGAGGGGCTGGGCATCTGCGCCCTGACCCGTGGGCCCATTTCCTGCTCCTCCCCGGGGAAGCTGGGCGGAGCACGACGCTCTCCCGGGAGCCTCCCTGGCGCTCGACTTCGGCTTCTCAGGGCCTCGGTTTCTCAACTTGTCAAGTGAGGAGGTTGGCTTGGCTGATCCCCAGGGGCCCTGGACTCGGTGACCGTCACACTGGTTTCCGAAGCTCCCCTCCTTGGCAAAGCCTGAGAATCTTTCTCAGGGGACTTTTCCCAGGCAAAGCGGAAGGTCAGCTCACCTGGCCTGCAGGCCGCCCTCGAGGGGGAAAAGTGCGGCAGCGTGCAGAGGGGACCTTGGTGACCCTGGGGACCGTCAGCCCGCCCCTCGGCTTCTCAGCGGACTTGCTGGCGCTCCCGCGCCGACTGCTGAACCTCTCTGTGCACGATGGGGTGGGGGCCTTCCTTCCGTCAGCCCTGGGGGGTCAGGTCCCCAGCCGAGGAACCATCACTGTTCAGGTTAACCAAGAATCAGCCGAAGTCTCTACAGCAGGTCTAGAGCAGAGAACATGGTCAGCAGGCTGACTTAGCAAGCCATGAGTCCATCAAGAACGTTCCAAATAGAAGGTGGTGTTAGTTTCCTGTTTTATTCAAATAAGAACCACCCAGTCCTTAAACGGTGAACGCTTTGGGTCTGGTGATGAGAAGGTTTTCACGGTACTCAGACTAGAAAGCTAGGTATGAACGCTCTTTCATACTTTGATGCTACTTCCCCTGAA
The DNA here is from genome assembly GCA_007570785.1 of Antilocapra americana. NCBI lineage: Eukaryota > Metazoa > Chordata > Mammalia > Artiodactyla > Antilocapridae > Antilocapra > Antilocapra americana. The sequence continues at coordinate 138,161 of ML663585.1, forward strand.
AGCAACCAAACATGCTTAACGGCCCTCGGTCCACCTTGACCTGGAGGTCGAGGCCTCTTGTGCTCAACAGGGACCACCCCTCTGGGTGGGGCTTTGGTTACCTGGCAGGTCTTGGTGAGTTCAGCTGTTGGGTTGGTTCCCACTCGAGTTGTGAGGACATGAGGGACCTAAAACGTTCTGACTGTCAGGACACAAAGGTTGGATCCTGACTGGGTGGCCGAGAGCCTGTCTCTCTGATTCTGAAGGCAACAGCCGCCGACGGGCATATGCTGGTCCTTTGGCGCTTTCTGTCTCGCTTTGTCTTAGGCCTGAGCTGGGGCTTCTTGGGCTCTAGAGGACAATCATTCACGCTGGTTTTCCCAGTCCCACCCAGCCAGCCCCACGGCCTTTTGTTGGAATAATGCGGCTACTATGAAGGCTTGATTTCAGCGTGTCCTTTATAACTGGAGGAACCAGTGGCCTCCATCAGAGGCAGGAGAGGCCAGAGGGAGGCTAGTGGTAGAGCCTGTCCCTGGAACTGTGATCCTGGGCGCGGTATGACGGGTGCCTTGTCTGTTCACCAGGGATTCATTCTCTGTTTCTGCCACTCTTTCCTAACTACAACTTTATTTTTTTTTAATATTTATTTTCATTTATTTATTTGGCTGTGTTTGTTGGGGCATGTGGGGTCTAGTTCCCTGACCAGGGATCAAACCTGGCTCCCCTGCATTGGGAGCTCAGAGTCTTAGCCACTGGACCACCAGGGAAGTCCCCTAACTACAACTTTAAAATCTCAAGTTTGAAAGGATCCCCTGCCCTAGGCTCCAATAATTCACACCCTCCTGGCCAGATTCCAGACCTTCTGCCTGTCCTTCGCAAGACATAAAGCTTCAGACTACTGTACAGTTGCACTCATTTCACATACTAGCAAGGTAATGCTCAAAATCCTCCAAGTTGGGCTTCAGTAGTATATGAACTGAGAACTTCCAGATGTACAAGCTGGATTTAGAAAAGGCAGAGGAACCAGAAATCAAATTGCCAACATCTCTTGGATCATATGGAAAGCAAGGAAATGCTAGAAAAACATCTACTTCTGCTTCATTGACTACACTAAAGCCTTTGACTATGTGGATCACAACAAACTGGAAAATTCTTAAAGAGATAGGAACACCTTACCTGTCTCCTGAGAAACCTGAATGCAGGTCAAGAAGCAACAGTTAGAACCGAACAACAGTTAGACATGAAACAACAGACTGGTTCCAAATGAAAAAAGAAGTTTGTCAAGGCTGTATATTGTCACCCTGCTTATTTAACTTATATACAGAGTATGTCATGCAAAATGCTGGGTTAGATGAATCCCAAGATGGAATCAAGATTTTCAGGAGAAATACCAACAACCTCAGATATGCAGATGATACCACTCTAATGGCAAAAAGTGAAGAGGAACTAAAGAGCCTCTCAATGAAAGTGAAAGAGGAGAGTGAAAAAGCTGGCTTAAAACTCAGCAATCAGAAAACTAAGATCATGGCATCTGGTCATTGCATTTCATGGCATTTAGATGGTAGATGGGGAAAAAGTGGAAACAGTGACAGATTTTATTTCCCTGGGTTCCAAAATCAATGTGGATGGTGACTGCAGCCATGAAATTAAAAGATGCTTGCTCCTTGGAAGGAAAGCTATGACAAACCTAGACAACGTATTAGAAAGCAGAGATATCACTTTGCCAACCAAGGTCCATACAGTCAAAGCTATGGTTTTTCCATTAGTCGTGTACGGATGTTAAACATGGACCACAAAGAAGGCTGAGCACCAAAGAATTGATGCTTTCAGACTGAGGTACTGGAGAAGACTCTTGAGAGTCCCTTGGACAGCAAGGAGATCAAACCAATCATTCCTAAAGGCAGTCAACCCTGAATGCTCATTGGAAGGACTGATGCTGAAGCTGAAGCGCCAGTACTTTGGTCACCTGATGCAAAAGCCAACTCCTTGGAAAAGACCCTGATGTTGGAAAAGACTGAGAACAGGAGGAGAAGGGGCCAACAGAAAGTGAGATGGTTGGATGGCATCACCGGCTCAACAGACGTGGGTTTGAGCAAACTCCAGGAGACAGTGATGGACAGGGAAGCCTGCTGTGCTGCAGTCTGTGGAGTCACAAAGAATCAGACACAGCTTGATGACTGAACAACAACAACGAAGTTTCACCATTTGTCAAACAGATAATAATGGTATTTACACGACTATGTGATGTTCAGTTGCTCATTTGTGTCCGACTCTTTGCAGCCCTAGCCCCCAAGCTCCTCTATCTGTGGAATTTTTCAGGCAAGAATACTGAAACAGGGTGCCATTTCCTCCTCCAAGGGATCTTCCTGACCAAGGGATTGAACCCAGGTCTCCTTCATCTCCTGTATTGGCAGGCAGGCTCTTTTCTGCTGAGCCACCTGGGAAACAAGCCATTACATCACTGGTTTATCCTAAAATACTTAACTTAGAGTCTGGCACTCAGGAAATTCTCATTGGTGATGTGAATATTCAGTTATATATCATTTATTGCTCATATGAAAACGGAATGGCCATGCTCACAAAGGAGAAAGAAGAGCCTTTCCAAATTCAATTAAATCCTTCACCACACCTATCTTTTTAAAAACTTCTTGACTTTGAAGTAAACAGCAAACAAAGACAGTGGTTGTGACCACCAGAAAAGATTGAGTTGTACCCATAAGTGGTGAGGATCTTCTCCAGATTCCAACATGCATGTGTTGTTTCCCCCAGCACCGCCCAGCACTTCTCTGACACCAGCTGGACACTGCCAGACCCCACAGGTTAAAGGCCCAGCCCTACAAGACCTTCCCCCCACTCCAGCCATCATTTGCAAGCCCAGATAGTCACCTGTGCTCTGACCCACTGGATACCATTCAGAGGTTCTAACGACTTTGGGTTCTATTACTTTGTAGAGTGGCTCACGGAACTCAGAGAAACGTGTTGCCTACTAGATCACAGCTTTATTGTAAAAGGTAATAAAGTCAGGAACAGCAGATAGAAGGGGATGCACAGGACAGGGTGTGTGGGGGGAGGCACAGAACTTCATGCTCTCCAAGCCCCGCTTTCCCCAAATCTGCACGTGTTCACCAACCCAGAAGCTGCCCAGACCGTTTTGGGGGATTTTATGGAGGATTCATCACGCAAGCACAATCGATTAAATCATTGGCTGTTGGTGACTGCTTCAACCGGAAGCCCTTCTCGCTTTCCCAGGCATGGTGGCGGCGAGGGGCTGGAAGTTCCAGTCCTCTAACCGTGTGGGTAGTTGCCCTGGCAAGCAGCACCCCTCCCCTCCTTTGGAAAGGAGGCACGCACCAAAAAGTCACCTCATTCACCAAACAAGAGACACCTCGACTGCTCTCCCCACTTCAGGAAATTCCCAGAATTTTAGGAGCTCTGTGCCAGGACCGGGGGACAAAGACCAAAAATGTATTTCTTATTATTAATACACATCACAAGGTCACAGTGACCCCAAATTTCAGTGATAATTTGGTTCTATAGCCTTAAAAGGTTTTCAGCAGTTGATTGGACCTTTTTTAAAAAAAATTGGGGGTCACACCTTGAGGCATGCGGGGATCTCAGTTCCCCAACCAGGGATTGAACCCACATTCCCTGCATTGGAAGGCAGAGTGTTAGACACTGGACCACGAGGGAAGTCCCTAATTGGGCCCTCTTTAGATGAAAATGTTACTGTGGCGTAAACTAGACGGTTCAAGGTTTCAAAAAGCTGGAGCTGAGTGTGAGCCATCTTCTTCAGATCATAACCGACTTTTCCATGGCCCCTGCAACCCCGAGCTTTCCCCTGAGATGAGTCAGGCCCCAGGCAGCCTGTTGCCTTCACCTGCTCTGAACCAGAGTCTGCTCAGGGGCCATTGGGCAGAGGCAGCGTGCGGGGTGTGCGCGGGTCCACGCCAGCGCGATTAGCGGAGAGACGCCCGGGATGACTCATTCCCGGGTGTGCTCTGATTACAAGAAGTGAGAGGGTTTGGGGAACAAGATAGCCTCAGAGAGAGCCCAGCTACACAACCTTGCCCACTGTGAAACAAAATTAGGGCTTATGTGCACTTTACCAGGGAGAAAGACATCCATGGAATCCACTGGATACTCAATGACCCCCAAAAGATGAAGAGTCTTAAAGTGGGATTTCTCAGCCTTGGTGTTGCTGGCATTTGATATCTTGCAGCATTCCTAAATACAACCGAAAAGGTCCCCAGATGTCACCAGTGTCCCCCAGGCCCCAACACTGAGGGCCAGCTGGACAGGCTGGACCAGGAGCAGGGATGAATGAAATGAAAGTCACTCAGTCGTGTCTGACTCTTTGTGACCTCATGGACTATACAGTCCATGGAGTTCTCCAGGCCAGAATACTGGAGTGGGTAGCCTTTCCCTTCTCCAGGGTATCTTCCCAATACAGGGATCGAACCCAGGTCTCCCGCATTGCAGGCGGGTTCTTTACCAGCTGAGCCACAGGGGAAGCCCAGGAGCGGGAGTGGGGGATGCAGAAGGACAGTGACGCAAGAGGAATGGGGGCAGATGAGCAAGTCTCCTCCCCCCAAGATGTCTGCTGGCCCGGTCGTCTGTGGGGGTGGGCCTTAGGGACACAGAACATTGAGTGTCCCGGGTGGGGCTTCCGATACCGACAACCGCAGACTGCGGGGAGCTTCAAACAATACTACTCGATTCTCTCCCAGTTCTGGGGGCCAGAAGCCTAAAGGCAAGGCTTCAGCAGGACCAGGCCTCCTGACCCAGGCTCTGGGGGAGCGTCGCTCCCAGCTCTTCCAGTTTCTAGGGATCCAGGTATTCCTGGGTTTGTGGCCACATCCGCCCAGCCTCAGCCTCCTCCTCACACGGCCTCCTCCTCTCTATGTGTCTCTCCTCTTCTTATAAAGACACCCATCGTTCTGCATAAGTCCCTCCTAATCTACTGGAACCTTATCTAACTTGATTTCATCTGCAAAGAACCCATTTCCAAATAAAGCCCCTCTCGCAAATATGGGGAGTTGGGACGTGGGTGTCCCTTTCAGAGGACACCATTCACCCCACCTCAAAGCTGAGCCTTTACACATGAGCCGTTCTGCCAGGAGTGGGGGGAGCTCACGCAGGACCCCTCAAGGTGGGTGGGAGAGGCATGGCTTGTGGTTGGAGGGCTGAGCAGGGCAGGTGGTCTGGCAGGGACCAAACCTTGGCCTGACTGCCTGGTGCAGGGTCCTGGGGTGTGCACGGAACCCCCTGAGGTTGTCAGGGTGCAGGCTATGACTCAGCAAGTCTAGGTGGGCCCCACACTGCACTTCTCACCTGCTCCCAGGGTGTACAGACTGCTGACCCTGGCCTATGCTTGGAGGTGTGAGGAGCCTGTTTTCCCAGCAGCCATCAGAAACTTCCCCAAGGAAGGATGCCCCCCAGTGTCCACCCAAGTCCCCAATCCACTGCCCAGTGCCACCCAAGTCCCCGATCCACTGCCCAGTACTCCAGACAAAGACCCACACACACTCTGGATGTCCTGGGCCAGGAGCCCAGTGGAGGGGGGAGTGGTGGGTCTGGAGGAAATGTGCTCATAACTCTGTGTATAGGACGGATGGGCGCTGAGCCTGGCAGACTGGCTGTGACCACAGGTGACCCACTTGCCCCTACCCTCCCCCAGGCACTGTGGGCCCAGGGGAACTCCGCTTAAAAATTGTTTCCCCAGCCACCCACAAGAGGAGCCCCGTTTTTCAGATCAGGATCTGACACCTTGATCCGGAAGACGGCCCCTGAAGTCACTTTCACACATGAGGGTCCAGGAGGGGTGTCATGTCAGAGACCCCTGGGGCAGCAGACAGGATGGAAATGATGGGGAAAAGGTCCTGGAGGCGGGCGGCCCAGGCCTTCCTTCTCCAGGAGCGCCTCTTCCACCCACCCCCCACTCCTCTCTCCCTCCGATGGCATTGGGGTCAGCAGCCAGGGTTCCCAGGAAACGGACAAGAGCAGCTTGTAGGCCAACATGTTTCCTTGTAGCTGAAACCCATCAGCATTTTTCAAGTCCAGCCTCAAAGCCAGGGCATTATTTATGTCCAGTGGTCATTGCCGAGAAGGCCACACAGTAAAATCCTGGCGTGTACTGGGGGTGACCGAGGCTCACACTGCCCTGATGTTGAACTTGACTCCGGCTTTGGCAGAATTGTTAAGGCCACAGACACGTGAACCCTACAAGGTCAGTTTGCTTTCATGCTGCCGTTCAGAGCTCGCCACCGCACCCCAGGGCTGGCTGGCTATAGTTTCTCCTCGTTCCTCCCCGGAGCTGGTGTGGGCCGTGGTGGCATCTGTTTCCCGTCTTTGTGGATGTTCTGTTTTGAAGAGCAAGCAAGGAGCCTGCAGGAGGTTGGGAGCCGCCTCCACACCAGACTCCAGGACGCACAGTCAGGCGGTGAGGGTATCTGAGCTCCCAGGGAGGCTCGGACCCCGCCCAGCCCCTCTGTGGCTACACATGCGGGTCCAGACCCAGCCTGGCCATTTCCTGGGGTCTGAGCAGCCTCAAGCAAGTGGCTTCCCAACTCAGGACCTGTTTTTTCAATCGGTAGAATGGAGGTGATGGCATGTCCTTCCTCCCCGGGGGGTGGGCAGGGTTGCTGTGGACACGGGACGGGGAGAGGGACGTGTTCCTTGCAGTTTCCAGCTGAGGCCTTGTGCGCATGAGCTGGTGTCCGAGACAGTTCCCCGATTTGGCTAAGTGGGGTGATGAGCATGGAGTGAGGCTGGGGGAGTCTCTCCTCGTGGCCTGGACATTGGGGTGGGGGTTCTCGCCTTTGAGGCACTTGAAGTCTAGTTTCAACAACTCCGTATGTAAGTCCAGTGGAGCAACAGATGTTCTCAGGGACTTGTCAACCTGGAGGCAAACCCCCACCCCCACCACACCCTGTGTGGGCACCCTGACCCACCTTGTGATGCAGGGGTCAGATTCCTTTACAGAGGGAAGGAACTGAGGCTCTGAGAGATGGGGCAAGGAGAGCAAGGCCACTGGGCCCGACAGGGGCAGAGCCAGCACTCGAACCTGGGTGCTGGGTCCTCATGTCACGCTCTTTGCCCTGAACCGTGAGAACTGGACTATAAAGAGGGCTGAGTGCCAGAGAATTGATACTTTCGTACTGTGGTGCTGGAGAAGACTCTTGAGAACCCCTTGGACAGCAAGAACATCAAACCAGTCAATCCTCTAGGAAATGAACCCTGAATATTCATTGGAAGGACTGATGCTGAAGCTGAAACTCCAATACTTTGGTCACTGATGCTAAGAACTGACTCATTGGAAAAGAACCTGATGCTGAGAAGACTGAAGGCAGGAGAAGAAGGGGATGACAGAGGGTGAGATGGTTGGATGGCATCACTGACTTGAGCAAGCTCTGGGAGATGCTGAAGGACAGGGAAGCCTGGTGTGTTGCAGTCCACGGGGTTGCAGAGTCGGACGTGACTTAGTGACTGAACAACAACAAAATGTGGTCTTTAGCCCCATCTCATTCCTACCTCCAGGCTTAGTGCCTGTGCCATGAGCCTCTCCTACAGTGAGGTGTCAGGGGCCATTGTCTAGTCCTGAAGCTATTCATATCTCCATTCATAATTCCACCATTACACACTCATTTCTTTGGCTGTAAAGATTTATGTCTCTTGAGTCTTAAGTGCAAAGGCTTTTATACACTCCACCTGGCTTCCTTTGGGCCTCTCTTGGTTTTGTGGAAGTGTGCTTGTTATAAAGTGAATTCTGGACATGTTTTAAGAGTCTTGTCTTTAAAGTTCCCCAAGGACAACTCTGCCTGGGTTCCAGGTAGCCGGGCTGAAATCTGTGCCCCTCTGGTTGGTTCTGATGTCTTCCCATGTCTCTAGGCCCATTGTGTGCCAGAGTCAACTCTTTCTGGCTCATCAGGAATTCTGCCAGTTGGGTGTTAACCCTTTGGTACATGAATTAGGCCATAGCAGGAGTATTTACACCATGGAAACTGGCTAATGATGCAGCTACAGATCAGGATTAGTTTTTCCTCCTGGAGAGCAGGGGTTGGGGCAGGGGGACTGCATACCTTGTCAGCTTGCCCCTGCTCTGTGCCCTCTCGTGTCCCCCTTTTCTGAAGAGTCAAGTGTCTTCAAACATGTCTGTTGTATTTTCACTTCTCGTTATGACACTTTTTTATTTCTGCAAGTTTTGTTTGGTTCTTTTCCAAGTTGGCTGTGTCATTTTCTTTAATAGTTTCCTGTCCTTTGCAGGACCTTTCTATCTTGAGGTTTATTTCTCTAAACGAGGTGAGCTTAGCTGATTTATTGGATTTGTTATCCATCTAAGCCTCTCAGAATCCCAGAGCAGAGGGGTCACTTCTGCTGGGTCTCCTCCAGCTGTCTTTCATCCTGGTGGGCCTGGCGCTCTTCCCCACTGGCCACCACCCTTACATAACCCGTGGGGCAGTTCCCAAGCCCGGGAAGAAGGTGCCCTTATCCAAAAAGGCTTGGTACTTGCATTCTCCACTCATCTGAGGGCGTTATGGATAGGACTGCCCTGAACCAAGGTCACGGGCTGACGTGCCTGGACCTGCTTGGGTCCTCACCTGCTCCTTCTCCTGCTCAGCACCACCACCACCTTCCTTGTAATTCCTGCGGCTGGAGGAGGGAGGCCATTCCTGGCTCACCTGAAAGTGTCGTCTCCTGGGAGTCCGGCTCTGTGGGGAGGGAGGGGTCTTCTGTTAGACTCCCCATCTCAGGCAGTTACTCCTCTGGGTCTTCTCAGGGATTCAGCAACTTTAAGGCGTGATGCTTTTTGTTGTTGTTGTTTTCCATGAGTGTGTGGATCTGAGTAACCTACCCACCCATCATCAAAGCAGGACTGTGAATGAATACATGTCTTTCATTCCTTCAACAAGCCAAGCCTTGGGAGCCAGACCCTATACCAAGAGCTGAGGGGTAAATCCACCCCAGCCAGTCCTGCAGCCCCAGCTCCCTCAGAGACCGCGCTCTGGGTCCTGGCTCACTGGGGACCGTCGAGGGTACCATGTCCAGGATGTGCAGAAGGCATGCTTGTGCCATCGCCCCATGTGACTGCGCCCTAGTGACTGCAGCCCCTCCTCCTGGGCGGTGCAGACGTGGTCAGCAGGAACCACGGTGCAGACATGCCTCCCTGCAGACCCTTGCCCAGGGACTGGGCACTTTGCTGTCCCCTCCGGGAGCCGTCCGGGTGAAGGGCGGGCATGAACAAGTCAGGGTCAGCCCCCAGGAGCAGTCCCAGCCTGCCCCCTTGCCCACAAGTATTAAAGTGAACCCAGGGATGCTGCCAGAGGTTGGGGAAGGACCACAGGAACATCCTCAGCCAGCACACAGTAGGAGCTCAGCAGGGACTGTCCCCCTGGCCCCCATGGATCACTCAGCAAATATCAAGCCGGACTCCCATGAGATGACATGTTCAGCTGACCCAGAAAGGAACCTTATCTTCCCACTCTGGAAACTGGAAGGAGGGCTGTCCTGGCGCCGAGCAGGAGAAGGAGGGGATGAGGCCCACCCCGTGCCAGATGCTCTCTCTGCTGGGGGGCACGTCGGTCAGCTAAGCAGACAGACCCAGCCTGGAACCAGCCTTCCCGCTCACACCCACACGGGACTCCAGTGCCAACAGGAAGTGCAGGCAGGCCCCAGGGCTGCCAAGAACCCACCCGGTCATTAAAGACTGACCAGGCATCACGTGCCTTAAACACATTCGAGGAGAACATGACCTCTCCCCCAGAGCAGCCCTGGCATCAGAGGCCCTCTGAGTGGTGATATCCTCCTTGGAGCTGAGGAAGCCGAGGGCACAGAGAGGGGCAAGTTGACTAGGCCCCTGTAGGGGTCAGACATCTGGCCCAGGCCTCCCACAGGGGCTCCAGGGCTTCCTGGCCTGGCAGTGCCCAGGAGCCATCCTGTGTGCCCCTGCCGTGTACACACACTCCCCACAGCTCCTGCTGGACCGGGAAGGGGTGCACACACAGGATGCCATGGAGGCGCCCCCACCACGCTCAGGCCTGAGCTCTCGGCACACCCTAATTCCCTGATGGGGTCAGGGTGGGCTGGGGAGGTGTGTTGCCCAGGAGCCCTCTGGGGGCATCTAGGGACCTCACGCTCAGCCTCGCTGAGGCCAACCTTCCAACAACCTCGGAGCCCACCCTTCAGTGGACACGGGTGACCGTGATGTCCACACACAGGTCCAGGCAGCCGTGGGGAAAAACAGGGACCCTTGGCATCCTCAACCACCAGGAATCCCCCCGGGGATGTTTTCACTTGTTCTGTGATTCCCTTCTTCCTTCTAAAAGGAAAGTGCCAGGAGTGACTGTGGTGAGGTCTCCATTTCTGTGGGTTGAGCCGAGAACAGAGGTTTAACCCGGTCCAGTCTGTGCTGGGCAAGCCTCCCTCCCCTCCCCCACCTTGGATGGCACAGTCCCGGTCACTCTTCTGGGCCTTCTTGGCTCTTTAGCAACTTTAAGGTGTGACATTTATTTTCTTATTGTATTTCTTTTCTTCGTCCAGCATTTGGTGACAGTCCATTGCAAGAGCCCTGACCCCATCCCCTCCCTGAGCCCCTTGGCCCTGCCCACGCCCATGCCAAGGCCCCCGCGGTTCTGTGGCCTCCAAACTGCCCACCTGAGGGGCCAGTTGGGACAGAAGCCACCACTCTGGAGTGTCTGGCTCGGGGAGGGGACAGGCATCTCACGGTTTCTTCCCACCGGGAGCAGACTGCTGTCAGGCCGGGCACCAAGGTTTAAAACATCCCATATGTGTTCTTGTCCAACGAGTCCCACGACCCTTTCCCGATCCTGCCAGATGTTTTTCTGGGAGGGACCCTGTCACTCACGTAAACAGCAGAGCGTGTTTTCCCAGGGATGCCGGCCCAGGCACTGCTTCTTGACCACCGTCGAGAGAAATCTCCACGGACTCAGAGGAATATATTTTGGGTCTTTGCGTGCGGCTGAGCAGAGCGCACAGAAATAAACCTGGGCTGTAACAGGAAAGATGGGGTTGGCCGTATGCGGCCATCCACAGTCATGTCACAGTGCCCCATGTGGTCAGCCCCCCGCCTGGGAGCCCCCAGGCTAGAGGCATTGCTGCCTCTCCGGTCTCGGTGCCCCAGGGCTTCCTAGGGTAGAGGAAGCGGCTTCCAGCTTCTTTGCAAAGAGAGTCTGTGCGGGGGTGGTCTTAGTGGCTTCAAGGTCGTGAAAAAGCGACATCACCCCAGCCATGAGGTTGGGTGGGGGTGCTGAGAGCACCAAGAACTGCCTCCAACTGTGAAGCAAGTCATGTATGGCAAAGATTTGCAGAGGAGCAAAAGGTGGGCTCAGAGAGCCTGAGTCACTCGCCAGAGACAACACAGCAGCAGACCGGGACTCCCACCCAGGTCGCTTAAACCACAGCTCCCTCCTGTGCCCATCCGACCTGCCCCTGGAGGGCAGCAGGAAGATCTGTGCTTCCTGGCCTGAGCCTCCAGGCTTGCCTCCCCTAGTCTGTGCTGGGATGTGTCTATTCGCAAACCCAGGCGCTGTGTCCCCCCTCCCTGGGCCGTCATGTCAGGCTCCAGGCTCCCTGCAGGCGAGCCCCATGCCCACTAGCACACCTGTCAGCCCTGCCTGTCTGGTCCCTGTGCCCAGGTATCCTGATCCTGTCTTCTTGAGGCGGCCTCAGGACTGAGCTCCTGGAGTCCTGCTTCTTTGAAGCTCCCTGCACCAAGTCCAGTGAGGCTCTGCCCTGTGGCTTCATTACAAGTATGGGGGGCTGAGTGGTGGCCCCAAAAGCTGTCCATCCTCCTGCAGCCTGCAAAGGTGACCTTAGTCCAATGAAAGTTCTCGGCAGATGGAAGTAAGTTACTGACCTCTGCACCAGATCACCCGGGATGCATGTGAACCCTAAATCCAATGATAGGTGTCCTTGGAAGAGAAGAGGGAGTGATCTGAAGCACAGAGCCACCAGGGGAGAAGGTTTGTGCAGATGTACGCAGAGGTCTGGGTGATGTGGCCACAAGCCCAGGGAAGCCTGGGGTCCCCCAGGGGCTGGACCAGGCCAGAGGGACTCTCCCCTGGAGCCTCTGGAGGGAGCTTAGCCCTGCCTACACCTTGATCACAGGTTTCTGACTCCAAAACTGGGGGAGAATGAATTTGTGTTAAAGCTGTCCAGTCTGTGGCCAGTGGCTACAACTGCCCCTGGACACTGACAGTGAACTTGCCAGCTCCAAGGCGAGAACAGAGGCAGGCCCCCCCCACCCCCCCACACACAACCTTGTCATGAGGTTAAATGAATCAGTACGCACAGAGGCCTGAATCAGGGACTGACACTTGGATCTCAGCCCCCCCTCCCCTCCTCCTCCTCGTCATCACTGTCATTGTTAGGGGCCTTCATCCACTTGTTTGGCAGACACGCGGTGCTCCTGCACGGCCCCGATGTGGGCAGTGAGGCCAGTGAGCTGGGAGGCTCCGCACAGGACTCACCCTGCCTGCTGGGGCCACATAGACAAGGCAGTGACACGGAGGCCCCAGGAGAGGCTGGATCCTCTGGTTGTGGGAGGTGTGCGGGCCTCAGCATCAGAGGTGGAGGGGAGAGCCAGGTTCATCTGGGAGGTGCAGCCCTTAACTCAAATTGCGGGAAGAACCCCACATGGCACCCGGTGTCTGGGAGGCTCTCCTTGCCCTGGCGGGCTGCAGGTACAGCCACAGATGGCCAGGAGTCTGCATCCCATCCCACTAGGGGCCGAGGCTGGCGCTAAGGGAATGTGTTTGGCCCACTGAGGACTTTTTCTTAAAAACCATCCTAAGTGACTTTGGCTCCATTGCTTTTTGCCAAAAACCTACAGTGATCCCAAGAACTTTACACTCCAAGAATGGTGACTGGACGTGGACCCCAGCACAGACCCAAGTCAGTCCTACCCTGAGTCCCATGGGCCGGCCACACCATCCCCCTTCTGAGGCTTGGCTTTCTTCTGCCAAGATCCCCAGAATGGTGGAAAGGCAAATGTGGCCTCAAGTTGGGGGCCCAGCATGGGCTCCAAGCGCCTAGAGGCCCCTTGGGAAGTCTGGTGGGCCACAGTCCCCACTGCCATCGGGCAGCTCTGTCTCGGGGAATGTCGTGTTTCTTTGCTTTTTGTTGTGATGCGGCACCCCAGTTATCTCGGGGCGATTGGGAAGTCTGCTGCTGTTACCTGCGCCTGCCTTAGAGGGGGAAACATTGATGCTGCTCATTCCATACCGGGACTCTGTTAAACACAAATGGCAAGGGGAACAGAGAAAAACAGAGTTGCTGGGTTGCCTCCGGTCTCATCTGTGATTAAGAGTGTGCCCAGCCTGCACATGAACCCAAGTTCCTATACCCACCAGCTACAAGGTGCCAGGGGCTGATTTTAGACCCCAAGCTTCACTAAGGAGTCATGGGCAGATACAGTTCACGTGTATTTCAAGTCTACGTTGTGATGACTTGGTGCCCATAGACGTCATGGAATGACTGCCCAACGTATGCATCGCCTCACACAGTTGACTCTGTGTGTACACGCGTGTGTGTGTGTGCAGGTGCACGTGTGTGGTGAGGACGCGTTGGTCTCTCAACACCTTTCAAGTGCGCAATACCCTGTTATTAACTACGGTCACCCCGCTGTTTGTCAGGCCCTCAGAATTTCATCTCACAGCTGAAAGCTGGTCCCTCTCACCTACATCTCCCCATCCCCCTGACCCAGCGCCTGCTCTACCCCATGCCTGTGGAATCGGCTGTTACTGATTCTACGCATAAGTGATGCCCTACAGTACTTGACTGTCTGGTTTCACTGAGCAGGCTATCTCCAGGTTTGTCTACGTTGTCACGCACGGCGGGACTGCCTTCTTTATACGGCGGAATACTACCCCACTCGGTCCGTCTACCACACTTTCCTGACCTGGTCATCCACTGAACGACACTTAGACCATCTCTGTAGCCTGGCTACCGTGAGTGAGGCTGCAGTGAATGTGGGAGCACGCTTGTCCCTCCAAGATCCCGATGTCATGGTCTTGGACTGGCCACCCGGGAGTGACGTGGCTGGGTCAGATGGTGGCTCTCGTTTTAATTTTCTGAGGAACCTAGGCAGTGACTTCATCTCTCCAAGCCTCAGTGGTCCCATCCGTGAAGGGAGCAGTGGTTCTGCCTTCCCCGTCGAGCTCATTGTATTACCGAACCCAAGCTTGTTCTGCTAGCCACAGGAGAGGCCAAAAAATGGGGAGATGAGTTGCTGGGACAAGGAATAACGACTTTAACTGGAAAGCTAGTAAACCGCAGACTAACCTCTCAAAAAACCATCTTCCCTCAGTTCGACCGCGGGCTCCGTTTACATAGGAGAGGGAGGGGGCGGGGCCACTATGGCACTGACCAATGGCTGAGCAGGACCACTAACGGTCGCTGGCGGACAGTTGCTCACTAATGGCGGCTTGCTTGGGGGCGGGGCTTACCATGGCACTGGCCAATGGCTGAGCAGGACAGCTAACGGTCGCTGGCCGACAGTTGCTCACTAATGGCGGCTTGCTTGGGGGCGGGGCTTACCATGGCACTGGCCAATGGCTGAGCAGGACCGCTAACGGTCGCTGGCCGACAGTTGCTCACTAACGGTCGCTTGCTTGGGGAAAGGGCCCGTTGCAGTGCCAGCCAGTGGCTGAGCGAGGCAGCGACAGCTCGAGCCTGCCTTGCTGCCCCTGCACCCGGGCAGAAAGGTGTGACACCAGACGGCTTGCAGGGCTGAGGAAGTGCCAGCCACTGAGCAAGGTCGTTCCCCGGCTCTCGGCGGAGGCCCGCGGGCGGCAGAGCGCGCGGCGGCCACGCTGGCCCTGGGGCCACTGTCTGCGGTGGCGCCCGGTGCGCTCAGCCTGCCGCCGCCCCGCCTGTCAACTCCTACGGCGACGACGGAGCGGGGCCTGCCCTCCCGCCGCTCGCACCGCGCGTGGACCGCGTGGACCGCGCGCGTGGACCGGGCGCCGCCGCCCTGGTGGGCCGGGCGGGGAGCACAGGCGGAGCGGCCCTGCCTCCGGGGAGCGCGGCGCCTGGCGCCGAGGAGGGCGGAGCGAAGAGCCCGTCTCGCCTCGGATCGGGCGGGCTGAGTGGCAGGCAGAGGGGCTCTTGCCGCTGGAGTCGGTCTTCAAAGTTTTCACC
This sequence comes from Antilocapra americana, assembly GCA_007570785.1. NCBI lineage: Eukaryota > Metazoa > Chordata > Mammalia > Artiodactyla > Antilocapridae > Antilocapra > Antilocapra americana. The sequence continues at coordinate 153,296 of ML663585.1, forward strand.
GTAGCTTGTGTGGGTCCTGGCCCAACGGCCCTCAGTGACCCTCTGCTGCCTGATCCTGTCATTGAGACTCGCTGGACCAGAGAGAAGCGCCTGTCCAAGTTGGCAGCAGTTTACTCAGGGTGATGGACCTGCACGCTGGCCAGTCTAGAGTCCACTCACATTAGGGTAAAGGCAGTGCAGCCCCAGGGAAGCTGGCAGAGTCGGGGTGGGGATGGGGGGGGTGTCCTGACCGGTGGGACGGGCGCCCAGAGGGGACCACCTTCACTGGCAGCTCCTCGGCCCTGCTTGGGGACCCTGGGACACTGAATACAACCCCTCAGCCGAAGGGCCTGGAGTCTCGAGTGTGAAAGGTCTTTTGCGGCTCAGACAATTCTGGGGGACCTCAGCTCCCTCTCCCCGCCCCAGTACCTCCCAGGTGTTGTGGGGTCAGGACCTCCCTCCAGGCACCACGCCTCCCCACCGCCGTTTATCACTCCTGTGGGATGCTGGGGGGCCCACCCTACCCCCAGCTTTCTTGTGCCATCTGCAGGGGATTCTAAGGGTGCCAGGGAGCATCCTCAGAGGAGCCCGGAGCTGATGAGCAGAAGGAGCCCCACCTGCTGCCATCTTGTAAACTGTAGTTGCCCTGAAGGTAAAAAATGGTTTTCAGCCTCAAACATCCACCCACGCTGACTGAGGCCCTCTCCCTCTTTCTAGACAAAAATTCACGGGGTTGGATTTGTAAAAATCCACGCACCCTGGAATGTGCTGTGCCGAGAGGCTGAATTTTTGAAACTGAAGATGCCGACAAAGAAGGTCAGCGACGATGCTTCTGCTCCCAAGGGGTCCCCCGGTCTGTGTGTCAGGGAAGCCAGCCGGAGAACGACATCGGGAGGGTCCGGGTTATTAGGAAAAAGCCCAAGGGAGCTTCAGCTGCCCCCACCCTGGGAGGGCAGGAGGGTTCCAGGGTCCTCCGGGAGGGTGGAGGTTGCAGTCTGGGCCCCACAGAGATGGCATAGGGGCCCGGGAACTTCTCATAAACACAAACACAGGCAAACTTCCTGCTCCACTGTTCCTATGTTCAGTATTTCAGGTGGTTCATCAGACGTGTTTTATATGATTACGTTTTCTGGCTTGCTGGGACTTTTTTTCTTGATCCCCAGCAACTTCAAGCTGGGGACCCCGTGTGTCCCAGGAGCACAGGGAGGCCTCAGGGTTTATTTGTGAGTGTGGAGAGGGAAGCTGTTCTTAGGAATGTCAGCTCCCAGCTTCTCAAATCCACTAGCATCCTTTGGATTGCCTCTTTTTAAACAAATGCAAAGTTGGGGGAGGTTCCCTGGAATGTACTAGAATTGCCCTTTTGGCTGGGATCTCCTGAAACTCTGAGCTTTCAGGAAACCCTGGGCGTGGAGGAGGCATCCTGGCCCATCCCCACCCCCTGTTCCCAGGCTGGCCAGCTCCAGGAGTTGGGGAGAGGCTGCCTCTCCGACCAGCTCAGAAGAGATGCCCAGGGTCAGGACTCAGCAGATGACATGCCCCCCTGCCCTGCCTGGCCCACAGCTGTATCACATCAGCGAGACCCGCGGCCTCCTCAAGAAGATCAACTCTGTGCTCCAGAAGATCACGGACCCCATCCAGCCCAAGGTGGCGGAGCACAGGCCCCAGACCACCAAGAGGCTCTCCTACCCCTTCTCCCGGGAGAAGCAGCACCTGTAAGTGGGGGCCCCACCTGCCCACCCCTTCCCGGGGAGGGCAGGGCCTGCTGTGTGGTGACACCACCCCACACTGGACTTGCCCTTAACGACACAGTCTGCAGGACCAACCGGAATTCGCCAGCCCCGCCCCCTCAAAGGAGTGGCCACTTCAGCCCCTAGAGCATATTCCGTAAGAGCTTGTGGTTCTTGAGCACAGAAGGGGCCCTGGAAATAACCTCTGAGGTCACTATGAACTGAAGAACTAAGGGGACAAAAATCTCATCCTTCTGCTGTGTGACACTTAGGAAAACTAGCACAGGCCTGAGTGAGGGCAGGCCTGGGCCCCCTCCCCTGCCTGACTCTGTCCCTCTCAGGAACCGGGCAAGGTTGACTGTAGCCCCTGAAGTCTGCCGAGCTCTGCGAGCTGAGAACTGGAAAGCAGCCCTAGCTGGAGTTCTGGGGCCCGGGTCTTGCAGCTAGCGGGGCAGCCTGGCAGGGCTGCACCTCCTTTGGAACCTTCCCTCCTCCCCCACTCCTGACGGGCAGTGGGGCATAGCCCCTGGGTCAGTGGTGGCTGCACGGCCTCGCCAGGCAGAGCTGAAGCGTAGGCGGGAGTGGGAATAGAAAGTTTGGAGTCTGGGAACCCTGTGGGGTTGGGATGACAAAGCTATGGGGGGTGGGAGGCCCCTGGACACCCCTTGTCCCATGGGACCCACAGAACTGGGCCTCAGCTCAGAACTGGAGCTTCTGCTCTGGCCCAGGCGTTAGTCATAGGGCAGGGGCCACATGCTTCATTGCTATTTCCCAGTCCTGCTGGGGATCAGACATGAGAGAGAGGAAGTGCCCCAACCCAGCTTCCCCCTCCAGCTCCAGGACCCGGGCCCCCGGGCAGGAGAGGGATACACCCGCCTTCCACGGCCCATAGAGCCCCGGCCTCCCTGGCTCTGCCCCCGCCGCCTCCCTCGGTTCTCCTCCAGGCTCTGGGCCACCCCGACCCCGAGTTGCCCTTCCCAGCTCAATCCTGACTGTCTTGGGGAGTGGGTAATACATTCCAGACATGTCCCTCTTCCCTCTAGCCCTGAGACATGGTGTGGCCCAAGACCTCAGGACCAAAACCATTTGGGAATTACAGAGATACTATCTCAAATGTTAAAGTATCCAAGAGTGTGATCACCCTGGTGTCACTGAAGCAGAAGTGAAATTGCCCCCTGAGGATGTCCTCGGAAAGAAAAAGCGTCCTTGAAGAGGGAGGTCTGACCACATTTGCTGCTAGGGTCACCTCCCCTACCCACACCATCACCCCGTGTGGGTCTCCCAGCCTCCCCAGGGGGTGAGGATGAGACAGACCCTTCCAAACATCCAGGGTTGGGTCACACCCAGCAGGCGGACTGAGCTTTGCCAATTTCACGGTCGCCATTCACAGGGGTAGTGTGACCCCTTAGGACCTCGGAAACCAGGAGAGCCAACTCCAATGAGCTGTGTCTCTTTTTTCTCCCCAATATTTCAACAGATTTGACCTGTCTGACAAGGATTCTTTTTTTGACAGCAAAACCCGGAGCACAATAGTAAGTATTGCTCACTCATGGGAATCCACAGCTCCCCAGCAAAGTGGCCCCCGGGAAATGGGATGATAATTTCATTTCAGCTAAATTCCCCTGGGTGGAGGGGCTCTAATTGTCTGTGATGGAAATAATGAGAATAATAAAACCAGCGGGCTGTGAGGAGCCCAGGGGACAGACGGGTGGATCCGCGGGAAAGAGGCAGAGGGACTGCAGACCTCGCGAGTTATTTCAGAATGTTCCTGTGTCTTTGCGGCTCCCCGCACGCCTCTCCAGCCTCCTAACCGCTGCCCTTACGGAATCTGTACGTTCCTCTCTGCCTGGAGGTTTCTGAGCAGGCCGGCCAGGCGGGACTGATGGTGTGATGCAGACAAAGGCATGAGGGTTGGGGCTAGATTTCCAGGGCTTTGCCAGACGAGCAAACTGTGGTTTGAAATCTGACCAGGCCACTCTGCCCTACTCCAGGCATTGGTTTAATGTTTATCCAGAGGCTGCCAACTTGTCCACCAGCCATGCTGGGCTGTGCTCAGCTCGGGACCCAACTTCTCTCTAAACAAGGATCAACCTGGCGGCCAAGCTGCTGCTTTTCTCTCTTCCCAACCCAGCGAGGAGAGGGGCAGGGCAGAGAGCTGGCAGCCGCTTGACCTTGAGCAGACAGCTGCCCCTCACAGCTGGATCTCGAGGCTGGCTGGCACCAGGCATGCCACAGCGGTGCACACCGCCTTGGCATGGGGAGCTCGGGCCGATGCCTGGACAGACAGACCCAGGTCCCATCCACCCTGTGTCCCCTCCCAGCCTGGTGACTTCTGTGGTGGCCTTTTGCTCAAAGGGTTGCTGTGTGCCCCCGCCGAGGGTGACCTGGATGCAGGGCCTACTGTTATTATTGATTTTGTTATTGGTGAAATTAAATCTCATTATAATAAACAAGGAGGAATTCATTTATGCAAAAGTGCCAGCGGCCAGTGTAGTTTGGGCTTGACATGTGTCCAGGAGAGGTGACTTCCTCTTGGCCACTAACTGCTCCAGAGAACTGGACCCAGTGGAACCTGAATGGCTTCATTTTTCTCTTTGTCATTTTGGGATGAGGGAGGATTAGAATGGCCAGTGGGGAGACCTGGGAACCTGCCGTTTCCAGATGTATGTGCGCCCTGGTCTTATGTTACCGGGAATCACCAGGATGCTCTGGGAAGGGTAGGGTGTAAATTAGTAAATTCATTCTTGTTGTCAGGGAGGTGGCCCGAGGTTGGGGGGCATATGTGAATGAAGGCTCTGGGCCCCATCTTGTTTAGAATCTGCTTTATAATTGAATTCAGACGTGATTCCCCAAGTCACAGAAAGCTATTCTGTCAGAGCCAGTAAGTGTTAGCTAAATCATGCTTGACTCTGATTACCTCTGGGGTGGGGGTCGCTGTCTCCCAGAGACCTTGAAGGCCAATTTGTAAACCACCAGTGCACCAGAGAAACTCTTTGGTGACCCTTGGTTAGTTCAGTCCTATGGTCTCAGAGACCCAGCATCATTCTAGACAAGGCTATGACAGTCCTTCCTGCCTCCTTCCCTGTGCTCCTGGCACTGGGGCAGCCCAATGTGCAGGTGGGTAGGAGCCAGGATCATCAGGGAACCACGGGAAAGGGCCAGAGGTGCTGGTCTTGGGACTTGAATCTTCTACCTGTAGGCACTAGGGAGCCATAGATGGTTGTGGAGCAAGGTCCTAGAAAAATCACCACCAGTGGCCAGACATGGAAGAGGATGGATATGGGGTCACAGCGGTGGTTGTGAACCAGGGCTGTAGCTGCATGTGGAAGGGAAGAGGTGATTACAGGAGAAGCAGCAAGATCAGGATGAGGCCACCAATGAGACTCAGGAAGTGCCTAAGAGGGAGCCAGCTCACTGGGTGATTCATTCATTCGCTCATCAGTCGGTTACTGCATACCTGGTGTCCTCCCAAGACAAGCGGGAGGGGAGAGGCAACAGGCACGTTGATACTTGGCAAGTGTAGGGGGGTCCAGGACGAGAGAGCCAAGTTAGGGAACTCTCTGGCAATCCAGTGGTTAGTACATGGGGGCCAGGGTTCAATCCCTGGTCAGGGAACTGAGTTCCTACAAGCTACAAGGCACAGCCAAAGAGAAAGGGAGAGAGAGAGCAAAATTAGAAGCTAGAGCAGTGGGGACCATGGTTCCTCGGTTGCCTGTTTGTTAAGGTGGCCCTGCAGCCACTTAGCTCTTGGGGGACAAGTGTTTCTGGTGAAAGGAACTGCCAGGGTGAAGACCCTGGGGTCCCAGGAGAGGGCTGGCAAGTGAGGGGCAGACAGGAGGCCGGGTGGCTGGGACAGAGCTGGGCAGGTGAACAGAAGTCAGCTGGCTCAGGGCCTGAGGGGCACTGGGAGGCGGGACCTCGGAGGTGTTCGGGGGGTTGGAGTACTCTAACCTGAACACCTATGGTGCAGGGTCGATTCTTTCCATCTCATTCTGCATATGGGGAAACTGAGGCTCAGGGCACGAGGTAGTTGGCCCAAGACCCCACAGCTTCAAGGACTCAAATGTAGATAGGCAGACCCCCAGGCCTGGGCTCCCAAGGATCAAAGTGAAGTAATTTGTTAGTAAAGACGGTTGGATGGCATCACTGACTTGATGGACATGAGTTTGAGCAATCTCCCAGAGTTGGTGATGGACAGGGAAGCCTGCAGTCCATGGGGTCTGCGACTGAGCAACTGAACTGAACTGAAAGGAGCTTGAGTTTCTAGAACATCCAGGGCCACATCATGGAGTGGTCCTATGGACAAGGCCTTCACACCTCTAAATTCCAACTCACCTCTCAGCTGGAGGGGCAGAAACACGCCCTGCACTGGACGCCCATACCCCTGGGTGCCAGCTCGGCAAGGGCCTTTCAAGGTGACCTTGTCCTGACACCATCCTAGGGGAACGCAGGAGGCCAGTCACAGTCACCACCTCCCTTCCTGGCGACCCTCGATGGAGTAACTGCGGCCCCTGCCCCTGTCTCCATCACAGGTCTATGAAATCCTGAAGAGAACAACGTGTACCAAGGCCAAGTACAGCATGGGTAAGGGCGCGCTTGGGGCTTGAGGCCAGCACTCGTCTAGCTGTGTGATCTTCCTCCCGGTCTTCTCCATGGGGGCTGGGTGGCCCGGCTGGGGCTTTCCAGAGGGTTTTAATTTAAGCCTGTGTAACTGTTTCAAGGCAGGAGAGCTGTTCCAGGACCACAAGGCAGTTTTATGGCCCTTTTAAGCACCAAAAGATCCTGGTCTCTGGCTAGAGGCATCGGCGGTGGCCTGAGGTGCCTCTCCCAGCAGAGGCAGTGGATCCTGCCTGCGGGAAACTGGAGGGGCCACCAAGGGGCCTCACCCTGCTCTTGACTCTCTCAGTCCAAGGGGAGGTCGTTAGTGTTCCAGTGGGGTCACCATCCTCAGCCAGTAGCCAGACACACACGCAGCCTAGAAGGTGCCTCCCCCGGCCTCCTACCCCAGGCCGCAGCCCTGCTGGAAGGGGTTCCCGGATGCAGAACCTGCCACAAACCATCACCGCTGGGCTTCTTGGGTACCAGTTTACAGAACATCTCAACCACAGGTGCAAAACCTTTCTGATCAAAGCGTGCAGAGGGAACCGCCTCCCCATGGGGGTCCCTTGCCCACAGCGCGGGCTGAATTTGCTAAAGCAAATCATTTTCAGGACAAAGGGACTCCTTTCCACAGCCTTTCCTCGCTTCTCCTGAAGCTGTTTTACAACTGCTGAGAGCTGAGCTCACACTACAGTCCTTTGTGCTCTAGAAATTCTAAAGTTTCATGGCTGGGGTTCAAGGGAGCGGGAAGGGTCTGGTAAGAGCCTGTGCACCGGGGGAGACCCCCTTCCCTATCGGCTTCCTGGAAGGTGGGGACAGGAGAGAGTGAGATCCTCTCAGATGAAGCTTGGGGCAGGCCCGGGATGTGGGGGAGGGGGAGAGGATGCCGCCTCCAGGGTCAGGTGGGTGCATGTCCCCTGCCTAGTGCGGCCAGTGGTCACAGGAAACTGTGGAACTGAAATCTCTAAGCCTGTGTCCCAAGTCAGTGGGCAAGGGGGAGTTCAGGAGTCGAGAGGAAGTCGGGAAGGCTGATCCCATAGCCCAGACTCCGATGGAGCGAGATCCTTCCTCCAGGGTGACCCAGGCCACCAGAGGTGGGAGAAGCGTGGGTCTAGCTCCAGCCATGCATCTCTGACCTCAGACTCCCTGTAAGGTCCCGGTATGGACAGAGAACCCTGGCAGGCTACAGTCCATAGGGTCGCAGAGTCAGACATGACTGGGTGACAAACGCATGGGGTCCCTGCTGGTGAAGGTTTGTGTGGTTGCTGTGAAGGCTTGCAAAGAGTTCAGGGTTGGGCACTTCTCAGCCAGAGCCAACCCCACACCAGGCCATGTCTTCTGGCAAGTTCCATGGCGGGGCTGGTTTCCAGCAACAGTGACAGAGCAGACAGATGGCCCTCCTCTGCTCCCCACGCCACGTCAGCACCGTGTCTGAAAGCCCCGCTGACTTTCCCACTCGTGCCAGAGCAGAGGAATCACAAGTGGGACAAGCAGGCCACTGAAAAGTCTGACCCACTTACTACCCGGAAAGGCTCCTGAGCCAGGTGGGGGCTTCTGTGATCCACAAAGGACTTCATGGAAGCTCCTGAGCAGCTCTAGCTCCCCAGATCAGAAGAGAAGAGCCCCAGCCCTGTGCATAGCCGGGCTCTGCTGTCCCCCTTTACTCTGGGGCTGGGCATCTGAGTCCACACCTCTGGACTCTGGGAGGTACAGGTGTGGTTATGTTTATCCTGCTCCCAACACGGGGCAGCGAGCAGCAAACTAGGACCTGGCCGTCATTCCACTGCCCCCAGGAGCACTGGACGGCAAGAATGAGCACCTTGCCCCCCAGACACAGCTCTGATCCTTGGGGCCTCATTCGTGTATAACTAATAGCCGGATGTATAAACAGGGCAAGGAGAGGGAAGAAAGAAGGACTCTGCCCTTTTAAATAAGAGGCGCAAGTGTGATAGATACGGTAAGTGCCTCTGCCCCACGTGGGGCCCACAGGCCTCCTCTTCGGCTTTCCAATCAACCTAAAATCTAATTCCAAATTGTATGTGTGTTTTCTGACACCATCAATTTTCCCATCCGTATTTTTCTCATGATTCAGCTTCTCTAACCACTTACATTCCACTTCCCTCATTCATCTGCAGGCTTGCCCTTGAGCAGGTGGGGGTAGCTGGCGAATCACAGGTTTGGGGGTCCCTCCTTCATTCCAGGTGTTACTTCCTCTTGGGGTTTCCTCTCTGTCTTTCTAATTCTGCCAACAGAGCATGTTTTTATCATCTCCCAGTCGAACCCGGGGAGGAAACCCCAGAAAGGTGGCCGGGCTCTGTGTGGCCAGGTGTGGCTCGCTTTGAAAAAATTCTCAATGATTGAGACAGTCCTAGGACCTCTCTGATTGAACCCAGTGCTGCAGGAGACGTGACTGGTCTGTAATCCTCTCTCTCCCTTTATTTTCAAGGCATCACGAGCCTGCTGGCCAATGGTGTCTACTCAGCAGCGTACCCCCTGCATGATGTAAGTAACCTTGACCCACACTGTCCATCTCTGTGTGTCGTTTGCGCCCCCAGGCCCCCAGGGCCACACCACACCAGAGCTCCCCTGCTCTCGTCCTGTGGTCCGGGCTTCCTGCTTTGGAACTCCTGTAAACACGTCACCCGCTCACAGCCCCTCCTGGTTCCCCCAGGTGGGACCAGACTTACACACAGAGCCATCTTTTCTCACTGAACCTTTCCTCCAGGACAGGGTGCTGTGGCAGCAACTCTGCCCGGGGCGTATCTGCTCCACAAGAGCTGTGTGCTGGCTCGGTTCCCCGGCCCCCACCCGCTGCCCTGCTGGGCTCTGGCAGATTGGCTCCTGCAGAGCCAGTGGCCAGTTTCCTGAGTTGCGTCTCTAAATCCCACTGGTACCCCCGGCAAATATAGCCTGTGGCCACAGCCACATTGTCTTGGCTCACGATGGAGAGAAAGAGGACTCTCTTCTTATTGTCTCCATGGAAACAGGGACTAGAGTTCGGCAGGGCACTAGGGATGGGCCTGGGGCCCGAGCAGTGTGGGAGCCCAGACAGGGGTCTCTGGGGCTTTCCAAATGTGCGTCACTGCAGAGGCCAGGGGAGGAGGGGGGCAGGCCCGGGGGCCAAGGACCCAGATTTAGTCCTGGCCACTCCCTCCTCTGCGGCCTTGAGTGGAGGTAGCCCCAGTCCCCTCTAGGCCCCAGCACCCCCATCTGCAAGTGGGGAATAACACCCACCCTGTCCAGTTGCCAGGGCTGCAGAGGGTGTTGATGGGAATACAAAAATGGAAGGGCTTTCAGTGAGACACTGGGTTGGACAAACAGAGGGGATTAGACAGCAAAGGGCCATCCACCCAGGCTGCTGACCCAGAGAGAAGGATGCTTAGCCAACCTGCCACCGCCGCTTGTCACTCAGTGGGGGGGTTTGGGATCAGCCCATTCCGCTTTCCATCTCTGTGTCTCCGTTCCTGCTGTTCCTTCTGCCTGCGATGCTCTTCCGCCTCCTCTGCCTGGACCCTCTCCCAGGGCAGATAGAGCAACTGCCTGGAGTCCGCCTTTTCCCCTCCCCCGCATGGCTGAGCCCTCCCTTCCTCTCTGGGCCTGCCTGCTCTGTTCCCCTAAGAGAAGACTGTTTGGCTGTCATTCGTTATGCATGTGGCACCTGCTCTGTACTCAGTAAATGTGGTGTGGGATGAATTCAGGTGGTCTTGACAATTGACCTATTGCTGGATAAAGGTTTCCAGGACCAGGCTCAGAGCCACAGGTCCTGGCTGGAGCTCCTGGCTCCCCCCGAGAAGGGGCCTCACTCATCCATCCCACCGATGCCTCTTGGGTTTGCTCGGCTCCACTGGCACCAGGGACATAGCCCTGCATGGCCTTCCAGCTGGTCACCCTACCAAAAGGCCAGGGGCAGAAGCCAAAGCGTTTCAGGACCTCCCTGCCTGCTTGATGCAGCCCTTTAAGTCTCAAAAGGGAAAAGGGAGAAATCAACGTTTCTGAGCACTTACTGTATGCAAAGAACCATGTTTAGTAGGAGCTTTATCTCATTTAATCTGGTGCAGACACAAAGGCTCAGCGAGGTTTAGCAACTTGCCCAAGGTCACACAGCACCCCTGGCAGGGAGCTGGGGCCAGAAGACAGACCTGGTTGACAGGCTGTTCCACCCGCCGCTGCACAACCGCCTCCACCTTCCCTGGAGGTCAATGCACTTGCTCTTCTCAGGCTTGGCTGCTACATTTGTCTTAGGAATGGATTCTCACTGTAATTTAAACCAAGCACAAGACTATCTAGTTCACGGGGCCCACACAAAGCATTTCCAAGATCCATATCTTGGAAATTCCTCTTGCATCATCATCTTTGCACCTGATAGGGCAGTAGGGAAGCCTGTCATGTGGGGACTATTCCCACTTTACAGGTGGGGAAACTGAGGCTGCAGCTGCTCTTCAACTTGCCCAGGGGCACACAGCCAAGGGGCGGAGCCCAGATCCTGGCTCTGCTTCCAGGGTTCTTTCCAGCCGGATGAGGGACATTGGTCATCTCGAGGGAATATGAGATTTTCCGTCCATGAATTTTCCATGCAGCTGATGGACACGCACACCATTAAGTACTGAAACTGAGGTTCAAATATTTGGGGCGGTAAATCCTTCTGGAGCCCCGTGGAGCCCATGCCTTAGAGGGCTGGCTGCACTGGCTGCACTTAGCCTCTGGCGGGAGGCAGACTCCTCCTCTGCGGGTATGGGTCTCACCGTCAGCCTCTCACCCCTGAGCTGTGCTAGGTCACATCTCAGTATGTGCCCAGAGCACCCCACCCTCTCCAGGGCCTCACTTGTTCATTCATTCAGCAAGAGCATCCATCCGTCAGACCAGGCTCTGGGTCATGGCCAACCAGACAACAACCAGTTATGACTGTGCGTGGAGGATGGAGGAAGAGCCTTCCGATCCGTAACTGGTGTTCAGCTCCGAGAAGGACTTGGCATTTCAGCTGCTGCTGGACAGCTTTTTGGCTTCCTTCCTGGTTGGCAACTGCCCCCTTCCAGGTCACCAACTAACTGACCTCTGTGGAAATGAGGTGCTCCTGGAGTCATGGGGCCATCTCAGTCAAGAGGGAAAGCACTGGAGAGGCATAAAGGTTGAGGCGGGTGGAGGGGGCCCCTAAAGACTGACGGGAACTTGGTTAAACTGCTCCCAGAGCATCTTCACTCAGGAGACCAGGGGCATTAGTGGCCTGTCTGGTGATCACATTCTCACCGCTGGAGGGGGCTGGCTGGACTGGTGGGGCTCGTGGAAGGAGCTGGTGAGTGGAGCGGGCACCAGGCAGACCCCCTCTGCCCAGCCTCTCCCACACTTTTTTTTCGTTTATGTCAACCATCGGGGATACTGGGCTCCCTTTTGACTTTTAGACCCTCATTCTTTCCTGCTGGGATTGGAGACCTAGATCCAAGTCCCAGGTCTGACCAGATCTCGTGTCTCTCCCAGGGAAGTCAATGCGCTCCTCTGAGCTCTGGTGTTGCCCTCTGTAGGAGGAGGGCACTGGCCCCACCGATCCAACTCAGCATCCTTCCTGGGACACTTGAGAGGGAGAGGGGCACTCAGGTGGCCCAGGTGGGGCCTGGGACACAACAGCAGGCCCCCTGGCGGGATGGGATGCACACTGACCATCCCTCCAGCCCCCGAAGCCCCTTTTCTCTGTGTCACCAGTTCCAAGGGACTGACTGCTTGCCCTTCCTGGGTATCATCTCTACATCGAGAGGGAGGCCCTTTGGGCTTTCTGGGAGTGGAGGGAGGGCTGGTGGGACAGCCCGGGGCACGGTGCTTGTTGTCACAGGAGGAGGGGACCTGGGCTCCCTTGTGCTCTGTACGAGGTTCTCTCCTGGGACGAGCCCACCTGCCTCACGGAAGGGTCACAGGGCAGTAAGAGCCTCTCTCTCTCTCCAGGGAGACTACGAAGGGGACACCGTGGAGTTCAACGACAGGAAGGTAGGTGTGCAGACCCAGGAACCCGCTCCTTGGAATCGGGGACCTCAGGCCCGGCAGGGGGCAGGGGTGCAGGGGTCCCAGAGCTGCGGCCACACAGCTGGTGGAGAAAGTGGGTAACGGTGCCTTGTTGGACTATTTTCCTCATGCTGTGTGCGTGCTCAGTTGCTTCAGTCATGTTTGACTCATGGCCACCCTACGGACTGCAGCCCGCCAGGCTTCTCTGTCCGTGGGATTCTCCAGGCAAGAATACTGGAGTGGGTTGCCATGCCCTCCTCCAGGGGGTCTTCGCACCCCAGGAATCAAAACCCAGTCTCCTGCAGCTCCTGCACTGCAGGTGAATTCTTTACCGCTGAGCCATCAAGGAGCTCTGATCCTCAGAAGCATCCTTGGCAGGTCATCCGAGCGTGTGAGGGGAAGGGAAGTGCCCCAAGCCTGCCCTTTCTGAGCGTGTGAGGGGAAGGGAAGTGCCCCAAGCCTGCCCTTTCTCCCCGTCCTTCCTTCATGCACCGACTGGATCTCACTGGAGCAGCCAGAACCTCCACGGTTCTTTGCTGACATTTAGCCTAATCACCCCAGCTTCCGGGGAAATGAGTTTGGGAGCAGTGAGGCCAGCCACCTGGAGTGCCCCAGCCCCCAGGAGCACTGTAGGGGACACCATGGATGGTGGTCAAGCCAGTGCTTCTCAAACTTACCTGTCCTGGAACCCTTTTTAATGGGGAAGTTATGGAGCTAGTGTTCTGTGGGACACACTTTGGGAAACACCAAATGCCCCTTTCTGCTTCACTGGTTCCTAACCCCCCAGACCCGTGCTCTCAGGACAGTCCGTTCTTGCACCACCACAGCCTCTTCCCCTCCTTCCCTCGCTTGCCTACTCCCAGATATCAGCCTCCCTGCCTCTACGTGGCCTCCCTGGTGGCTCAGACGGTTAAAGAATCTGCAGCGTGGAAGACCCTGGGTTGGGAAGATCCCCTGAAGAAGGGCACGGTAACCCACTCCAGTATTCTTGCCTGGATAATGCCATGGACAGAGGAGCCTGGTGGGCCACAGTCCATAGGGTTGCAAAAAGTCGAACACGACTGGGCAACTAACATTTTCTCTGCTTCTACATGAACTCCTCCCATCTCCCCAACAAGCCCAGCCCTCCTCACCTCAGGGAGCCACCCAACCCTGCATTCCTTCAGCAACCCCCTTGCCCTGCCTCTGTGGATCCCGCTGAGATGACAGTGGAGATGTTGGAGATGACTGTGGAGACGCTTCCCTGAGAACCTCACAATGGAGCCTTGTCCCCAGTCACCAGGGCCCTGAGCTTCTGTATGTAAAATGCTCTCCGTTCCCACCTCCCTCCAGCCCCCAATACGTACTTTTAAATCTCTGGTACTTGATACAACTCGCCTGCCTGCCCAGGAATCCAACTGAAGATGCTATCTGATTTAGCACAAAAATTACTTATTTGGTTATTTTTAGTGGAACATCTGGCATTTGTCTGAGAGTCTGTGACTTGCAGATCTCCCCCATCTGGTCCACGGGCCTGCCCTGCGCCAACCCTGGCCTCGGAGCCCAGCCTCCTATGTCCCTCTGCACCCCCTGCCACTCCCTGACACCCCTTCTGGCCATTCAGCCCCCAGGTCCCAGGCCCTCCACCCCAGTCTCTCACCTTCCTCCCCATGCTCCAGCCTCACTGACCACCATTCTAATCATAGGAGGCTGACTGACGGCTAGTCAGTGCCAAGACTATGTTATTCAGTTATTACTTAGGAACTATTTGGCACCGCTGTGTGCCAGCCCAGCAGACAGCTCCAGGTTTATCCAGACCCAGCCGTGCTCTCTGCCTGGAATCCTGCCTGTGCTCACCCTTCTCTTCCTATTAATTATATGTCCCAGCAACAAATACAAGGCCTGAGAATACTAGATGAGTGGATGGATAGTGGGTGGCTGGGTGGACAGATGGATGGATAAGTGGGTGGACCGGTAGGTGGACGGGTGGACAGATGGATGGGTGGAAGGACAGACAGATGATGAGTAGTGGTGGATGGGTAGAAGGAAGGAAAGATGGAAAGGAAGAAGAGGAAATGCCCCAGACACGTGTTTGGGTCTCAGCTCAGAGAACTCATTCTCCCATGATCACTTCACCCTAAGTGATCTTGTTCTGAGTATTTTGCTTTTGCGATGAAAAAATCTGTGGCATCCTGTCAGTGGCAGAAGCCCCATGTGTCCGAGGACAAGGGGGGCATGCCAAGCCAAGGCCATTTTCCTGTGCTGATCTGACAGAGCAGGGCACAAGCAAAAGTGTTTCAGGGGAGGCGGGCTGGAGCTGGGCCAAGCACAGCCACAGCTATTGGCCTGATCTTTGGACTGCAAACCCATGGGACCTTGAGGCCAAGAGCTCCCTCCTCCAGGATCAGGGGGTGGGAGGGTTACTCCAGGTGTGAACTGAGGTGGCCTCTGGTGTGCTGTGCTGAGACCCACAGGGCCCTGGCCCGTAATTCATTCACCCATTCATTCAACAGTTGCTTACTGGAAACGTGTCATGTGCCCAGTTTGAGAAGCTGGGGATGACACAGACCAGACAAACCTGGTGCCGCCATCCCAGGGGGAGATAGCAAGGAGCAAGTCCATGTACAGTCACTACGGCCCACTTCAGTGCCTTAACGGCACCACCCCCCGCCAAGCCGTGTGGGCGCAGGTGGGAGGTCTGGGCCAGGGAGATGCCAGTGGGTGAGGCCAGGATCTCTCTGAGGTCGGGTGCTGGAAGGCTCCAGGGTCACCGTGACCAGAGCCACCAGCCCCCAGCCAGCCTGCCCCAGGGCCCCAGACACCTCCCACCTGCTCACAGGACCAAGGGCTCCACAGAGCTCTGCCAACCCTAGCCAGGAAACCTGATGTTTGATTTCCTTGTGCTGACGGCTGCAGGGTGATTGATGTTCTCTTCTTGGCAAGAAGAGAAGTCCACCGAGATAAAATGGTTTATGTAGAAAGTGGGGCTGTGCCCCCATCTGTCATGTCTACTGGTGGGCGGTGGCCGGCCCGCTGCGACCAGTCCCACTGAGCAGGCCCGGGAACAGGGTGACCAGTGGGACAAGGACAAGCCTCCAAGTGGGCCTTTCTGTGCCTCCCCCTCTCCATCCCAGGGTCTCTCTGCTCATCCCTCCCTCTGATCCACCTCTACCCTGTCTAGGATGTAAATTTCAGCTGAGGGGAGGCAGCTGCCTTCGGTGACAGCTGCTTTGTTTCTCCAGGGGTGCCGTGCCATCTCATCAGAGTTTGCTGGCTCAGACCTCTCCCTTTAGGCTTTTCCTCCTTTTCTGTGTAATCAGACAAATGACACATGACGAGTCCCCAGCACTCCACAAAGCCTTGAGTCCATCTGAGTCCTCACCATGACTAGGGAGGAAGGACAGGCTCCTCCCCTGTCAAGGAGATGATGGGAGTCGGCTGGGAGGGTCTGCCCAGGACACCCACTGCTGACCCAGCGGAGCTGCTGTCCCAGCCCGGCAGCACGGCTCTGACTCCTGGATGCTTTCTCCTCTGAGATGGAGTCGGCCCCAAGCATCATGATCCCTTCTGCAGAAGCCACCAAGGCTCCCCCACCAGCAGCCAGACTTGCCATTAAGTCTTTTAGGACTTGGAGTCGTGCCGAACATGTCCTGTTCGTGCCACTTACAGAAAGACTTAAAATCCACAGAAAGCGCCTCTACAGAGATCACAGGAGGTGAAACCCAGGATTTTGACAGCAAGGTTCGCTTGTAGTTTGTTAAGAATGCCTTTAGCTGTTCTCTGTTGTTCTCCTCCTTGTGTTCTCCTCCCTGCTTGTTTGTCCCTGTGTGCTGACCTAACTGATGAAATACAGAGCTCACACTCTCCTGAGTATTATGCTCCAGCTGCAGGAAGAGAGAGGCAATGGAAAATGGGGGGCGGGGGGAGGAAAGTTTGCTGAACTTGCTAAAGGTTCATTTCTAGGGACCCCTGACTCCCTGGTGTGTGGCAGCTGGACCCCTCTGGGTGAGCCTCTTACACATTTTTAATTTTCAGAGGCTCAGTTGAAGGGATCTTTGTGTATGGAAAACCATCCCACCAGCTATGGGTCTTCCAAGTCAGTGGGGGAGAATGTACTCACTCAGGCTGATGTAACAAAGTACCAGAGAGGGCAGCTTGAACAGAAAACATTTTTTCCTCATGGTCCTGGAGGCTGGGAGTCCCAGATCCAGGTGCTGACAGGGTTGAATTCTGGTGAGGACTCTCTCCCTGGCTTGCAGACGGCCGCCTTCCCACTGTGTAGTCTTTCCTCCATGTGTGCATGAGAAGGAAGCCAGCTCTGGTGTCTCTTTCTCTCCTAAGGACACGAGTCCTGTCAGGGTCTTTCCCAATCCCCTTCATGGTCACAGCCTGCGGTGGTGAAGGGGCTTGCATGACTCGATGAAGCTATGAGCCATGCTATGCAGGGCCACCCAAGACAGACAGGTCATAGTGGAGCCCTGATGCTGGGAAAGATTGAAGGCAAAAGGAAAAGGGGGAAGCAGAGGATGAGATGGTTAGAGAGCATCACCGGCTCAGTGGACATGAATTTGAGCAAACCCTGGGAGATAGCGAAGGACAGGGAAGCCTGGCAGGCTCCAGTCCATGGGGTTGCAGAGTCAGACATGACTTAGCAACTGAACAAGTCCTGTCAGAGTGAAACCCTGCTCTCATGACCTCATTTAACGTTAGTTACTTCCATAAATATGTAGCCTCCTAATACAGTCACATTGGGCGGCTAAGGCTTTAACACATTTGTGGTTGGGGAGATACATTCATTCCATAGCATAGAGTATTGGGGGCGATGATATAAAAAAGGCTGTGTTTTTAAAAAAACAAAGTAGCTGTTTTGGGGGCCACGGCAGAATCTGAATGTAAGAGACTCTCAAAACTATAATAAATTTAAATATTAAGAAAAGGGAAAAGGACAAAAGTCAAGCTTCAGTACAGGAGAGACCCAGGGACCTTAGTGAGTCCTCACAGGCATCCCCACGCTGGCCTCCTGTCCATTCCCCATCTGATGCCAGCAGAGACGGGCAGCCAAGGCACTGGGTTCCCAGCTGGGGCCAGCTTCCCTCCAGCCAGCAGGGTCACCATAGGCTTTGGGTTAAAGTTGGTAGAGCATTAATTACCCACTTGCATGAGATCTCTTTATTAAAACCAGCAGTCCTAACCCAACATCTTCTTTAAGACAACCTACATGTTCATACAGACATATGAATATACACGTTCCCACAAGGCCAAGCTCATTACCATCCTGCCCAAGCCTGGGGCGTAGTGGGTTTTGTGGGTCTCAGTCATCTCACTCAGCCGTGTTAATCAGACAGCCGATCTCAGGAGACCCAAGGCGGCTCTTTTGCACCTCGTGAGATCTGTTAAAATCATACCACTGGGATTTCTCTGCTCCAAAGCCTGGTGGGTCTGTCTTTAACAAAGAAAGTGAGGTATCTGACAGTGGCAGGCATTTTAAATCCCAGATCAAATAGTGAAGAGTGAGGATTCCATAATGATGCCAGAAGCTTCTTTCCCATCCCCACCATCACCTAAAACCATAGGTCTGTTCTTGCTCGGGGATGCCGCCACTGCCCGCGGTTCTTTGCGGCCCTTACCAGAGCTGAGACTTTGGACCCATTCTCCATATCCGTCTCCTCCACCAGAACGGGAGCTCCAGGGCTCAGGGGGTGTCTGCGGTGTTCCGCTCACAGCCCAGTGTCCAGCAGTGTACCGGACACAGGGCTGCCTTTCTATGTGAGTTTGTTGAACGAATGAATGACGCAGCCGCGAGCTGAGCACCTTGCAGCTCTGTCCTGGCGAGGGACCTGGGAGCAGTTTCCTTTTCCCCAGCCCACACCACTTCCTTTTTCCCAGCTCCTATATGAAGAGTGGGCAAGTTACGGGGTCTTCTACAAGTACCAGCCCATCGACCTGGTCAGGTAAGTGGGGACACTGAGAGCAGGCCTGGGTGGATAAACATCCCTGTGCATCTCGACCACGCTGAGTTTGGAGAGCGTGGGCCCCTGCTTGAACTTGAAGAGCTTATGCAGGGGAGCTGAGGTCTCCCAGCAGGACCGGCAGCCTGGCCGAGCCTTAGATCAACCAGTTTATTCAAATTCATTTCAGGACTGGCTCTCATCTGTCATGTTCACTGTCTCCCCCTAAATTCATAGTTTGGCTCGACCCAGTCAGGCATCTGGTGGGTTGTTTTTTTTTTTTTTTTTTGTCAAAAGGAAGAAAAGAGCTGCCTGGGAATCTGTAAGAATTGACCCTCTGAACACCATGTCCTCTCCTGAGAGACCTCCCTCCCAGGGCGGACAGACCAGGCAACGTGTATACTGCGGGGAAGTGTAGGTCAGAGCCCAGCCCATGAAGAATACAGAGATGCTCAATATATGGAGTTATTGGTGCCTCAGGGCCGGAGTTTTTCCTGTTTTTAGGCTGCACGAAGCTGGAAAAGAGCTGACCGCCTCTGGGCAGCATCTTGCCCTGCAGGGTGGGCATTACAGGTGGAAATGCCCCTACCCTCAGGGCTCAGCAGAGGAGGGGTGGGCACTATGAAAGCAGAGAGCCCCCCCGAAACTGACAGCCTGGCTCAGAACCGCCCCACCCCCACTCTCTGCTTAGTGAGAACCAGGGGCCCCCATGTGAGCTACTCATGCTGGGGAGGGGGCATGGTGTAAATTTTGCCCCTGGTATAGATTGAGAGTAAGCGTGTCTCTGTCTGGCTTTGCCCTGTGGTGCAGAAAGTATTTTGGGGAGAAGATTGGCCTGTACTTCGCCTGGCTGGGCGTCTACACCCAGATGCTCATCCCGGCCTCTGTGGTCGGCATCATCGTTTTCCTCTACGGATGGGCCACTGTCGATGACAACATCCCCAGGTAGGCGGGCAGCCCCTCTCCCCAAAGATGTCCTCATCTCACTAAGGAGCCACGTTCCCCTTACTGCAGGAGCAGAACTCCCTGGGACTGAGGCCCCTCACCCCAACCCCCCAGTACCCCACTCAGCAACCACCACCCCCCTCCAAACTGGGAAGTTACAGGCCAGGCTGGGCACTGTCAGAACCAGAGCTGCCCCGTCCGAAGGCTTTAATAGCCATCTGAGAGTGTGGGTGGCCTTTGCAGGCATGCTCGCCCTAGGAGACGTTTTATTGTCGAGGGAAAGACATAAACTAAATATCTGACTCCTTCTTGTCCTTTGAAGCTTTTTTTTTCATTCAGTCCTTAGTCATTATGTGACAAGAAAATTCACTGCTTCCCTGTGAGGTCAGGAAGTGAGGCGGACTGTTCGGAGACCTTGGGGCAGCACACTCAGTCGGCCAGGCCCTGTCTGCGCCACACCCCTGCTCCCCACGGTTTGGGGAAATCCTGCAGCAGCCGCTTGGTCTTCAGGGGCTGGCCCGGTGCAGCAGACCCTGGCCTGTGAGCGCAGGGTTGATAGTCCTGCCACTGTTCCCCAGGGAGCAGGCCAGGCGTCGGGGGCTCTGGGAAGGAGGCCGAGACCCCAGAGACCGCCTGGCCTCGAGCCAGGAGTGCTTCCCCCAGACTGGCAGCCAGAGCGTGACTCAGGCAGTGGGAGTCTGAGGACAGCGTCTCCCCTCTTTGGTCGCTGTTCCCGGAATTTGCCAATCCCGACCCAGAGGGAACTTGCCAATCCCGACCCAGGGATAGCGGTTTATGATGTGAGCTCAGGACGCCAGCCCCAGCTTTCATCAGGAACACTGTGCCTGCGGGCAAAGTGCTGGTTAGAGAGGCGGACGCCACGCCCGCCTCCCAGGAGCTGACACTCTGTTGGGACAGTCTTGGGACATAGGGCAGGTTACCCTTCTTACAGCTCAGCCCAATGTCTCTGAAGCAGAGCTCTGGTTTAGGAAATTCCCATGGGTCTGGTCAGAAAAGGGCCAATGAACGAGTCTTTGACCTGGGGAAGAAACTGGCTCCTTAGGGCCCACTCAGGGGTGTAGGAGGGCCACATGCAGTGAAGGTTGTGCGGCGGGTGTCTGGACGCACGTCGTTGTTGTTGTCGTTCAGTGGCTGAGTCGTGTCTGATTCTTTGCGACCCCACAGACCGCAGCCTGCCAGGCTTCCCTGTCCGCCACTATCTCCCAGAGTTTGCTCAGACTCCTGTCCATTTAGTCGGTGATGCCATGCAACCATCTATGTGAATAACAATACAGTACTCTACCTACCTGGAATCAGAAAGTTAAAGGAATCTGGCTTCTGTCCCCTCCAAGGTTATTTTGGGCACAGGCAAGAGGAAGCTTGTCCCTTTGTTTGCTAATGACACGAGTTCACTGCGCTCAGGGGTTTAATGAAGGCAAAGATCAGAGTAGCTCAGACATGGAGGGGACTTCACTCCAAAGTCCCAGAGTGGAAGGCAGAGTGCCCCCCTCGGGGACTGCTCCTTCCGCCTCCCTCCCAGTCCTGGAGGGAGGGCAGGGCTGGCGGCCTCGGCCTGGACACTCTGCCTCGGGGGGCTCAGGCACCTCCGCAAGGGCGCTGACAGCCCCAGGCCAGGCCAGGCCAGCGCTGTCACATGGCCAGGGTTACAGACAGCATTCACTGGGGATTCTGGGGCCCCGTCTGACCTCAACCTCTGCTCATTCGGCGCCTTGGACCAAGCGTGAGGTGTGTGTTCCCCTCGGAGCCTGGCCCGTCCGAGTCTGTGGGGTGGCCAGTGCCCCCGCGCCCTGCACCATGCTGCCCCACCGCCCATGCCTCTGTTTGCTCCAAAGAGCAGGCGCCTGTTGCTCGTCTTTATTTTGGCTGAAGGTAGTGAAGGGAGAGGCTGAGGGTTTAAAACCAGCAGAAACAGGCTTTTTGTCTGGCTGGCGTTGTTTAAGCTGGCAGGGCGGAGGGCTGGGCAGCCGTGGGGCTCATGGGCAGGCCAAGACACAGGCCCTGGCCTCCCTGGACCCCCCCAACCCTCAGGCTCCAGGCCCCCCACCCAGCGGCGCCAGGCCACACACTGACGATGGCATGTCCATCCACTGGCCCCCTGAGAGGGACCGGGGTCATGCACAAGTGGGTGTCCTGGCCCTCTGCCTTTGAAGACAAGCCCTCAGAAGAGAGGAAGCTCAGGGAGGACGAGAGATGGGCCAGTACATCCTTTTGGTCACTGCAGCTGCTGTCGCTCCGTTCTTCCCACAGTAGTAATGGTGAATGGGAGGATGGTTTAAATACCCCAGTGCCATTCCCAGGGCTTCCTGTACATTCCCTTGTTTAAGCCTCCTGACAACCCAATAACATGGGCTCTTGGGGAATTCCTTGGCGGTCCAGTGGTTAAGACTGAGTGCACAGGTTCATTCCCACGGACCGAGGTTCAATCCCTGGGCAGGGAATTAAGATCCTGCAAGCCATGTGGCATGGCCAAAAAAAAAAAAAAAAACCCAATATACTTAAATAAAATTCTATGATCCTTTAAGAAAAAAAAAAAAAGAGCTCTGTCGTCTCAGCACGCCCATACTATGGATAGGGAAACTGAGGCCCAAGGAGTTCAAGCGGCCTGCCCGAGGCCACACAGACCACGAACAGTGGAGCTGGGATTCACACGCAGAGCTGGCTGGCTCCTGAATCCTTGCTGCCCTCCGACTGTGTGCCTGGCTCCCCCAGCATGCATGTGTACACAGGCACACACGCGTGTTCACACACACACACACACACACACACACACACACACTCTTCCCCACATGCTCTGAGGCAATACCCTTGCCCACCGTCTGTCTTTCCACCTGCCGTGCCTGACGCCGTGCCTGCCACACATAGCAGGTACACAGTTTTTTGATAAGTATTTGGGGAGAGCCACCACGAGAAGAGAACTGAGTGGGATGCCAGCAGTGCTGCCAGAGCAGGCTCCCACAGCCTCTCGGCAAATGCTCCCCGTGGCTGTGGTCCAGCCAGGATCCGGTGCATAAGCTCATGTGCATCCAGAAAGTTTTCTTAAAAGCCAAAAAACAATCACCCCATTCGCCCCCCACTCTTCACCCAGAAAGCCATCTAACCCCTGGGAATCCATCCCTGCCTTTGCCTAATTATAGCTCAGCATCTTGTCCAAGTGAGCAGAGAGGGGACAGGCAGGGCAGGGCACAGCTGGCAAGGCCCTTGCTGGCCTCTCTCCTCATCTTCCAGAGAACTGAGTCTGAGGCTAAAGGACCAGCCGTGGGCACACAGAGGACAGAAACTGCCCCTCTAGGAGCCGAGCCAGGCCTCCTGGCCTCGGCAAGGAGCCCTCCTATGGCCTCTGGACGGCAGCTGACAGCCAGGCATGGACAGGCGGGCTTGACAGGGACAGCCCAGTGCGCAAGCCCCACTGCTGTGTGGCTCTGGACAAGCGAGCTCCCCTCTCTGGGCTTGCTCCCTCCTTTGGGAAGGTGGGGCTGCCCGCACTGGGTGGGCACTCGGGGCAGCCTCTCCTGTTCACACGGCCGATGACCTCTAAATACTGCTTTTTTCAGGATTAGTAAGAGAGAGTCAGAACTGGCAGGGCAGAGGAGGCAGGCCCTGGGCATCCATCACAGAGCTCCCCACGGTCCCCAGACTTCACGTCCACTCAGCAGAGTAAAAGCCTGCCCTGAGCAGGGCCCATCCTGCTCAGGGGCCACTCCTCATTCCCAGGGTGAGCCCGGCCCGGTGGGACCACAACCCCAGGCAGCTTGTGGGTGTGTTCCTCCCGACCCAGCCACCTGCTCCTGAGAGGAGGTCTGGGTGGACCACTTCTCCATCTTCTTATGGGTCCAGAGTGCCCAGCAAGGCCCACAGGCCGGTACCCAGAGCATCCCCACAGGGGTGGACTGAAGCCTGCAGGAATGGCACTGAGCAGGTGCTGGGTGTGAGGTCAGCACTCAGGAAGGTCTTGGCATCCTTGTGCCTTGACTCCTTTCCTCTTTCGGGTCTCCTGGGCCTTGTCATGTCAGGACTTGGACGGTATTCACTATTAGCACAGCTTTGACGATGCCAGAGGGAGGCTGCTGGGGACCTCAGCTTCTAGGGGCAGCTCCAGGGCAGGCCGTGAGTCCCACGGCCTGGGGCCACCCCAGAGATGAATGCTTACGCGACCCTGTCCCACCACACAGCAAGTCGCATGGGTCCACACCCAGGGCCACCTACAGAAGTTGCAGGCTGGGTGCAAAATTAAAGTGTGGGACCCTGTTCAAAAGTCACTAAGACTATAAGGTTAGGGGGGCAGAGAGTGGGAAGCCAAGCTGGGACCTTGGGTCCTGGAGAAGAGGGATGTGGGCCCCAGTGGAAGCCCGCTGGCGAGCCAAACCATGTCCACCCCGGCAAGGACGGCATGGCTCGGGAGGGCACTGGTCCGCGGGGGCCAGCAGGGACCGTGGCCGTCAGCTGGGGGACTCTGGGCTGTCCTCCCTTCCAGCATGGAGATGTGCGACCAGAGACACAACATCACCATGTGCCCGCTCTGCGACAAGACCTGCAGCTACTGGAAGATGAGCTCCGCGTGCGCCACCGCCCGCGCCAGCCACCTCTTTGACAACCCCGCCACCGTCTTCTTCTCCATCTTCATGGCCCTGTGGGGTAAGTGAGCACTACTTTGGGGTAGGGGCGACCTCGGGTGTGTGCCGACCCTCCCTCCCTCTCCCTGAGGTTACCCGCAGGGGCGTGTGCCAGAAACGCATGCAAGAGGGATGGTCGGCTCCCATTTCGTCTGCTGGGCACCCAGGGGCAGTGCTGGGCCGCAGACGCACACGACCATAGATGCATCCAACCAGGCCGGGAGCCCCTCATGGAGAGTCTCGGAGGATGACTCCTCCTGGAAATGGAGCTCTTTCCTGGGGCTGGACTCTGTTGGCTCAGGAAGGGCAACTGCTTTCTAAGGAGGAGGGCCAAGGGCTCTGCCTTCCTCCCACTGACCTCCCGAGGATGCTGGGGAAGCTGACCCCAGCCAGGCCCTGGGGCACATCTCTCATCACCCCTCAGCACCCCTGTGAATGCCACATGCCCATTTCACAGGTGAGGAAGTCAAGACCCAGACAGTGGATGTTAATTGTCTGGGATCACCCACCTCCTGAGTAGCCATGGCCTGTGCCCTTAACCCCTGGACTCCATTACCACCTGGAGTCCCGGCCAGATGGCGCCTCCTCGGAGTTCTTCCGGAATGCAGGTCCTACCTGGTATCCATCTCAGGCTTGAGGGGATGTGGGAGGTAGGTGATTGGTGGCTGGATGAATCTCCACAAACTCCTCAAATGGATGCATCTCCATTTCTGGGTTAGCCGATAGGCCTACCTCCTCCTCCGCAGCCCTGTGTACAGCCTTTGCCAACAGGGGATTTGGGGCTTGGGCATCCACGTGCTGAGCCATCACCCAGGCACCAGAGCCCCCGTCTTTGTGCTCAGGGGTCCTAGATAGTAGGAGATAGAGCTCACAGAGAGAGCAGAAGAGGGAAGGGTCAGGATCTCTGCAAAAGAGCAGTCAGCAGGGGCTGTCTGGAAGAGGCATGAGCGTCTTGAGCTGGATTCTGGAGATATAAGGGGCAGGGGAGGTGAGATGTGGGACAGACGGACTAGAGACGCACAGAGGGCTGTGCTGTCGCCCGCTGAAGGGCAGCCCCGGGCCCCGCGTCCTCCATGTGCTTGGTGCTCGGAGGGCCATGGTGGGCCTGGGGGTGGGGGGTGCCGCTAGCCAGCCAGGTGTGCGGCTCTTACCTGTCAGTGCGATTAGATCCGCGGGGATCCCGTCAGAGTGTTCAGTACAAGCTTCTATTACTAAGGGGAGTGGGGGACCCGCCCTCGACCTGAAGAGGACCCCTCAGAACCTCAGAATCCTCTGAGTTGGGGCCTTGGATTCCCAGCTCAGACAAGGCTGCAAGCCAGGAGGAGTTTGGTGGTGACAGGAGAGAAGAGCCAGCCTCTGCGGGCAGCAGAGCAGGGCTGATGCGCAGGCGATGGGCTTCCCGGCATGCATGCTTCCTGAACCCTCCCCAGGCCTGAGCCCGCCCTGCAGGGCCCAGCGGCCTCCGCCGCCGCCCTCACGGTTGCATTCATATGCCATCAGTGTTGAAGGGGCCCAGTGAGCCCAGGGAAGCACCAGGTGCTAGTGGGAGGCTGGGGTTTTATCCCATTTTGCCCAGGCTTCCTGGAGCCAGAGGCTTGGGGTTCGGCCCAACCCGTGAGATCTGGAGGCAGGTGTACAGAGGAGCCGAGGGCTGAGTCAGGGGTCAGGGGAGGAGGGGAGAGCCTGGCCCTTCCTCTGGGCTCCGTTCCAGCGTGGCTCCACCAGCCGGGTCCTCTGGTGTCCAGTCACTGCCTGATCACATTTCTACCCTCGTTGGAAACCGGGGAGGATGGGTCCTGGTGAGGGTCTGAGCTGCAGCACCTCCTCTTAGAAGACATGCATGCGCCGACTGCCTCCCTCCCACCCCACCGCCACCTTGGATCTGAGGAGGGGCTTGGTGTCCTCATCAGAAGCCCCTTTTGGGCGTCTTCTCCACCGAGGCCGCGCGTCCTGGGCACGGCGCACCTCTGCCTGCATGGCTAAGGGGACCCGGTCTTCATAGCAGCACCCTCCACACACCACTGGCCAGCTCTGTTCCCTCATCCAGGATCCATCGGCCTGGGTGGTGGCCAAGCCAGCACCTCCTGTGGTCTCCAGGTGACCTATGAGCAGGCGTGAACATATGGTGCTCAGCACCCAAGGCACTGGAAGGTCGTTCAAGGACACCCGTCTGGTTGGTCCATGTGTGCATTTTCACACCTCCAGGGGACTCCAGTGCAGCCCTACCACTTCCCCATCCTGTCATTCAACCCTCAGCTTCCTCTCCTGTAAAATGGGGGTGGGATAAGGATCTTTACAGCGGGCACAAAATCTCAGCCAACACTCAGCACGTACGTGGCTGACTCTCAATCAACAGCCCTGCCCTTGTGACCGCAAACCACTGGCGGGGCTGCCTGCCGCACTGCAGGGGTGTGACACCAGGTAGACGGCCTGGTGTCTAGGGCGTGTACCGACCAGTAGTAAGTGTGCAGTTAAGTTAACCGTAGGAGGCGACAACTGCTGTGTCCACTGCCCCCATCCAGGCTGCAGGAGGACACGGCAGGTGCCAAGGCCCCGTGGCAAGGCTGCAGGCCTGTTGAAGGAGCCTGCGGGTGCAGGGAGCAGGTGGGACCCCGAGGTCAGCACGGGCCGGAGGACTTCATATTGTCACCGGGAGGACTGAGAGCCAGTGCGGCCTCTGCTGTGTCAGAGTTTTTCTCGTGTTAAAGTCATGTCAGTGACGGCAACTGACGCACAAAGCAGCTGAGGAGGTGGTGGAAAGAGGCTGACCCGGCTCTGATGGGGGCGGCAGGGGGCTCTGACTGGCACACGAGCTCCGTGGTAGATGCTCGTTCGCCCGCGGGTGATGGCGAGAAGCCAGTTTCCACGAGGGCAGACAGAGCAGGAAGGAGGACTGTGGGGACACACAAGAGAAGCAGTTAGGGACCTCTCGCCCCCTCCCTCCCTACACTGGGCTCCCCAACGGTGTCCCATCTGTTCCCACTGTCCTGCCCAGACGCTGCTCCAAACTGAGGGCCCCTGATGGAGGAGACTGACCATCCCAAAGGGCTCTCCCGCCTGCCTTATTGCAAGCTAAGGAGATACCTTGGGCTTGGCCAAGCAGGTGTCTGGAGGTTGAGGGGTACAAATGACAGTCCCCCCATCCCACATGAACATCACCCCACATCCTGCCCACCTGGGCATGACCCATGGCTCAGAGTGTCCCCTGCCTGCCATCCACCCACCACGGCCCAGACACATCCACCTCT
This sequence comes from Antilocapra americana, assembly GCA_007570785.1. Lineage (NCBI taxonomy): Eukaryota > Metazoa > Chordata > Mammalia > Artiodactyla > Antilocapridae > Antilocapra > Antilocapra americana. The sequence goes on from ML663585.1 coordinate 180,340, forward strand.
GCAAGCATCTCTGGGCAGTACGTGGCTTACAGGCTCTCTGTCCTTCTCCTCTATAAACATCTCCGATCAGAGCTCGCTTCAGCTGAGAGCCTAAGAGCCGATAAAGTCATGAGCCGTTTGGACACTAATCACCCCGTTTCCAGCTTCAAGAATGACCTTCCATGGTCAGCCCCGGGGTGGTCTTGTTCCAGGAGCCCTGAGAGCTCGGTTGGATTCTGGCCACTGCCCATGTCTCAGCAAATCCTAGCATGTCACACAGCTTCCCTGTCGCCTGCAAGACAAGCCTGGGTGCTGCACCCGCAGGGCGGGCACGGTCCTCAGAGCGCCTTCCTGTGCGGTCACCCTGAGTCTGAGGAAACCCAGCTAGTCAGTGCCCTGGTTGTTTGGGAAGAGGCTAGGGTGAGACTTGTCCCTCCCTCATTGGCTCAGCAATGGCCTGTAGCCCATGGACTACCCAGGTATTAGAGGTACCAGAACCATCCCTCCCCCACGCTTATAGCAGAACTGTCCCTCCCCAGGCTCTGGGGAGCTCCCAGCATAGCTTCACCATGAACTCGGTCCTCATGGCACAGGCTGTTCCTCCCAACAAGGCCGAGAACGAGAGTCACAGGTCACCAACTCAGTGCAAGGGAGAAATTTCCAACAGAGTGCTGGACCAGGCTGGGTTGACAGGTGGTGAGCACCTCATTCCAGGAAGCAATCAAACTGAGGTTGGAGGACTCCTTGCCAAGGCTGCTGCAGAACATGGGGAAGTGATGTCTGTATGTGGTTCAAGGTGGCTTAATAGAATGTTCCTGGCCTCACACCCTAGCTCTGATGATTAATTCTGGGATCAGTCTAACTATAAATGTAGGAATGATGGCCATCAGTCCCTGAGCTGCTGTGTCTGTGTCTGACATGGGGCCTGATGCTCCTTGTCCTTCATTCCCCTGCATCCCCACAGCTGAGAAGTTGTCCCCATTTCACAGGTGAGAAAAGTGGGGCTCCACTGAGCCTGAGCCTGTGCCCCTCCCCTGTCAACCCCTGTCTCTCTGGGCCCTGTGTCCATCAGAACCATTCCCTGTCCCTCCCCCACCGCCCTCTGCTCATCACTAGCCTCCACAGCCTTCCTCAGAATCTCTGATGAGCTCCCTTCTTCTCTGATCAGGGCCCGGGTGGCTCTGAGCTGAGGCTGGAGAACCTCCTAGCTGAGCACTCTCCCAGTTCCCCTGCTCCAGGATGGGGCAGCTGACCCTGCAGCAGGCCCGCAGTGGAGCCCAGCTGTGCAGCTGTGGGCTGGGTGGTTTGGTCCAACTCAATGCCCAGCTAGGTTGGCTGTGTGCCAGGACGGCCCGTCAGTGGGTAACAGCGCCAGCCACTGGGCCAGACTCAGGTTCAGATCTCAGCTCCGTCACCTAACAGCTTTGTGACCTCAGGCAGGTTGCTTCACCTCTCCGGCCCCAGGTTCTCCATTTGCAAAATGGAGCTAGTGCACACTCTCCTTGAAGCCAGCTTGCTCATGGCATGCTTGTTTATTGAGCACATACTGTACGCAAAGTGGTACCACCTCACACCCTCAAAGGTGCTGGCCAGCCCTTACCAGCAGCCCCGTCCTTGGGAGAAACGCAGACAGCTGCATCCTCCTCTATCCAAGATACAGGGAAACGGGCGAGTCTGTGCTTCCGCTGTCTGCCCCCCTTCCTCCAGCGCCACTTCCACTGTGGGAGACCGCAAAGGTGCCTGTCTGTCAAGGGCAAGTTCAGTCTACGTGTTCCCGTTTGGGGGTGGGGGAGGAGAAGCAAAAAAGCCAAACCGCTCCCAGGAAGCACTTAGGGAAAGAGGAGCTTATTATAAATCAAGACAGAATCAACAGGAAAGGGCCTGCTGGGCTGAGAGGTGCCCGCTGGCTCCCGCCCCTGCCGCAGGGTGGAGGAGACACAGTCCCTCTGTCCCCAGTCCTTTCACACTTGCTGTCAAGTGTAATTAGCAGCAAGCTTGCCATTGTTGAGCAGGTTTTCTTTAAATCCCTTATTCAATTACTTGCTCATTACCCTCTAAAGGGTCATTTTCCCACTGGTGTTTCTTCTCCCACTGTGTCCTTTTCCTGTCCTCCAGCTGTGAACGTTTCTTCTTCTCGCTCAGTGACAGAGAGCGACCCCAAATCTGTTTCTGCCCTTAGCAGGACTGGGTCACTGCCCCAGGAGTCTGTAGCCGCTCTTTCCATTTGGTTCCCGCTTAGCAATGGGGTCTGGCTTGCCCAAGGGGGGACCCGCTGGTCCTGGAACCCTGCACTCTAGCTGAGCGCTTCACTGCCTGAGATTTATAACATTTCAAAACCTCCAGTAAGGTGTCAAGATGAAGCAACTTAAGCTCCATTTAGCTGTTCGCACCAAGATCAATTTTCTGAAATTATAGCATAATAATGGGGTTTTCAAGGCTTGTCAGTTCCAGGCAGAACAAAGGGGTTTATTGGATTTGAGCCCGGCTGCAAGGAGCTATAGAGATATGGTCCCAGAGTCAGTGGAATAACAGGTGTGGTTGGAACCCCTCCCGGGGTCTGTGCCCAAGGCTCTGAATGCAGTTGCCAGGTCACCGGCTGAGTCACCCGAGCAGGGCAGGGACAGAGAGAGACCTAATCTCTGCTGGAATTCAAAGGCCAGCAGCGGGTTCGTGAGCGGATACTTGTTCAGGGGATAAATAAGTAGAATCAGTGAGACCATGAAGGGTCAGGGCCTTGGTGCGGGCTGGAGCCCCAGCTCCCCTGTGGGCTGACAGGCAGGTTCACACCATTGCCTGGTCCCTGCAGCCCGAGGAGCCCCATCCCTGCTCTCCACGTGCGGAGCACGGAGCCTGCACTGAGCAGGCGTCTGTCAGGAGCCAGCGGCTGGTGAAGCTGTTCTCTGCTCCCAGGGACTGCACTTTAAGAAGGGTGCGGCCTGCCTGCCCGGGCACCCTCGTGCCTCAGGAGTGCCTGGTCCAAGTTCAAAAGTCAAGACCCCCCAGCCCCCAAGGAGCTTGGGCCTCTCAGGGCAAACGGGGCCGTTCTCTGGGCAGCTGCAGAAGCACCCAGCGTCAGTCAGAGCCTTCCCTCCACAGCCTCCGAGATTCCGACGGCAGCTCAAGTGGCCATGGTGTTCCAGCAGAAGACAAAGTGTAGGGGACTTCCCTGGTGGTCCAGTGGCTAAAACTGGACTTCCACTGCAGGGGGCGCAGGTTCGATCCCTGGTGGGGGAACTAGATCCCATGTGCCGCAAGCCACAGCCAAAAAAAGAAATATCCTGCAAAAAAGAGAAAAGACAGTGGGAGGGCGGAACCAGGAGCATTTAATGAAGTGTCCAAGATCTTGCCATGTGTCAGTAGCCATGCTTCAGGGGAAGAAGGTCTCAGAAAGACGGGCCAGCAACCAGCCGAGGAGACATCAGAAACTGGGGGATTAGGGTTAAGCCTAGGAGTGAAGGCAGTTTGGACAGCTCAAGCAGGGCCCAGGGGAGGTGGGATGGGGTGCGGGAGGGAGGAGAGCCGAACCAGAGACACGGGGTAGCTGGAGCGTGGACTGATAGCTCATCTGATGGACAGAGAGGTGGATAGAAGGAAGGGCAGACGATGGGTAGGTCAGTGTGTCCAGACATGTGTGTGCGCGGGGCCAGCCACAGAGCTAGCACAGGATGCAGACTCTGGGTCAGCGTGGTGCCTGGAGTCTATACTTCAGCAGGCCCCTGCCGTGCGGGTTCCAATACAGCCCACAGTCTGAAAACCCTTGGAGAAAATGGACAGCTTGCCCCCACGCCCTGTAACCAGGCCGGTGTGTCTTTCTGGTCCATTTTCTCTGCAGCCCTAGCATACGGCAGGGAATTTAAACACATAAGCAGGATCTATACCCATCACTCTGTGTTTTGTCTCTTAATTGAGGTGAAACTCACATGATGTGAATTAACTGTCTTACGTGCACTGTGCAGTGGCGTTTAGCGCCCTCCCCACGCCATCCTCACCAGCACCCCAGGTGGAGACCCAGTCTGTCTCCCTCCCCCTGCACCCACCCCTCACAGCCACCAGTCTGCTCTCAGCCTCTGTGACGGATGTGTCTGTAACTATTCTGGATGCTTTGTATATACAGGACCAACCCGGTGTCGGCATCTTAATGAGAGGTGGTGAGATCCTGCAGGTGGGCCAGGTCGTAGGGCCGCCCCTCTGTCGAGCCCTCAGCACGTGGACGCCCCACCCAAGGCCCCACAGCAGGCACTGCTATCAAGCCCATGGTACACACGCGGAGACTGAGGCTGGCGGGTGGGGGGCAGTCCCGGGCCAAGCCCACACCTGCTTCTATGCAGGGTAGATCCAGTGTCCGTCGCTCACCTGCCACCTCTGGGCGCCTCTACAAGAATGGGTTTTACCTAATGCTTCTCATTAAAACGTGCTTGAAGGAAGAAACTCAACCACCCGCTTGCAGCCTGGCCTGGGTTTGCTCTTCACTGCTTGTCTTGTGTTGCACTGCCTGCTGGGCTTGGATTTAGGGGTGTGAACTTCTCTCCTTGGCCCCCTTGTATGGCTTCTGGGGCGAGGGCCTCTCTTCTTGTCCTTAGTATCCTTGACCACATTTGGCACATGGCTTGTGTTCATGTGGGTGGGAAGCCACGCCCCTAATCCCTGCCAATCTTGGGGGGAGAAGTCCTAGACCCAGGTTTCTGCTGTGTATTAACGAATCAGCTGATTCCTCGGGGTCTCAGTTTACCCATCTGTGCAAAGAGCTTGCAGGCTGGATGCAAGGAAGTCCCCCAGCACACTCAGCACCTAACACAGACGTCGAGTTACATCTGTGTGATATAGGAGAACCATCATTGGGCCCCTCGAAAGGAAGGGATGGGACCTCAGCAGGACCCACAGGTATCCACACAGCTGCTATAGTGAGGGACAGCAGCAGGGACACAGCTGCAAAGGAAGGGCTCTCATTTTCCTTCCCGCCTCTGCCCAGCCCAGCCCAGTTCTGTTCAGTCACTCAGCTGTGTCTGACTCTTTGAGATCCCAGGGACTGCAGCACACCAGGCCTCCCTGTCCTTCACCAACTCCCAAAGTTTACTCAAACTCATGACCATTGAATTGGTGATGCCATCCAACTGTCTCATCCTCTGTCGTCCCCTTCTCCTCCTGCCCTCAATCTTTTCCCAACACCAGGGTCTTTTCAAATGACTCAGCTCTTCACATCAGGTGGCCAGGGTATTGGAGTTTCAGCTTCAGCATCAATCCTTCCAGTGAATATTCAGGACTGATCTCCTTTAGGATGGATTGGTTGGATCTCCGTGCGGTCCAAGGGACTCTCAAGAGTCTTCTCCAACACCACAGTTCAAAAGCATCAGTTCTTCGGTGCTCAGCTTTCTTTATAGTCTAACTCTCACATCCATACATGACTAGTGGAAAAACCATAGCTTTGACTAGATGGACCTTTGTTGGCAAAGTAATGTCTCTGCTTTTTATTATGCTGTCTAGGTTGGTCATAACTTTTCTTCCAAGGAGCAAGTGTCTTTTAATTTCCTGGCTGCAGTCACCATCTGCACTGATTTTGGAGCCCCCCCAAAATAAAGGCTGCCACTGTTTCCACTGTTTCCTCATCTGTTTGTCATGAAGTGATAGGACCAGATGCCATGATCTTAGTTTTCTTAATGTTGAGCCTTAAGCCAACTTTTTCACTGTCCTCTTTCACTTTCATCAAGAGGCTCTTCAGTTCTTCACTTTCTGCCCTAAGGGTGGTGTCATCTGCATACCTGAGGTTATTGATACTTCTCCCGGCAATCTTGATTCCCGCTTGTGCTTCATCCAGCCCAGCATTTCTCATGATTTACTCTGCATATAAGTTAAATAAGCAGGATGACAATATACAGTCTTGACGTACTCCTTTCCCAATTTGGAACCAGTCTGTTGTTCCAGGTTCAGTTCTAACTGTTGCCTCCTGACCTGCATACAGATTTCTCAAGAGGCAGGTCAGGTGGTCTGGTATTCCCATCTCTTTCAGAATTTTCCAGTTTTTTGTGATCCACACAGTCAAAGGCTTTGGCATGGTCAATAAAACAGAAAAATAGATTTTTTTTTTCTGAAACTCTCTTGCTTTTTTGATGATCCAGCAGATGTTGGCAACTTGATCTCTGATTCCTCTGCCTTTTCTAAATCCAGCTTGAACATCTGAAAGTTCACAGTTCACTTACTGTTGAAGCCTGGCTTGGAGAATTTTGAGCATTACTTTGCTAGCATGTGAGATGAGTGCAATTGTTCAGTAGTTTGAACATTCTTTGGCATTGCCTTTCTTTGGGATTGGAATGAAAACTGACCTTTTCCAGTCCTGTGGCCATTGCTGAGTTTTCCAAATTTGCTGGCATATTGAGTGCAGCACTTTCACAGCATCATCTTTTAAGATTTGAAATAGCTCAACTGGAATTCCACCACCTCCACTAGCTTTGTTCGTAGTGATGCTTCCTAAGGCCCACTTGACTTCATATCCAGGATATCTGGCTCTAGGTGAGTGGTCATACCATCGTAATTATTTGGGCTATGAAGATCTTTTTTGCATAGTTCTTCTGTGTATTCTTGCCACCCCTTTTAATATCTTCTGCTTCTGTTGGGTCCATACCATTTCTGTCCTTTATTGAGCCCATCTTTGCATGAAATCGTCCCTTGGTATCTGCAATTTTCTTGAAGAGATCTCTAGTCTTTCCCATTCTATTGTTTTTCTCTATTTATTTGCATTGATCACTGAGGAAAGCTTTCTTATCTCTCCTTGCTATTCTTTGGAACTCTGCATTCAAATGGGTAAATCTTTCCTTTTCTCCTTTGCCTTTCACTTCTCTTCTTTTCACAGCTATTTGTAAGGCCTCTTCAGACAACCATTTTGCCTTTTGGCATTTCTTTTTCTTGGAGATGGTCTTGATCTCTGCCTCCTGTACAATGTCACGAACCTCCATCTACATTTCTTAAGGCACTCTGTCTGTCAGATCTAACCCAGTAGCAGTTGGTTTTTCACACTACTCGCCATGCCTGAATTTGAACTGAGATCTCGGGACTGCCGCCAGCTTGGTGTGAGCCTTCCCATCACCCATGCTGCTGGCCAAGCCTGAGCATCACAGCCCCGCCCCTTTGCTACAGAGCAGAAGTGTGACAAACTCAGCACCATGGAGTCCGCCCAGGCAATGGGGCATGGTGCCATCTGTGGCCCAGCGGAGAAGGCACACCCAAACCTTGGCTAAGGAGGCTTCAGACTTTCAAAGGAGAGACGGGAAGCTCATGATTGATAAAAATGTCTGCATTTCTTAAACGTAGCTGAGGCCAGCGAGCCTTGTCCACGCACCATCTCCTTTGGCCACCAGGTTGTGACCTCAGGTCCAGCCTTGGTCCTGGTCAAACTGCAAAGACTCCTGGGAGGGGGCCTTCGTATCTAAAGACATTGAACAGTAACACTAGCAAGAGTGCCTGGGTTTCAGTACCAGCTGCCTAACTGTAGGACCTTGGGCAAATTACTCACCCCGTCTGCGCCTTCATCTCCTCATCCATAAAATGGCAATACAAGTTTTGCTGTGACCATCAGACTTACTACAACTACAATTGTTACTCCTTTAAAGAACGTTAAATATCTATGTGGAAGGTCAGTCAGTATAATGATTAATTGTAGACTCTGGGGTCAAGTAGAAGTCGTTCCGATCCCACTCCTGCTATTAACCTCAGTCTACCTTGGGAAGAGCATATAGTCCTCTGTCCTCACGTGTAAAGCTGTGAGTGGAAATCGTTCCCTAGTGCATCGCATTGTTTTGAGGGTTCTTGATGTCAATAAGTCACTAGCACAGAGCCTGGTGTAGGCTGAGTCCTCGTTAAAAGGAAGGGATTACCACACTGCAGGCTGGTGAGTGGAAGGAGTGGAGGTCTAGGAGGCAGAGGTGTGGGTCAGTGAGCCTGGAACATGGAGGCATGGGGGAACGCGGGGACAAGGGATGTGACCAGCCCAGCTCCCCGCTGAGCATAGAGCCAGTCCTCCTCCCTGACTCAGCCCGAGGTCGCTAAGGAGGCCTTGACATGCGCAGGCAGAAGCCAGAGACACAGCTGTCAAAACACAGTGAAGGAGAGGCAGGCCTTCCAGAACTGGTGGGGGTATGGGAATGGGCCCCGACTAGGGCCCTCCGCTGCAGTGAGCCAAGGACACACCGAGAGAGGCAGAAGGAAACATCCTCACACCTTACTTCTCAGGAGGCTGCCCATGGGCCTGCCCCACTGGCCACATGCTTCCTCCTGGAGTCCCCGCCACCACGACGCCTCTGCTGAGAGTGCACTTGTGTCTCAGGGAACTGCATTTCCCGGGCTCCCTTGCTGTCTCGTTTCCTGGAAGGCTGTCAGCCAATGGGAGGCCCCGATAGGGATCCGAAGGCGCAAGGAAGGGAGAAGCCGGGGTATTTTTCCTCCTCTCGGTGCTTCCAGGAGCATCTCTGGTAGAGGCTTGGCCTTCCCGCCGTGGCTCTAACTCCCACTGGAAAGCCCCCCCTCCGTGATGCTAGCTGCTTCTGGGCAGTTCCAGTGTCTGGCCCTGGTAACACCAGGTCTGGTTGTCCCACCACCCCTAAATTGGCAGTAGCTTCCTGCAGTTGCTAGTCTCTGGGTGGTCTCACCATCCCCTGCTTGTTGTCTCAGCTCTTCCACTGTCTGTGTGGCCAAGTCCCAGGATAAAATTACCCCAGTCCAAAAGACCTAAGAGGTTCCTGTCTCCTGGCTGGACCTGGCTGGGATGGTAGCTGATACTTGACGTGCACCCATTATGTGTAGATACATGCAAAACTGTTCTCACCTCACCTTAATGGGTGGGCCTGTTCTCTGAACCAGGAAATGAGTCAGATTCAGGCCCATTTTTGCCAGGTCCAAAGCCTGCATTCTTTCCTAGTGAAGACTGACACTGGGGAATTTGCACTGAAGTTCTCGCTGCATTTCTGTCTTGACGCCACCATTCATCATACAGGTCATTTAATTCCTCTGAGCTTCAGTTTCCTCATCTGTAAAAGACAGGACATTATAGCACCTCCCTCCAAAGATCGCTGTGAGATTTAAATGAGATGAATGCCAAGACAGTTGGATGGCATCATCGGCTCATTAGACATAAATTTGAGCGAACTCTGGGAGATGCTGAAGGACAGGGAAGCCTGGCGTGCTGCAGCCCATGGGGTCACAAAGAGTCAGACACAACTGAGTGACTGAACTGGGCTGAATACTTCAGGTGTTAGCTCTTTGAACAGTGCCTACCACGTAACAGCTCGAGAACCCGGAGCTCTGGTTGCCTTATGGTCACTTGTATCAGACCTCCAACCCCCAGACTCTGCTGACTTTCCTATGTTGGGTGGAAGCGTTAATGATGAATGAGTCAGTCAGTGGTGTCCCCATTTGCAAGTGTGTGCTCTCAAAAGCCCTTTATGCATTCAGTGAGCTCCCTTGAGCCGCTTTTTTGTGCCAGACACTGGGCTTTCTGTGGAGGATCCAGAGGACTAGCCGCCATCCCTGCCCCCGCACCCCAGAGAGACCATGGGACATGGGACAGGAGTTATAATGGAAGGTGGCATGGGCACCATGAGCATGAAAGGTCCCAGGAGGAGTTGATTTCTTTCCTGACGCTGAAGGAATTGATTGGAGGCTTGCTGGAGGAGGTGGCATTTGAACTGTGCTTACTCTGTTGGGAATTCAAAGGAGGACCTAACACCTAGGAAGGCAGTTCAGCTGGCAGAACACCTGTAGGGGTTTGAAACTTGAGTGAGTGGCCTTGGCTCACCCTTCACTCTTTCTGATCTCAGGACCTCCTCCTGTGACTCAGGGTCCCCAAGATTGATGGGGCAGGATGGTTAAGAACACAAGTTCTGGGGCCATCCTGCCCAGGCCCCTCACCGGCTGGCAGAGTAACCTTGTCCGGACTCAGATCCCCTGTACCTCCATTTTTCTCATCTGTAAAATGAGCGATAGAGCATCCCTGCCTGTCAGAGTCCGTGGGAGGACTGAACCGTTTCGTGTTGATCCAGCACTTGTTGCCCTCACTCTCCAGATGGTGCAGGAGAGGAGAATGCTTTCATGTCACCCAGTATCGTTGGGCTTCTGAGCCCCTAACCACCTGGTTCTCCTCTCTGCCCTCAGCCGCCACCTTCATGGAGCACTGGAAGCGGAAACAGATGCGGCTCAATTACCGCTGGGACCTCACAGGCTTCGAGGAGGAGGAGGTGAGTGGGCTTAGCAGCTGTGCCCCCTGTGCCCTCCCCCACCGCTACCCCGTTCCTTTCGGGGGGATTCACGAGGTCGTAAACTCCTGGTGAGGCTGCTCCCTGCCTGTCTCTCAGTTCACGGCCCTGATGTCTGAATCCCCCGCGGTTGCCAGGGTGACTGATCAGTGTCCGCTCTAGTGTTTTAAATCTCCATGCTCACACGGACACACCACCCAGAAGTGTGGTCGGGGACGCAGGCCAAGGCTCACCACGCTGATCTCATCCAGTCTGGGGGCCGTACCACAGGTCTGGGGAGGGGATGGCCGCCACCCACAAGGCTGAGTCCCCAGAGGCTGCCAACAACCTTCACCCTGGGTGCCAGCCCACGGTCCCCAGGCCAGCTGTCAGCCTGCAGTCAGGCGTGGCCGAGATGCAGGGCTGATCCTTCACTGACAGAGGGAAGCCATGCACGGGGCATCTCTGTGCGCCAGAGAGAGGGGTCATTCGGGGTCTAGCAGCCACTGAGGCGGTGGGGGAAACCCTTCCCCGGGGTTGCACAGGAGATGCTCTGCTGCTGCCCCATCCTGAGCTGCCAGCTCCAACAGAATCCCCATGGGATGAGAGGGAACGAAAAGGAACAAGATCCCCCAAACAGGAGAGCCGTTAGGTTTGGCCATGCTGATGGCGGCTTCATGTTATGGAATCTTTTGCTCCGCTCTTTTAAAGAGAAACCACTCGTGCATTTTCATTGTAATGTGAAAGCCTCTTTCATCATCTTTTTAAATATCCCTATCATTATATTAGATATTAATATATCCCTATTATTATGTTAGGCCTCCCTGGTGGCTCAGAGGGTAAAGAGTCTGCCTGCAGTGTGGGAGACCCCAGTTCAATTCCTGGGTTGGAAAGATCCCCTGGAGAAGGAAATGGCAACCCACTCCAGTATCCTTGCCAGGAAAACTCCATGGCTGGAGGAGCCTGGCAGGCTACAGTCCATGGGGTTGCAAAGAGTCGGACACGACTGAACAACTTCACTCATTATTGTGTTTCCTCACACACGTGCTACCTCCAGGACCGAGGTGGTGGATCACTCTTCACTCAATGTGTAGCTGTGTGGGTTCTGAGCTGACTGTGCTGTCAGCAGACAAGGGCACTAGTTTGCTGGAAGAGGCACCAGCTTCGTGGTGCCAAGATGACCTCCAGGACCAGGTTGTCCTGTTTCAGCATCGCCCTTGCTGTGTGACCTGGAGCAAGTCGCTTAACCTTTCTGTGCCTCATATCCTCACCTCCCAAATAGGGGTGGAAGAGCAGAGTTTGTGGGGGTCTCGGTAGGTCAGCAGATACAAAGCACTTGGAGCAGGGTCCGGTAACTGTGAGTGCCCCCAGCTGGTCCCCTGCCTCCAGGTTCCACCTCTTCCCGCAGTGGGTCTTGTCCTGTTTCACAAAGGGCGGGACCGCGGCTGACGCGACCGGAGAGATACGTGTCTCCTTAGGTGCAGAGATAGGCAGGGACGGGTGCCTCCCCCACGGTGGGCCCCGGGTCACTGTCTGCCACAGCAGGTTTAATAGATTCAAGTGGGGTGGTATCATCCTTCTCATGTGGAGTAGACTGAGGATGTCCTTCTCATGCCGTCCTTGGGGTTGGGACAGTTCAGCCTGTTGGGAACCTGTCCCATGAAGTCTTCACCCTGATGGCTCAGGCACTAGATAGTGGGGTAGTGATCAGAGCGCTGGATGTGGGCCCTAGGGGGCCAGAATCATACCCCCGAGAGTGAGCCCCCCACACTGGGTAGGGCCGCTTCTGGGGCTGGTCACCTGAGACAGGGCTAGCCCCTCCATAACACGAACCCCCAGGCGTCTGCTCTCGGAGCAGAAGGAAGCCTGTGCCCAGCCGTCTGGCCTGAGTCTCCTCCCCTGAGTCTAAGACAGTCCAGCCCATCACCCATCAGGAATCGCCTAGAACACTCCGCCTACAGAAACAGCAACACACGCAGTCACCTAGGGTAGCATCAGCCTTTGGCAAGCCCTCCTTGTCCGCCCGTGTCCATCTGCCTTCTTCCTGCTTTTTAAGAATAGCACCTCTCAGAGGACTTTTTTCTTAAAAAAAAAAGGAAAACGCAAGTAATGAAATCTTTTTTTTGTTTGTTTTACATTTCTGGTTCCTGGAAGGAGGCTGTCAAGGTTTGGAATTTTTTGTCACTCATCTGTCTCCTGGGAGTGGGACCTTCTGGCACACCTGCTCTGTCTGTTTCTGCTGAGCGGTTCCCCACACCTCCTCCATGGCGGGCAGGGGTCTCTGCTTCCTCCCCCACCTCCCGGTCTCTCTTAACCCCCGTTCTTCTGTTCCAGTGCCCTTCGCTGACCTGCTCTGGGCTCCCCTGAGGCCCAACGCCTCTGGTCTGCCCGCGCTTGCTGACACTTAACTGCCATCTCTTCCGACCCCACAGCTCCTGATGGGATGTCCCCAAGGGCCAGTTCACGGCTGGGTGTTCAGAGTGGGCTGCAGCCCGGTGCAGACCGACCCACCTTCAGGATCACGGAGCCTGACTCTGTGGCCTTCCCAGTGGGCTGGGCTTCCCAACAAGAGGGAGAGTCTGGAATGAACCTCATGCAGAGAGCTCTAAATGGGAAATAGTACAAATAGCCAGCTAGGAACTGGTCCCAAAGGGTACCCCGAGGGAGTGCCAGGGGTGAATTTGCCACACGTGCTCCTGTTCAGGGTCTCAGACCCGCAGTTCGCAAGACTCTTCGCTGACTTGGTTTCTTTCACAGGACCATCCCAGAGCTGAGTATGAAGCCCGAGTTCTGGAGAAGTCTCTCAGGAAAGAATCCAAAAACAAAGAGGTACGTCCGCCGCTGCCCGTTGTCCCCCGCAGCCCATCGCCATCGCAGGCCAGGGCAGTGCTTGCTCTGCAGACCGGGGGCGGCCCAGACGGGGGCGAGAGCAGACGTCCCAGACCCTCCGGACCTCGGTCACAGCGACTCTGCCACTGTGGGGGGATGACCTCAGACAATGGTGAACAGATGTGTCTGGCCGTGCTCCAGTGAACTTTTATTATAAAAAACAAGCAGGGCTGGGGGGAGATTTGTCACACCCTGCCAGAGGTCAACCTCCCCCTTCTGTCCTGAGGGTGACCTCACACTTCACCCAGCACCTCAACATCAAGAAAACCAAGTGGTTTTGCAGCTTTTCTTGCTCTGGGTGCTCGTGTCCAACCCTCATGCTCTGCATTAAATGAGGGATGGAAGGGTTTGCCTTAGCAGGGCCCCTGAGCAGATAGCCAATTCCTTGCCTCACACATAGAGGATGAGCATGAGAAACAAGTATGTTTGTGATCCTCCTGAGGCCGCCACCTTTTCTTAATATATAATAAGTGACTTCCTTTCTCCCCAGAATCTCTCGTTTAAATTGGCAGTCATGTTCGCAGTCATGTTCTCACAAACTTCTAGGGATACTCGGTTATTTTTTTATTGAAGGTTTTTTTTTCAGTATGACATGGGGCAAGAGCCCCCAGGCTCTTGTCAACCTCTCTCTGAGGCTGGAAGGTCAGTCGTTGCAGGGATGGGAATGAGGGCAGAATGATCTTTCCAGATCCAGGTGTTCCTTGGCCTCTGGGAGTGACCTTTGTCTTTTCTTGTCATTGTGTTCCGTGGACAGAATTTGCTGGTACGACGTGGCCAGAGGTCCCAGTTACCACAGTCCCCTCTTAGGGGGTGGGCAAAGTGGGTGCAGCAGAATCCCTTGTCAGACCCCAGTTCCCACGGCACAGAGAAAGCCCAGCTCAGTCCCCCCGCAGCCAGAAAACAGGCACACCTCCTTGAATTCAGTCTAAGCAAGACCGAGGGTGCAGAGGAAATAACCACAAAAGCGTGAGTCTTCACTGCGACGAGGAGACTGTCCTTTCATTTAACCCATCAGAACGTCTGCTGTTGCGTGCTAATTGCTTTTGGAGCAGCCACCCTGTGCCCCTGATCCACGGCTCCGTCAGCGCCCTCTCCCCAGGCTGCGCCTCCCTCCTAAAGGGAGAGGCCTGGGTGCTGCTGCTCTGAAGCCCCAGGCCCCCTGCTGAGGGCCACCACACCCCACCTGCGTGTGCCCCCCCACACCCCTTCTAAGGGAAAAGGGGCTTAGTGGCCCACGTCACATCCATCGAAGTCAGGGGCTCTCCCAAACCCGAGCTCTGCGTCGTGCGGGGAGCACCCCCCAGATTCCCCGTCACCTGGCTCCTTGGCTTTGACCCGAGCTCTCTGACCACAGAGCAGCAATGGCTGGGGTTCATTTTCACCGGCCTGCGCTGGTGACCCCAAGCCCTGAAGACCTCCAGGGAGCCACACCCTTGATTTTTTTCCCACCCTTTCACTGTCTCCCAACTTTGTGGTTTTAATTTTTCCCCTGGCCATGGCACCAAATTCATCTAGGGGGAAAATAAGAGATTCCCCCTTTCATGGGTGTTAGGCCGAGGAGTGTGGCTTCCTGCGTGCTGGTGTCAAATGCGCAGGGCAACCGCGTCGCGTAAGACGCACTGTCTGAACTACGGCCACCGACTGGAGAGGGGGCCCCGCGGAGCCCGCCAAGCTTCTGGGCTGCTTCCATTACCTCGTCGCAGCCTCTTTTAGAGTGGGCTTCCCGGGTGACACTGGTGGTGGAGGACCCACCTGTCGATGCAGGAGATGCGGGTTCGATCCCTGGGTCGGGAAAACCCCCTGTAGGAGGACACGGCAACCCACTCCACTGTTCTTGCCTGGAGAAGCCTCTGGATGGAAGAGCCTGGAGGGCTACGGCCCATAGGGTCACAGAGTGGGTCACGACTGAAGCGACTCAGCGCGCACGCGCTCTTTTAGAATGTGGGTCGCTGCCGTCTCCAGTGGGTTTAAGACGCCCAGAGCCTGAACGAGCCCCGGCAGCCAGCACAGCCAGGGAGGCACTGGCTGCCCCAGGGGGCGACGGGGGCCCCGCCACAGTCTCACCCACGGTGCTCTCTTGTTCCCTCCACCCGCCCCAGAAGCGCCGGCACCTTCCGGAGGAGCCAACAAACAAATGGAGGCAGAGGGTTAAGACCGCCATGGCGGGGGTGAAGTTGGTACATGTCACGTCGTCGGGCGTCGCGTCTTCAGTGTGTGCAGATGAACCAAAGTTCATTGTGTTTCCTCAGCCGACTCTTGACTGCTGTGTTATCATGTTAACACCCACACCCACGCTCCTTTGCCTCCCTCCGCACCCTTGGGCTGTGAAGTGTGTCGAGGTGTCTGCATGGCCACCTGGGGTGGTGGGGGGGAGCTCGGCTGTCTTGGGGCTTGTGAATCGTGCCTGCCACAGCCGCCTGCCAGCAGTCCTGGTCTCATTAACATGCATGCCACTCTCCCTGGAATGCGTGGCCTCGGGGGGTCACGCCTGCCAGCATTCTGTGACCTCATCCGTGCATTGTTTTTTTGCATTAAAGATCCACCCCATTCTAGAAACATCCCAGGTTAGTGACAAGCATCTACTTCAGTCCCTCCAGAGCCTGCAGTCCCCACGCCAGAGCCCTGGGGCTGTGTGTCCCCACCGACCGCCGTTGCTACGCAGCGGACAGCGTTTGAACTTGTAGTGCTGGTGGCTTGTCTTAACTTGCTCTGCAAAGGAAAATAACTATTATGGTCTGGGTGGTGGAGGAAAACAGCTTAGATCTTTTCGCCGTGCAGATAAGACTTTCAGCCAGGAGACAGAGCCAGGCTTCTCCCGGATGGGGGGGTCTGAGTGTCTCATTTAGAAAAGCCTCTGGCGCCATCATGCCTTGTACAGAGAAGACTCACATTTGTAGACAACTATTATTTCTGTCATTTCATAGCATCCTTTCATCAGGGATAAAGCCTGGATGTTTGCATTCATTCATCACCTACAGGGTTTTTGTTTTTTCCAACCGTGTTTCTGTGGTCCACGTTGCTCACGCCCACACACACACATGCGCGCGTGCGCACACACACACACACCCTACACCTGTCCACCAGGATGGTCCCCACTGCTGACCCAGCCCTGTTTCGTGTTGTAGACGGACAAGGTGAAGCTCACCTGGAGAGACCGGTTCCCCGCCTATTTCACCAACTTGGTTTCTATCGTCTTCATGGTGAGTCCTGGGAGGCCAGGGAGACGGTGCACCGCGGCACGCGGCGTGTACCGGGATGGGGTCATCTGTCCACGTGGCAGTCGTCTTCATCCCAGGCCGGCCCGGCAGGAGTGGGGGACGCCAGCAGCGCCCTAAAAGGGGAAGGGGCCAGAGTTCTGTAGTGACCCCCAGGGGGCTCCCTACACCTGGGGGATGGTTTCCCATGGCCCCTGACACACATCCTTCTTTCTGAGAGTAACACGTGTAAGTGACGTGTCGTTCACGACCAGGAGTTCACAGGTGTTAGTTAAGACAAAAGGGAGGAGTTTTAAAGAAAGCCACGCAGTGCATAACGCAGAGGTGGGACCGCAATCAGGACGGGTCTGTGGGTTTGCACAAACCAGCGGCACTGCGGCGGCTCTCTGGAGGTTTTGACGCCCAGATGACTGGGCTGTGTCCCTGGAAGCCTCAGCCCATGCTCCCCAGCAGGTCAGCGCCAGCTGTGGTCACTGTAGAAATGACCATCCCCTCATCCAGCCCCAGAACTTTAAGTAAGGGCCTTAGCCCCCGACCCTTTGGGGGCCCTTGTGGAGGGTTGGGCTGTGCCCAGTGGCCTGAGGGGGTCACACCTGCCTGTCCCCCCACCTGCTGGTGAGGACACAGAGGCCGGAGGTCTCACCCTCTCCGCAGGCTGTATGCCAGGCTGGCCATCCACCCTGAGACCCTCGCTGTTCTACGTGAACTTGGAGACATGCAGACGGGCTTGTTTTTCCATTGGGAATTGGGGGGAGCGGCAGCTGAGGCCCTCTACGCTGAGTAGTTAGAAGCAGAGTGAGGATTCCATTTCCTCTCACAATCTTGCACATGGTTACGAAGGACTTCACTGATATGAAGAAACCCATAGTGGGGACCCCCAAGACCGTGGAGCCACTGCTGGGAGGGCTCCTGTGTCTCGTGAGTGGTGCTGAGAGGTAGCCCAGGACAGTGCGGTCCCTGCCCACAGCACTGCCAGAGCACCCCGGCAGGAAGTGGGTATGGGAAACGGGACGCAGGCACCACGTTCAGCCCTCCTGGCAGAGAAGAATCAGTGTTACCACAGAAGGTCCAGCACGGGGATGGAGGAGGTGGAGGCTGCGGGCCCTTTTGCACCACGGCAAGTTTGGACAGGAGCCCTCAGATTGCATGTCACCTCTGTGAATGATCTCCAGGGAGTTTTGAGTTTTTCACATAATAAGAATCAAGGTGTAGACAGTGCAGGGCTGGTCCAGCACTTCCATGATGCCAGCAGGCACTGACTTCTCTGTTCTGTGCTTGTATCCTCTTGGTCACAACATGGCTGCTCTGCCTCCAACATCACCTCCACTTTCCAGGCAGGAGAAAGGGGAAGGAGACGGATGCCAGTGGAGGCAGCCCCTCTTTGAAAGTGCTTTCCCACAGGGCCTGCCCACACCTCTGCTTGTATTGTGCTGGCCCGCCCTGTGTGCACAGAGACTGGGAAATGGGCACATTGTCACTCCCAGCAAAGACAATGCAGCTTGGGGAGGGATCCGACAGACCTTGAGGTACTGGTATCCCCATCAGAGATGAATCAGTCTTGTCCTGAACACAGGAGCTTCATTCTCTGAACAAATAGCTGAGCACCTTCCAGGTGCCCCCATGCTCCTGGTCCTGAAGGTGCCTATGTGCACGCTGTGGCTGAACCCTGGCCCTCACAGCCCTTTCCTTCCAGAGACGGCATTGCACCCAGGAGGGGACACAACTATAGCGTGGTCATGAGGGTGCACCAGCAGAGAAAGGGGGCACCTTGCTGAGTCTCCTTGCAGGCCCAGTGCCCTGTCTACACCTCTGCACAAGGCAGAAGGGGCGTCTCCAAGCCTAGGGCGGTGCCTTCTCCGGGGGGTGGTGCCTCTTGGCAGGCACATGGGAGTTTCCCAGGAAAGCCTTCATTCTGGGAGCTGGCAGGAGTGGTACTCACACCTTACCACAGGGCAGCCCCTTCTTTAGGGTGTGGTGTGGGTCACGGACGTTCCCCAGGAGGGTGTGGTCTCCGTTCAGTCGCCCACAGGCGTGGGCAGCAGCGGAGTCATCAGCCGGAAATTTTAAATAGGAGCTTTCTGAGATCCCCATCGCTGTGGCCTCCCTCTGGGGTGAAGCAGCCACAGCCCTGCCAAGCTGCATCCTGGAGGCACACAGCGCAGCCCCCACCCCCCAGGGCTGTCCCGGGAGCCGCGAGGGGCCATCTCAGCAAGGGCAGGTCCCCTGCAACCCTCCATGGAAGTGAGACGCAGGGACCAGGGCATGCAGAGGGCACGGTGCTGTCGGGCTCGGGTGACGGCCCTACAGAGCCACCCTCCACCCTCAGGGCCACCTCAGGACTGGAATCACAGTTGTCCTCACCCTTAGGACAGGGTCTTCCCGAGTGAGTCAGGGCCTTTGAGGGTTAGGAAAAGGAGCCCAGGCAGGCAGACAGACAGTTCCACGCAGAACAGACTAATCATCCTAGCCAGCGCCCACCCCGGTCTTTCAAGCAGCCACCAGTCCAAGCTTCAGGGAACGTTCTGGCATAATGGTGGGTTTGGCAAGATGAGGGATGAGCTGGAGGGTTGTGGGGGTCTCCTGGGGAGATCAGGAGAAGGGACCCCATCCATCCGTCCCAGGCAGGCCTGCACCACTGCTAGGGGGACCAGATCACCCCATGCCCCACCTGCCTCTCACGGCAGCATTGAGAACATCACTGCTTCCACTCAGAGTCACCCAGGCTGGGGGCGAAGCCCACCCCATAGTCAGCCTGCCAGCGCACAAGCCAGCTCCTGGGGTGCAGCCTCCCTGTGTCCTGTTGGGGACAGTGGGCAAGGCGGTCATTGTTCTCACAGCAGGCCCCTGCAGAGCCGTGCACTCCAGGCCTGGTGGCCCACCAGGGTAACCCCAGCTCGTGTGCTGTGTGGCCTGGCCTTGTTACCCCACCTCTCTGAACATCAGTCTCCTCTTCTGTAAAACAGAATCTGGCCCCCTACTCGTCTGTGACGTTAACACCCGTAAAGGTGTTAACATCCCTGGCATCTGATGGGTGACAAGACATGCCTGTCGTTGTTTTGAAGCTGAAGCACTCCCAGCGGGAGAGCGGGGCCCAGGGAGCCAGGGGTGTGGTCCGATGAAACCAGGGGGTCCAGCCGACGGTGTCCCCTCCTCCCTCCACAGATCGCCGTGACCTTCGCCATCGTCCTCGGCGTCATCATCTACAGAATCTCCACAGCCGCTGCCTTGGCCATGAACTCGTCCCCGTCCGTGCGGTCCAACATCCGGGTCACAGTCACAGCCACCGCAGTCATCATCAACCTGGTGGTCATCATCCTCCTGGACGAGGTGTACGGCTGCATAGCCAGGTGGCTCACCAAGATAGGTGAGCGCCCGGCCGAGCCCTGGAGCCAGGCAGCCACATGTCGCCTGCCCTGGGGCCTTGGGCTGGTCACTCAGCCTCTCTGACGGCCAAGCGAAGTGGCCCACCTGGACCAGGGCAGTGGCTCAGCAGCTCGCATCTCACTCCTCTAGAGGTTCCAAAGACGGAGAAGAGCTTCGAGGAGAGGCTGATCTTCAAGGCTTTCCTGCTCAAGTTCGTCAACTCCTACACCCCCATCTTCTACGTGGCTTTCTTCAAAGGCCGGTAGGGGCTGCTTCAGTGGCTCAGACGCACTGCCTTCCCCAGCTTGTGCCTCCCGTCCAACAGAAGGCTCCCCCTGCCCCCGTCTCCCCACAGGCAGGAGGCACCCAGGTCCAAGGAAGAGCAGTCAGTGAGCTCCTGCTGCTGCTGGGGTCAGGCAGAGGCCTGGCTCCTGTGAGGCCCCCAGGAGGCGGGGACCCTGAGGAGGAGGGACCCCAGGCTCTGGGGACTCCAGACAGCAGGGGCTCCAGGCAGCCTGTTCCCGGGGCTCCCACACTGGGGAGGTGAGGGGTTCCAGAGAAGGTATGAAAGGGCAGCCCCTGGGATTCTAGGGCAGTGGTGGAGTGAACCCCACACCCTGACCTCTGGGTTTAATAGGGGCCTGTGGCCCACCCACCAAGATTCCCCACCGCCCCTGCCCCAGCCAGGGCCTGGCCGGTCAGATCCCAGAACCCCTCCCAAAGTCTCCATCCTCAGCATCATGTGATTTACAAATGCCGTGGCCACCCTCCCATCCCAGGGTCCTGGAGCTGGGCCAAGGTGCCCAGGCCCCCCTGAGAGCACCCACAACAGTGCAACAAGCTCTCAGACAACCCCCAGCCGCACATCCCACAGGAAACTGAGAGGCAGCCGCGGGGCCTCCCCCACCCCAGCCTGTCTGCAGTCCCCGGCGTGGCCCCGTGACCCTGCTGTTGGGCATGACACCATCTGGGCTCAGACAGCTTTGCCTTCTCCGTCCTGGGCTCCCTTCCCTCCATCCGCCCTTCGGCCTCTTGGTTTCCTGTTGAAGCCATGTCTTCTTACCCACCTGCGGGCTTGGGGATTACATGAACGTTCGACCAGCAGAAAGGCCCTGTGGTCAGCTCCTAGACGAAGCGGGCAGGGGAGAGCCTGTGGACTCCAGCGCTCTGACCTGGGGGCCCACGGCATGGCCCAGCTCCCACCTTCGGGGCCTCCCAGAGCCCGCTCGCCCCACCCTGACTGACCCCCATCATTGCAGGTTTGTTGGACGCCCGGGCGACTACGTGTACATTTTCCGATCTTTCCGGATGGAGGAGGTAGGTCCCGCTCTGCTTTCTCACCTCTGTCACCAGCACACCTCAGTTACCAGCCCACAGGACCTCTGCTCGGTTATCCAGGTGCTTGGCGGGCTTTGGTCTTTCATGGCATGTCCATATAATGTCCCCTTAAAGGGGCGATATCTCTTCAGGGTCATGGAAACCAAAAAAATTACACCCATTTTTTTTTCTTCTTTTTCTGTAAGATCTTGAATTTTTTTTTTCCTCTTTGGTTAAGGTGAACTAGTCGAAAAAACAAACAAACAGAGCTCAATTACAATTCTTTTACTTCGTTGAAATGTTCATCTCCCATCCGACAAACACAGTACTGGTGGTCTTTGGTTTCTGCTCAGTAATTCCAGCCACTGTGGGTCTAGTTAGTGTGTCTGAGTCCTGGCCCCCAGACTTGTTCCACTGGCTCCATCACACCAAGCCAGACTTCCGGTCCCATCATCGGTTCAGGTCTCATGGGAACTAATCAGCTTTTGTAATTCCCAGAATAATTCATTTTATTGAGAAAGAAAGGTCTTCCTGATAAGATCATGTGAAACAGGGTGGAGAGGATTAGGTACTGGGTGATCTGGCTGCCTGAGGTGAAGTCTAGAGCTTCAGCCAGCTAAGTGCTGGCCCGGAACATCCCAAGGCCGCATCCATAGTAGCAGATGTTTGCAAAAAGCCCTCCAAGTGCTCCCCCACTACCCAACGCGTCCTTTACAGAGGAAGACACCCTGTCAAGCTCTCTAACTGTTGGAGAAGTTGGGGGAAATGTCTTTGTGAAATAGAATAAAGCATAGAACATCTTTATTTTTTTTATTGAGATGATGGCTCTCCCAGATAAATTTTTTGGCATTGGTAGATGAAGTTTGGCCCAGGACTCAGAGAGGGTCAACTGTGCCCTGGAGTGTTGCGTAGTGTCCCTTCAGTTCCCACCACTTGGACAGATTAAGTTTCTATCTGCCCACTCACGCCCCCTGCCCTCACCAGCCTACAGTGGTACAAGCCCACAGGTAACAGGGCAGTGAAGCCTCACCTAACATGGTGACACCAGCTGCCTCACGTGTGGCTTCCCAGCTGCACGGGCCCCAGCCTGCGAGGCCCCGGGAGAGGAGGAGCCCTGAGATCCAGCCCCACCGCTGCCCACCCCCTGCCGAAGGGCTCTGTCTGCAGGCCTGTTCCAGCCCAGACAGCCTGTCGGTCAGGTTATACTAAGCCCAGGGGCCACGGTAACAAGACACGATAGACCAGGTCGCTTAAGGCAGCAGTTTTAAGCTCTTATAGTTCTGGAGGCCGGAAGTCCAAAACCACAGTGTCAGCAGGGTTGTGCTCTCTCCAAAGGTTCTAGGGAAGGTTCCTCCAGGCCTCTCCCAGCTCTCTCTGCCACTGACCATCCTCGATGTCCCCCTGCTGGCAATGTGCCTCTCCAGTCTCTGCCTCCATCCTCAAGGGGCCTCCTCCCCCTGCTCCCGAGCGCCTGTGCGTTCTCTCTTCTTCAAAGGACACCAGCCACTGGGGCAGGGCCCACCCTGCACCATCACAACTGCGTCTTCACTTGGTCACGTCTGCAAAGACCCTGCTAACAAATGAGGTCCCACTGTGAGGTGCCAGGGGCCAGGACATGGAGGATGCAATTCAGCCCTTGGCACATGAGGGCTGGGTAGGGTGGGGCAGGGGCTGACATGATCCTCTCTCACAGTGCGCCCCGGGGGGCTGCCTGATGGAGCTCTGCATCCAGCTCAGCATCATCATGCTGGGGAAGCAGCTGATCCAAAACAACCTGTTTGAGATCGGCATCCCGTGAGTAGCTTCTGGCCTCAGGTCTCAGCAAGCAAAGGGGCGGGGGTGGGCCTCGGTGGTCTGGGCAGCAGGTGACCTGGGGCGGCAGGGTCGGGGTACCAGACAGGGAGGTGGTGAGGACACAGGGGAGATGGGCAGTAACGACTGCCTGCTGGACAAGGAAAGGGACAAGGCCAGGTGATACCTCCTCTCCCAAACGGCCGAGGATTCAGGATACAGATTGTCTTTGTTCAGTCACTCAGTCGTGTCCGACTCTCTGTGACCCCATGGACTGCAGCACGCCAGGCTTCCCGGTTCTTTACCCTCTCCTGGAGCTTGCTCAAACTCATGTCCATTGAGTCGGTGATACCATCCAACCGTCTCGCCCTCTGTCGTCCCCTTCTCCAGCCCTTAATCTTTCCCGGCGTTAGTGTCTTTTTTGATTCATTGGGAAAGGATATAAACAGGTGTCCCCAAATCCACGTGCCAGCCCCCAGGGTCCAAGGCATCCAAGTCTGCTTGGGCCCATCCAGACCCGTGATGCCTCAGGCCCCCCTGGCCTCCGTTGCCTTCTGTCAGGGGTCCCCAGCCTTGGGGCCGAGGACTGGCACCTCCTGTCAGAACAGCAGCAGCTTAGATAGAAGTAAAATGCACAATAAATATAACGCACTTGAATCATCCCGAAACCATCTCCCCCACGTCCAGTCTGGGATAAAATCGTCCTCCACAAAATCGGGCCCTGGTGCCAAAAAGTCTGGGCACCACTGCCTCGCATCACAAATGGAGCGGGGAGGCTTGCCCCCTGCACGCCCCTCGGGGAGAGGGCAAAGGAGCTAGCCTATCAACAGAGCGATCATCGCAGACACCTCAGTTCAGGCTTTAAAACAACCTGGAGGGGTCACACCCCCAAGCGCACCTTCCCAGAAACCTAACTGAGGCGCCGCCATGCGTCCTCCAGGAAAATGAAGAAGTTCATCCGGTATCTGAGGCTGAAGCGCCAGAGCCCCTCAGACCACGACGAGCATGTGAAGAAGAAGCAGCGGTACGAGGTGGACTACACGCTGGAGCCCTTCGCGGGCCTCACCCCGGAGTACATGGAGATGAGTGAGTGACCGGGGAGCCGGGCAGGGCAGGGCAGACACAGCCAGAGCCCCCCGCAGCTCCGAGGGACACCCCAGGGCTGAGCCGAGGCGCCCGCAGCTGAGTCTTTGGACTGGAGGTGCCCAGGGTGGCCCAGGAATCCCGGGGCTGGGGCCAGAGAGACAGCCCGCCAGATGTGGCCACACGGCTGCCGCTTGGAGCCTCCCGACACCACCTCCCTCCCTCCCTCCCCGACTCGGGCCACACTGGCCTTCTTGCTCTTGTTGCTGTGGTTGCTGTTCAGCCACTCAGTCGTGTCCAACTCTTTGCAAGCCCATGGACTATAGCCCACCGGGCTCCTCTGTCCGTAGGATTTCCCAGGCAAGAATACTGGAGTGGGCTGTCATTTCCTTCTCCAGAGGATCTTCCTGACCCAGGGATTGAATCCATGTCTCTTGCGTTGGCAGGCAGGTTCTCTACCGCTGAGCCACCAGGGAAACCCTCTCTTTCCTGTCACCCAAACACATAGAAGTCACGCCTACCTCAGAGCTTTTGCACCAGCTGCATCCTGCCTGGAACTCACTCCCCTGGTGCATCCCTCACTCCTGTCCTCCAGGGCTCTGCTCAGAATGTCCCCCACCAGAGGGATCTTCCCACAGTGTGTGACGGGGCAGCCCGGCCCCTGCTCTCTGCCTCTCCCCACAGCTGACATCTCTAGTCCCTGGCACTCTCTCAGTCCCCCTCCATCTGTCTCTCCTATAGAAGCCAGCCTTTTGGATTTTTCTCCTCTTCAGTGCTGTACCCTGCTCCTAGAACAGGTCCAGGTGTACAGTAGGTGCTCAGTGCATGTTCACTGAGTGAAGGGACAAGCCAAGACAGAGACTCGTGTTAAGGGGGTCCCAAGTGTCATCCCCCCTGACCACCATGGATGGCTCATCTTAAATGCCGGTTCCCAGGGCCCTTCCCAATCCATTGGGGTGGGGCCCAGGACTCTGCATTTTAACAGGCACCTGGGCAAGGCAGCCAGGGGCCGCTCCGCAGGGCGAGGTGGCTGGGCCCAGCGGCCTTGGCACGCAGGAGCGGTTCCATTTAGTAGTACCTGCTTTATCCCCGTGGGCGGTCAGTGGGTCATGCCCAGCTTCTCAGGCGACAGTGAAAACACAGCTCTGAGACTCCCAACAAGGAAACCACGTGGGGTCCCGTGGCGTCCTCCGTTTTGTCCCAGAATCGACTCCAGGCTGAACCAGAGGCAGCTCCCTGCCCTGCAGGTGCCGCCCCCGCCAGGCCTGCCCCTGCCTGCCTGCTGACACTCATTCTGGGGTCTTGGAGGAGGGTCTCCACTGCCGGCCACCTGACCCTGTGGGAGATAAGCACTGAGAACTGCAGCCTGTGATCGACTAGGAGACTGCGATCTGTCGTTTCCCCAGATTTCCCTTTTCCTGGTGGCTGGAGAGTACAGGATCCTCTGGGGTTTGGTGAAATGAAATTCCTGGGACAGGAGCCCCCTGCCCACCAGGGAGCAGCCCACCCCATGCTCGCTGGTCTCCGCATCCAGGCTGACTTGGCAGGGATAGGGCAGAAGGAAATCAAGTCCCTGCTGGGGATGACCGGCCCTCTCCCCTGCCCCACCCACACCTCCACGGCCCTCCCCCGACCTATCTGTTTAAGATGAGGCAGTGTCAGTCCGGAGTCAGAGAACCTGCAGCCTGAGGGCTGAGCGGCCCTTGCCCCCCCCCCCCCCGCCCCCGCAACCCGGTGGCCTCCATCACCTCTACCGTCTGCAGAGCCTTCACACAAGACCACTGCCCCCAGAAGCACCCCACAGAGCCCCTGTGGGGCGCAAGGGGCCAGCGACTCGTGCCAGGATGAAGGCTCACACAGAGCCCCACCCGCCCACCCGCTAACAATGCCACACTCAGCCCACCGGCCCAGGTGACATTCTGCCGGCTTCCTTGTTTACCGCCTGGCAACGAGCGCCCTTGGACAGCGTCTGGCTCTACAATCCCTGAACCCACTTCCCCCACTTGCTTCCGTTCAGCAACCTTTCCCTGACCTCCCCCGGAGCTGGGCCTCTGTGGGCTAGAACCTCGGAGGCCAAAGGTGCCCCAGGGTCAGCTGGTTGATGATGAAGATGACGAGAAAGATAAAGGGAACGAGGCAGAGGGGAGAGATTGTCCGGGACAGTGGCGGTGGTCCCCCACTGGCTTCCCGCGGCCCTGTGGAACAGATGCTGCAGGCTGTTGGAGGCACAGTGATGCTGGCAGGCCCCCTGGGTCCTAGGAGGCATTCGGGCCCCTTCCTTGCCTGGACACAGACTGAGTGGGCCTTTGTGCTCACAGGCACCCTTTCCCATCACTGGTAAATTTTTTCACGATCAGACTATAAGTGAGTACATGCCCATTATTCAAGAGGCAATGCCAGGGTTCAGAGCACAACTTAGAACCCCCTCCTGGCCTGGGGTCACCCAGGGCCACAGAGCCTGCCCGAGATCCCCTCTCACACATGGGATGCCGGGCGCCCTCGGGCCCAGGGCGAGCACCCCGCCGTGCTGGGCCAGGGGCCACACGTGCTGACCGCCTCCTCTTTCTGCAGTCATCCAGTTCGGCTTCGTCACCCTGTTTGTTGCATCCTTCCCGCTGGCCCCGCTATTCGCGCTCCTGAACAACATCATTGAGATCCGCCTGGACGCCAAGAAGTTTGTCACCGAGCTCCGAAGGCCAGTGGCCGTCAGAGCCAAGGACATCGGTGAGTGCCTGGGCCCTGGGTTTGGGGAAAGAACTCCACTCCCAGAAGCCAGAGGCAGAGCCGGGCAGGTGGGGTGCCGACTCCTCGGTGCACCTGCCCTGGAGGGAGACTCGGACACGAGGCAGGGGGAGACTCAGGACTCCTCCAGCCCCTTTGTGCCCCGCCTGACCCCCAGACTCCTGAGGTGGGGGCCACAGAGGACGTTAGGGAACCCTGACCCCCCAATTCCTGAGGTGTGTGGGCCACTGAGAACATTAGGGAACCCCGACCCCCCGACTCCTGAGGTGTGTGGGCCACAGAGGACATTAGGGAACCCTGACCTCCAAACTCCTGAGGTGTGAGCACAACAGAGAATGTTAGGAAACCTGGACCCCCAGACTCCTGAGATGTGTGGGCCACAGAGAATGTTAAGGAACACCGACGCCCAAACTCCTGATATGTGAGCGCCACAGAGAACGTTAGGGAATCCCGACCCCCAACTCCTGAGATGTAAGCACCAGAGAGAAAGTTAGGGAACCCGGACCCCCAACTCCTGAGATGTGATCACCACAGAGAATATTAGGGAACCCCGACCCCCCGACTCCTGAGGGGTGTGGGCCACAGAGAATGTTAGGGAAGAGCTCAGGTCTCGGATGAGTAGGGGTCTCCCCAGGCTGCTGCTCTGGCAGGTCCGTGAGATGCATTTTCCCTGGTGGTCCCCAGCACCCTTGCCCCACCTCGAACATCTGTGTGGGCCCAGAGCACAGAGCCAGACCACGGGGGGACAGTGTTACCTGCCCAGCGTGTCGTGTACTCGTCTAACACTCACAGAAAAGCCCCCTTCTGCCGATGAAGGGAGGTCAGGGTCGAGAGCAGCCTGGGCCTTTTGACCCCAAGTCACTAAGGCACTGGGGGTTGTGGGACTGTACACTGAACTTCAGGAATAACTTTCGAATAGTCAGAGACCTCAAAAATGGAGCCAGCTTCCTCATGCAGTGGTGAGCTCCCTGTCACTAAAGGCATGTAAGCACACGTGGGTGCCCATCTGTCCAGGAGTGGAGGGATCTAGTGGGCAGGGCTCAGAGACCCACACACGCCTCAGCCAAAGCCAGCCCTCATCAGCAAGGACAATGCCCATCTTAAAGAGAATCACCTTAAACCAGGATTCAAGTTTCAGGGTGAAAACAAAAAAGTCTTTATTGGAACTTTATCTTGAAATGAGATGGAAAACTACAAAATGCATTCTTTTTATTTCCTATTGAATACAATTTTAGTTGGAACAGCACCTGTGCCAGTCCGTGCTGTTTCCCAAATAAACAAGATTGAACTGTGCGTTAGGGGTATCATCTGTCACTCCACCAAATCAAAGACTGCACACCAGAGAAGCAGATCTTTGGGTTGGACCTTTGTGTTTCTTGCTCAGTTGTGTCCAGCTTTTTGCAACCACATGGACTGTAGCCCGCCAGGCAGGAATACCGGAGTGGGTGCCATTCCCCTCTCCAGGAGATCTTCCCCCTCAGGGACTGAACCCGGGTCTCCTGCGTGGCGGGAAGGCCCTTTACTGTCTAACCCAAACGTAAGCCTGCAGACATGCAGGCTTGTCATCGCTCCTCCAGAGCTCCTCCTGCCCTTGGCGCTAGGTCATTGCATCCCAGGCCAGGGACTCCTTGGCCGGCGCTCCATGCTGTGGCGTGGCCCCCACCGACTGACGGTGCCAGGCCCACCAACCCTCCATCGTCAGCCCCCGCGGCGCCCAGGACTCTGCCTCACACAGTGCACCCTCTCAGGCCATACCGCGTGAAACTGCCATTTTCACAATTCAGACATGCTCAGCTATTGGTGATTTTGCCTGATTCACGCTTCTGCCTTGGGACCCAGGGTGTGATCTGCCAGGCCCAAGCTTAAGAGGGTCCAGGAGGGACATCTGAGCTCAGCTCCTGTACAGAGGTCATCGCCCTGCGTTTTGACATGGCGGCCCGGACAACTCAGCAAAGAGATGCCTTTTCCACCAGACTTTGTGGTTTTGAAGGATGTGAAAGGATGTGACTTCTCTGGCTCCCAGGGTCCCTGATGCTGCCTCTTCTGTGACTGTGGAGTGAGCTTCTGCCCCGCACACCTCAACACCTCGGGGCCGAGGAAGAGCCGTCCAGAACAGTGGGTTTGCCGCCGTGCTGGGTCAGAGCCCAGCTCACCTTCGACGCAGGGCCAGAGAGGAAACATTCTCATCTCTGTGGGCTGTGAGGCGATGTGCAGAATCCTCACCGAAAGGTGAAGTTTCTCATGTGACAGCGGTTCTTCCCTCCTGGACCATCCAGACACAGGCCAGGCATCCCTCTGGGCCACTGGCCAGATTTGCAGATCCCCCGACAAGAGAGGATAAGATGGTTGGATGGCATCACCGACTCAATGGGCATGAGTTTGAGCAAACCCCGGGAGATGGGCTGCAGTCCATGGGGTCGAAAAGAGTCGGACACAACTGAGCGAGTGAACGACAACAACCTCGAGATCGAGGTGACGTGAAGCCCGGGCTCTCTGAAGTGCCCCATGCCCTGCTCTGAGGACGGCCCAGGGAGCCGTGTCTGATGTTGGACTTTCTCTGGGCCTTTTTGCTGTCATGCCCCCAGGAGCCTGGTGAGGACGCTGGGGTGACTCCTTGGTCCCGCTTTCCAGATGGGGAGACTGAGGCCAGGGGCTTAGCAGAGCCGAGCTGGACCAGGGAGCTCGAGCCCTCGGCCCCTCCTGGCACACCTGTGATATGGACGGGGCGAACATGGCGGCCTGCCAGGCACTCCCTGCACGGTCCTTGGGAACTCTGAGCCTGCGCCCAGTGGCCGTGAAGAAAAGAGCACCACTGCCATTTGCTCCTTACAAAGGCCCAATTCTCGGGCGCCCGGAGGCCCCAGGCGAGTCCACAGTGGCCACTGTTTGCTTTGGCATCCTGCGCCTGGCATAGCCGAGGCCACGCCCCACAGCAGCACCCTGAACCCTGCGGCCCCCAGGATGGAAGCGAGTCCCAGGACACGCCTCCCCCGCTCCCGGCCCTCCCTGGCCCTGGGGTCGTTCCAGCACCGGCAGGGCTGGGAGCACGTCCTCGGGGTCTCTGCTCACGGTCGCGCACCTCTGCTTACGGATCAGCTGCTGACTTCCTGGTTCCTGGCCCGTTGGTCGAAGCATAATCTGGGTTTGTTTATGGGCTCCTCCACTATAACCTTTCCATGAAGAGGCTTTTGTATTCCTCCTGTGATCCGTGCGGGGCCCTGAAGGGACGGGCCCCCGCAGCCCCTGTGACCTGCACCCAGAGCGCCAGGAGCCTGTAGAGGAAGCACCAGTGCTGTCACTGCTCCGCTCAGCCGTGGAGAGGGAGGCGCGGCGGGCCGCCGAGGGGACCCTGCCCCAGGCGCATGTGGGTGTGGGCTCCAGCCTCCCAGGCCTGACCTTTCACCCAAAGGCGGCATCTTATTCCTCTCGGGCTCCCTCTTCAGAGCCTTCCGGGTGAGAAACCCTTCCTGCATTCAGCTCCTGGGAGCTGCGAGCCGGCAGGCACATCCGAATACCTCCCTAGACTGTTCTTCGAAACCAGGCTCGGCGTTGAAGAAGAAGGCGGGTGAAATGAGGCAGAGCCCTGCAAGACGTCATAAGGAGGCTGAGATCCGCCCCAGGCAGCGTCAGCCCCTCGCACTCACCTCGAGGTCTTCAGGACAGCAGTTCTCATCATGTAGCGTGTGTTCGGATAATCCAGTGGGTCAAGACTCCAGCAGAGGCCAATCCCGTGGGCTGGGACCGGCATCCTAGAAGCACAGGGTTCCGGGGTGGGGGGCACACAGGGGACCATCGGCCTGGGCACAGAGACAGCGCAGGACGTGCTGGACAGCCTCAGTCCCCGGGCCCGGCCATCTCCCCCGCGCCATCCCTGTTTCCTGCTGTCACCTCTCTCAGCGCCTTCACAGACTGCTCCTGCTATGCTCGGGAGCCGCCTCCCAAGGGCGCTCCTGCCCCGAGACTTGCCGGCTGGCCAGCACTCCAGCACCCCCTTCGGAGTTCTCAGACTCAGATTGTGCGGCACCCCACGAATGAGTGGACCAGAGTGCCTGTTCTTGGTTCCCTTGAAACACCCAGCCCTTGGAGGGTTCTCTTCTCCACGCGTTAGTAGAGTCTGGGTTTGGATAAATGTGTTTCTTGAAGCCGCTTGTGGTGATCACGGGAGTTGTCCTGGTTCAGAGAGAGCTACAGTGCGTGGTGTGGCCTGAGGGGGCGCGCCGCTGCCAGCCGCCACCGGCTGTTGTCACGGAGATGCCAGCTGGGAGCTGAGGCTCTTGCAGAAGCAGCTAGTCTAAATTGTTTTTAAACACATCATCCAGATTCATAAACACCCACTGACATTGTGGGGCTTCCCCACTGGCTCAGCGGGAAAGAACCCACCCGCCAATGCAGGAGATGTAGCTTCCATCCCTGGGTCAGGAAGATCCCCTGGGGAAAGGAATGACAACCCACTCCAGTGTTCTTGCCTGGAGAGCCCTATGGACAGAGGAGTCTGGTGGGCTACGGTCCATGGGGGTCACAAAAAGCCGGACATGACTAAAAGAGTAAACAACAGCAACAGACGTTTTTTAAGTAACAGGCAAGATCGACGAGACACCCCCACGCCTGGGTGTGGCCGCCTCTGCTCGGGCATGAAGAGTCTGGTTGGAAGGACTTTCTACACTCTTAGAGTCACTCAGAAAACACTTACCCGGTGCTGAAGCTGAAGCTCCAATACTTTGGCCACCTCATGTGAAGAGCTGACTCACTGGAAAAGACCCTGATGCTGAGAAAGATTGAGGGCAGGAGGAGAAGGGGACGACAGAGGATGAGATGGCTGGATGGCATCACCAGCTCAATGGACATGAGTCTGAGCAACCACCGAAAGAGTTTGGAAACTCTCCCAGACAAACCTAGACAGCATATTAAAATGGAGAGACGTCCTCTTGCCAACAAAGGTCCGTATTCGGGGCACTGGAAATGCTTGCCCTCGTGGAGTGGTCCCTGTCCAGGGCTCAGAAGCCACCCTCACACCTGCCCTCAGGGGCTGGGTCTGAGCCAGTGGTTTCCCAATTCTGGGCCATGTGGTCCTGAACTCCTGCTGTCTCTGCTGACCGTCAGCATGCACCCCACAAACGGGAGCTTACTGCGAGGGCAGGAAGACTCATGCACAGCCTTATGGGCCCTGGGTGGAGACCCCCTACCCTGCCACTGTCCCCACCAGCCCTTTCTGTTGTCACCATCCCAGATCTGGCTCCAGGCAAAGGGAGAGGGTGCC
Source organism: Antilocapra americana (assembly GCA_007570785.1). Classification (NCBI taxonomy): domain Eukaryota; kingdom Metazoa; phylum Chordata; class Mammalia; order Artiodactyla; family Antilocapridae; genus Antilocapra; species Antilocapra americana. The sequence continues at coordinate 212,193 of ML663585.1, forward strand.
AGGGACAGTTTCAGCCACAATGATGTGATCCTGGCCTGATAAGACGCTGTCAGGGTGGGGACAGGGGTGGACAGGAATGCTGGGCAGCCTTGAGGAATCACAGCCTTGAGGCCCTAAGGAGTGGGGCCGACCCCGGCCGGCCCTCAGGCTTCCTTCTTGGGCCTCCTGGTTCTCGTCTCTGCTAGGAGCGAGGCCAGCGGGGCAGCTGGAGATGTTCCAAGTGTTATGTGGTCATCCACACCCCTCTGTGATTAGGGACAGCCCCGCTGCTCCTGGTGATGGAACAAAGGGGTGTCCAGATGGGCATGGTTTGTACCTCACTGCTGTCCAGCCATGATACCCAGGATGTGCCCCTGGCCTCCCTAGCTAGGAGCCCTGGCTTTGCTCCTGACCCTGACTCGGCATCTGGCCTATCCCCAAGTAGTTTTTCTAGCACTGTTATTGTTCGATCACTCAGTCATCTCCAACTCTGCAGCCTCATGGACTGAAGCACACCAGGCTTCCCTGTCCCTCACCATCTCCCAGAGCTTGCTCAAACTCATGTCCGTTGAGTCGATGATGCTATCCAACCATCTCATCCTCTGCCACCCACTTCTCTTTTTGCCTTCAATCTTGCCCAGCATCAGGGTCTTTTCTGGTGAGTCAGTTCTTCAAATCAGGTGGCCAAAGTATTGGAGCTCAGCTTCAGCATCAGTCCTTCCAATGAATATTCAGGGTTGATTTCCTTTAGGATGGACTGGTTTGAGAGTTTTCTCCAACACCACAGTTCAAAAGCATCAGTCCTTCAGCACTCAAACTTCTTTATGGTCTAACTCTCACAACCATACATGACTACTGGAAATAGCATAGCTTTGACTAGACAGACCTTTGCTGGCAAAGTAGTGTCTCTGCTTTTTAATATGCTGTCTAGATTGGTCCTCGCTTTCCTTCCAAAGAGCAGGCACTCCTCGAACTAGAGCTATGTAAAGGCTTCTAGACACCAAATTTTGTGGATTCCATCTCTAATTACTGCTGCGTGGACTCTTTGGGGAGGGAGAAGCTACATCTAAACTGACTCTTTGTCTCTCTAGAAAAACCAGTCAGTAGTTTACACAGCTTCATGGCAGATTGTTCAGAACCGGGAACCCGGTGTTTCTAAGCATCCCTCTGAGAATCTAGTTGGCATACAAACAGCGGATGAGCCAGGACAAGCCGTGGGCTCTGCCGTTCACCAGGCTACCCCGGGCCCTCCCCAGACGACTCCCAGTTACCACCAGTCTGACCTGCCCCCTCCAGAGGGGCAGACCGGCCCCTGCAAAGGCCAGCCTGCCGCCTGCTTGCTCAAGTCACCAAGAGCCCCGGCCACGAGGGCCTCTAACCTGTATTTCTCTGCCCCTCCCCCAGGAATCTGGTACAATATCCTCAGAGGCGTCGGGAAGCTCGCTGTCATCATCAACGTAAGTCACGTGGGGACCTCTACCGGCTGAGCTGCCATGCAGACGGGGCTCCTTCCGGGAAGCTGGTCTCTGCCTGCAGCCTCGGGCAGCCCCACTAAGGGAGCACCTCCTGGTTCTACTGAGGAGTGGGGCGAGTTCCGGGTGGGAATGACACAGCCTCCTCAGCCGCTCTCCACAATCCCGGGCAACACCCTCCACTGCGCCCACCTTGGCCCCTAAGTCCCCTTCCTCCCCAGAGTCCTAAGCGAAGGAGATCGAGGCAGACAGGGCGGAAGGGAGACCCAGAGAAAGAGATTCCTCCTCAGCAACTCTTCTGCTCTTTAAAACAATTAATATTTTCTCCTTTATGTGAAGCCCACACCTGCTGTTTAAATAAGGTTTGGGGAATGAAACATGGAGAGAAGAGAAACCTGCTAGCCAAATACATACACACATACACACAGAGACACACACAGAGAGACACACATACATACACACAGACAGACACAAACATACAGACAACACACAGACAGACACACACATACATACATATACACACAGAGACACAGACACACATACATACACACATTCACACACAGACATAGACACTCACATACATGCACACAGACACACACACAGAGATACATATACACATTCACACACAATACATACAGACACACACATACAGACACACAGAGACACATACACACACACATACACCTACACATAGACTCTCACATACATGCACACAGACACATACATATACACACGGACACACATACAGAGACACACACGTACACACACACATACACACAGACACACACATACATGCACACACACACATACACAGAGACACTCACATACATGCACACAGACACACATACAGAGACACATACACGCATACAAACACACATGCGCGCACGCCCGTGAGACTGCTGGGAGCAGCACCCCCCATGGCCCTCCCCCCGCCACCTTCACGACACATGAACCCCAAGTATGAGAACTTCAGGAATGTCTGCAGTCCCGTGGCCCTCACCCCTCCACCCACCAGCCAAGCCTGAGCCCCCCAGAAGCTGCCACCTTGCATCCTGGGGGGGCAGATGGTCATAATCATGGCACTGACTCGGTCCCCATAGCACAGGAAGTGACGCTCAGCCCAGACAAGGACCCTCAGAGCCCTAGGACCTGCTACCCCTGTGGGCAGGCTGCCCCCATCAGCCACCCACTCCTGCCGGCTTAAGACTTTGAAACCCATCCATGAAGGGAGGCTGTGGGCAGAGCTCGTCCACCCATCCAGGCTGAGCCGGCGGCCACGTTTTAACGAGGAGAAGCTGGAAACACCAAGGCACGGCCCCTCTTGTACAGCGTAAGCATGGGGGTGCTGTGGCCAGAGCAGCTGGGAACAACCAGGGCGTCTCGTGAGAACAATCAGCTGCAACAGTAACAGTGACAGCAGCATGCTGAACGCTCCAGACCCTGCTAAGCCCTTTCTGTGGACCACCCGCCAGTGCACACATGGCCCCTGGAGGCAGGGGTATTGCCCCATCTTGCAGATGATACGGCTGAGGTACAGAGGTCTAGTGACTTGCCCAGGGTCACACAGCCTGCGAGAGGCAGAGCTGGTCATTAGGGCTTCGGGTCCCTGCTCTGACACTGGCATCGCACACACTGCCCGGGGACTGCCCCAGCATGGGGGAGCTGGGTCTAGACCTTACAGTCTGTGAGGCACCTTCCCTCCCTGCCTCATTCCCTTTCAAACAAGCCAGGAAGGAGAGGCGCCTACCGTGGGTACAGATAGCCCTGTCTGACTGGGAAATGCAGGCACAGAGAGGTCAGGCCACTTGCCCAGGCCCACCCAGCCAGCAAGAGACGGCCAGCATTGTCCTCCAGCCTCCTCATTCAGGGGTGCCCTGTTCCCGTCCCCACTGCTCTCCTTGGAATGCTGGAGGGGCTGACAGGGGTGCCCCCAACCCTTTGTTTGTTCACTTGGCGAGCCGGGGCCATGGGGTCACGTTTGCCAACGTGGGTCACTGGCCAGGACCCAGGGCAGCGCTGCCCAGGCTCAGGTAGGGAAGTGCTCCCTCCCCCTGGGGGCTGCACTGACCTCTCCGTTCCCTGGCCAGGCGTTTGTGATCTCCTTCACGTCCGACTTCATCCCTCGGCTGGTGTACCTCTACATGTACAGTGAGAACGGGACCATGCATGGCTTCGTCAACCACACCCTCTCTTCCTTCAACGTCAGTGACTTCCAGAATGGCACAGCCCCCAACGACCCCCTGGACCTGGGCTACGAGGTGCAGATCTGCAGGTACCACCCAGCAACTCCTTCTCTTTTTTTAACCTATTTATTTGACTGCGCCAGGTTTTAGTTGCAGCATATGGGACCTAGTTCCCTGACCAGGGACGAAATCTAGGCCCCTGGCATTGGGAGCTCAGAGTCTTAACTGCCAATCCTCCAGGGGAATCCCCAACAATTCTCTCTAAAGAGCTCCATTTGGTGGGCTTCTAGAAAAAACCCAAATCAAGCCAGAATTCTTTTCGGGCAAATCACAGAACAACTCAGTCTTGCTTCAGAGAAAGAAAAAAAGAGATTCCTGGGCTGGGGGTTGTTGTTGTCTGTTGCTCAGTTGTGTGCGACTCTTTGCCACCCGTGGACTGCGGCTTCCCTGTCCTTCACCATCGGTTGGAGGGAGGGGGTGATTTATCGTTTCCTTTAACTAAGAAGTCCATGACAGCTTCAGGCATGGCTGGGTCCAGGGGCTGCCATTTGTCATCCAGCCCCCTTCTGACGCTGCCCCTCAACATGGCTCCTGCACATTGGCCTCATTTTCTGGCAGGCAGAAGGGAGTCCCCCAGCAGTCCTCTCTACTCAAAAGTCCTGATGGGAAGAATATTTCTTTCCCACTAGTCAGCAAAGGTCCTAGGATTGAGTCTCATGGACCTGCCTTTCGTCACAGGCCCCTCCTTGAACCAATCACTGTTGCCAGAGTATGGGGTCTGTCTGGCTAGGCCTGGGTTGTGCGCCAGGGTGTGGGGTTGTAGCCATAGATTTGGGGGCATCTCGAGGAAAACTGGGGTTTTCAAACAAGAGGTCATGGATGCTGGGTGGGCAAAAGCATCAGATACCTGAGGCAGTCATTCAGAGCAGGCAGGGCATGCCCCAGAGAGACAGAGGCTCATGGAGGCGGGCCCCGGAGAGACGGAGGCAGGGGCAGGATGTGGGGTGGGGTGCACAGCCAGGCCTGGCCATTCGCTGTGCTTCTTCCATGCACCAGCCTGGCAGGGTTAGGGGCTGGGGGCTCAGGTCTGGGGAGTCAGGAACGGGCAACATGATCCCTGCTGTCCAGGGACCTTGTACGGGGGGCAGCAGAAGCATGAACTGATCCAGCTAAGGGGGTGGTAGTAGCTGGAGGCCTAGGGGAAGGGTCAGGGCACGGGGGGCGTTCCAGGGAGAGATCATGTGGGTGGAAGCAGGGTAGTGGGCACGGGTGGGCTCTGGAGCACAGCGCGTAACGGCCCAGCATGGTGAATGGTGAGGCCGAGGGACTGGGCCAGGGCCCCACCTCCCGGTCAGGAAACAGGAGTGTGGTGTGATGGGCCACGGCTGAGATGAGGCTGAGCGCAGGGGCAGAGTGGAGACGGTGGCCACAGCTCAGTTAGTGTCCGCTGACAGTCTGAACCACCTGAGATTCAGAGCATGGAGGACCGCAGGGGCCAAGACACACGTTGCAAAGCTGGAGTGGTGAAGCACGGCCCTTTCTGGGTAGGGCAGTGTTTGCTCCAAGCCTGTCACTGTTACTGTGCACCTAGTTCTGCTAAGCCCACCTGTCTGTCTTCAGACCCTTGACCTGGTAGCAGGATGTGGAGGAGGCTGCCAGGGTCCAGGGCACTGACAGCAACAAGCAGTAGCGCGTGGCTGCAGAAGAAAAACAAAACAAACAACAGCAAAAAAAAAAAGCAGGTCCAAGAAATGGAAAACAGAGCAGCTGGGGTCACTGGGACCGGCAGGCAGGCACACCATGTGGGTGCGGCTAATGACTGCCACAGCGCCTGTGTGCCGGTGACCCCCCACAGGGGATTCAATTACTAGGCATGATGTTTGCTCCGTGTCAGGGCAGGGACCGCACTTACTCTGGGACCCGTACAGCTGTGAAAATGAACAAGTTGGCCAGGCCTACCACTGAGAGAGGGCAGACGACATGCGAAAACACAGCACGACACACTCCCTGCTGTTCAGAGGCCCACCCACTGCACGTTTCAGGGCACACAGATGTGAGCAGATGCATCCAGGAGAGGCCAGGTGATCTGCTCCAACTCCCGCATGGCCGCCGTGGGCAGGGTCTTCTTGGAGAGCTGGGGGTCAAGAGCAGCGGCTCAAGGTTCCTTCCTCCCATCGTCGGCAGGCCTGGGCCTCAGAGACCCCCGAGACCCCCTTCTGGTCCGGGCCCCTTGCTTGCTTCTCTTGCTTTGTTTGAATGCCCCACGCCAAGAACACGCTCAGGCCGACCTATTTAACTCAAAATGAATTTCAGAGAAGAATGATTTAGAACAAAGAAGGCAGGGAGATAGGTGGTCATTTTATTATAAATCCCCTCAAAAGGTCAGTGTTGCTGTTTACAGGGTAAGCGTCGGCTTTCAAGAACTGGGGCCCCAGGCACCCAGCCCTCCGCAGCGACCCCCGTCCAAGCGTTGGTCAGGAGTCCTAGCCATGCGGCGGGGAAGGGGGGAGGCAGTGGGAGGGCTGAGGGGACGGCAAAGACACCAGGGGTTTTGTGGGGGTGTTTTCCAGTTTTTGGCCACGCCAGGCCTCAGTCAAGGCATGTGGAATCTTCGGTCTTCCCTGCCACATGCCACATGCCGTACGCCGACTCTTAGTTGCAGCGTGTGGGGTCTAGTTCCCTGACCAAGGGTCAAATCTGGGCCCCGTGCACTGGAAGCACAGACTCTTAGCTCCTGGACCACCCAAACAGCCCCTTTTTAAGTGAGACCTTGCTACCTTTCCCCCCACAGAGGTGGAAGGCCATGGGCCAGCCCTCTCTGCTCCCTGGGACTCTGGCTTTAGTCAGGCCCACCTGTCCGCTGGCCACGATTAAGTCCTATGAGTGCTGTGAGCTCCACGCTGCCAGCTGCTCCCTGTCACGCCACCTCCCAGGGGAGCCCAGCTTGCGGCCACGGGTGTGAAAAAAACAGCTGAGAGCTGTGATCACTGCTAGCATTTATCACTGCACTGAAACAAGTGCAGTCTCATTGAATGCTCACAGCCAGCTCCAGAGAGGGCATTATCCTCCCCGGTGGGGGAAGCCTGCAGGCTGAGCGCAAGGACTGAGCCAGGAAAACAGTAAGGTTGTCTCTGACAGGTCAGTGAGGTGGTGGGGCTCGGCACCTGGACATGTCTATAAGTGGGCTTTGAGGTGTGTGTAGGAGTTTGCCAGGTAGCTCAAACACATTTCCCAGCATCCTAGTGAGGCTGGCCCTGAGCACAGAAGGAAGAGGGAGGAGCAGGTGTGTGTGGCTGCTGACACTAGGAGAGCAGCGGCCGCTGTTCCCACAAATCAGGTTGTACAACTTGTGCACGGCCCAGCAGCTGGCACCAGAGTGAGCGTTCCCCGCCCGATCCTATCTCTGGGGCTGGCAGCTCAGTGCTCACAGGCTCTCTGAGACTTCTGTCCTGCTGCCTCAGAAGACACAAAGCTCTGTGGATGAGGAGTCCTGTCTGTGCCCGCCACCAGCCCTAACCCCCAGAGTGGGGCCCGGTGTGCAGCCCTGCTCAGTAAACTCCTGTGAGTGACTAAGTGAGGAGGGCCAGACCGAGGCCCAGAAACTAAGAGAGGAGAGCCACACCAAGGCCCAGAGACCGAGTGAGGAGGGCCAGACCGAGGCCCAGAGACCGAGTGAGGAGAGCCAGACCGAGGCCCAGAGACTAAGAGAGGAGGGCCAGACCGAGGCCCAGAGACTAAGAGAGGAGGGCCAGACCGAGGCCCAGAGACTAAGTGAGGAGGGCCAGACTGAGGCCCAGAGACTAAGTGGCGAGAGCCAGACCCAGGCCCAGAGACTAAGTGAGGAGGGCCAGACTGAGGCCCAGAGACTAAAAGAGGAGGGCCAGACCGAGGCCCAGAGACTTAAGAGAGGAGGGCCAGACCGAGGCCCAGAGACTAAGAGAGGAGGGC